>CM067502.1:50963836-51050426 GCA_034509495.1 Acestrorhynchus altus | reverse complement strand
GGGGTTTGATCTGAACTCATTCAGAGTGAGAGGGGGGTTTGATCTGAACTCATTCAGAGTGGGGGGGGGGGGGGGTTTGATCTGAACTCATTCAGAGTGAGAGGGGGGTTTGATCTGAACTCATTCATGGGGGGTTGAGCTGAAAACTGTGTGGTCCGTCAATAAGCTCTGTCTCTGTATCTGTGTTGGGTTTTAGATGTGGCGATTGAAAAGCAGAAACTGGAGGAGCAGCTAACGGAAGCCATTGAAAAACTGGAGGAGCTGGAAAGTGAGAAAGTCTTTGAATCTCTTTTGATTTTCCAGAAGCTCATCATTGAGCAGATTCTTATCTACAGATAAATAACTCTGATCTCCTCCCAATAAATCAACCACACCCTTCTTGTTTGTTTTTAAAAAGGTAGTGAAGACAAGGTGAAGATGGACTTCGATATAGGTACGTCTGTTATATTACACGTCTTTTACTGCGGAAGATACCTTCTCATTTAGTGTTATTACATTTTCCACTACCATATAATTATTATTCAATCTGAAACTTGGATTTTCCTCATAAATAATACATTTATTGTCACTCTCACACAAAAATCTTGTGTCTCTAAACAGCAGCTAAACATAAGGAGCAACAACCTGAACATTCAGTGGAATCAGTGTGAAAGTTGTTTTTTTTTTGGAGCATTTCTGAAATAATGTAAAGAACGTGTTACAGATACGTTATGGAGACAAAAATTAAAACTTATAATAGTGACACAAGGACATACGATATTTCTGTGTGAATGCAGTGATGTTTAATATATCAAATTAAATATAGTATGTATTTTGTGAATTCCTGGTCATGCTGCTCGACAGAGAGTGAAATAGGTCACGGGTAGATGGCGCTCTTTTCCCACATCACAGCCAGTGGTAAGCACAGACATCTGTTAACCGTTCGCAGGAGGGAACTCAACGCTTTCTTCTGAGCAGCCCAGCAGTCATGCTTTAATGGCAGTTCAAGAAGAGGCGGAGTCTGGCCTAACGTATCAGAGGAGGCATGTGCTCGTCTTCACCCTCCTAGTGTCAGAGAATCATATGTGATAGAGTCCTAAATCCACCAATCACATGTGATGTCCCCGGCGCCAGGGGGGAGAGGACAAGCACATGCTTCCTGTGACATGGGACGTCTGCCTACCGCCTGTGTGCCTATGTGGGGAGAGAGCGCCATCTACCCACCCAGTGAGGGACAGCCAGGCAATTTTGCTCTCCCTCTGGAGAGCAAGGTGCTGATGACGAGCAGCATGATCCATGATTCGAACCCATGATCCTTAGATCATAGTGGTAGTGCCTTAGATCGCTGAGCCAATCAGGGCCTGTTTGTTGCATCTTCTAAGATTTATTTTTCTTGTCTTCTAGTTGTTTTTGCTGCTGTTACATGGACATTTCCTTTGTTCTGTCTTTCAAATATTTACTTTCTGAATATTGTAATGTTCTGAACAGTTTCTCCAGAGTTGAACCCGGAAACAGCCCACGGCCGACTCCAGCTGACCTCACACGGAAAGGTAGTGAAGGTCTCTCAATTTAAACGTATGGTTTCAAAGAATCCAGAGCGCTATGATATTGCCTTGGCGGCTCTGGGGAAAATGGGCTATGACTCTGGGAAGCCATACTGGGAGATTGAAGTGGACGTCCGGACTTGTTTCGTGGTGGGCGTGGCCAAAAAATCAGCTAACAGAAAAGGCCCCTTAACATATGGTCCCAAACATGGTTACTGGGTCATTGTCAGGAAAAAGGATGGCCAGTACAATGTCTACAATGACAACCCCACTGCTGTTAAACTGTCTGCACAACCGACTGTGATCGGGGTTCTCCTGGATTTCACCAAAGGCAATATTGTCTTTTATAACGCAAAAACCAAAACACCCATCTACACCTACACCAGCAATGTGTTCACTGAGAAACTCTATCCGTTTATTGAGACATGCAAGGACCAGGACAAGAACGAACCCCCTGTTGTCATATCCAATGCTGATGCTGCCCTGTGGCTCGAGGAGAGCTAAACTTCACTCTGGATCTGCTCTGAAAGCCAACGCTTTTAAATCCAGCTCATAGAGCCTGGAGCCACTCGCAGCTTTCAAATTCTTTCTGAAATAAAGTCAAGCAGTGAACAAGCTGACCGTCCTGTGGTGATTTCTGTATGTTTCCGTTTCAGACAGTCATTTTTATATAGAATTAAACACAATTTTAACCATTAAAAAGAGAGCTGTCTTTGGCTGGTAACAGGTTTCTGATGGTCTATCAGTGAAAACATTCCCAACAGCTGGTCATCGTGCTGGTCAGCTGGTGGGCTGGTCATGCTGGTTTTCGATGTTTTTAAGATAGATCTTGCTGGTAAATGAGGTGCTAATAGATGGATTTAATGCATTGAATCTAATTCATCATTTTTGCTCAAATCTCTATTTGTTTCCACATCGTAGAGAAGTTGAATAAGAACAGTTTCACATTCTTAACTCTTAATTACTTCTTTACTACCGTTACGTCATGTTACTTAACTGTTACTTAACCGTTACTTAACCGTTACTTACATCGATCAAATAAAACCTGCAAACCTGTCTGGATCTGCATTATTCCAGCTGTAAGAGTCTGAAAATGTCCAGAAGATTCTGGACAAACATAGTGAGCAGTGACCTTAAACACATCAGATACAGTACAAGTGCAGAACAGTCGGTAACACAGACATGTACTGTTGATTGACCTACATGTCCACACCCCTTCCAATTCATCATTCACTTTTTTTAAGCTGCACACATTGCTGACACAGATGTGCAAATGCACACACACATTACTGTGTTATAGTCCTGGTGGGAATCCACAAGAGCTAAACCAGACAGTCACCAACCACTATTGCGTTTCCATATGAATTAAAAACCTGAATAATAAACCTGGTTTCCAGGATTTCATGACCAACCTCGTCAACCTCTTCTGAAATACATTTTACTTTATTGTAAACATCTCATCACCATCAAATGAACTGAAACCCCTGATCTCCTCAAACGATTTGAAATGATGTGGGTTTATTTGGACAAGCTCAAATGTAATTGGAAAGATAAATAAAAACATACAATTGTGCTCAAAATTTTACAGACCCTGGCAGAATTCTTTGCTTTCTTGGTCTTTTTTCAGAGAATATGAATGAAAACACAAAACCTTTTCTCCACTCATGGTCAGATATTTATTGTCACGACTGTGTTTTCTCTTTTTAAATCATAATGACAACCAAAAACATCCAAATGACCCTGATCAAAAGTTCACATACCCTGGTGATTGTGGCCTGATAACATGCACAGAAGTTGACACAAAGGTTTGAATGGCTAATAAAGGTCACATTCTCCAGAGTCCAGACAGACTCTTGTGTCTTTCATCTACTCACTGATGGTTCTGGATTGTGAGTCGTGAGGAATGATCAATGAGTCTGTGGGAAAAGGTAGCTGAACTGTATAAAAAAAAGCAGAGGCTCTGTAAAACCCAAACCACGCTCAGGTGGACCAACAAACTTTTCAGCCACAACTGCCAGGAAAATTGTTCGGGATGCAAAGAAAACCCCACAAATAACATCAGCAGAAACACAGGACTCTGTTTTAAATGCACAATAAGGAGGCACTTGAAGAAAAACGGGCTGCATGGTCCAGTCGCCCGTGGAAAGCCATTACTCTGCGAACGCCACAAAGTATCTACAGGAACTTGTGGCTTTTTGCCAAGAAGAACGGGCAGCTTTACGATCTGAGAAAATAAAGAGCCTCATCAGCAACTACCACAAAAGACTTCAAGCTGTCATTGATGTTAGAGGGACGGTATTACACGGTATTAAGAACTGGAGTTTGTGCACTTCTGATCAGAGTCATTATGATTTAAAAAGATAAAACACAGTCGTGTGACAATGATTGTCTTCACCAAACCACTAACCATGAGCGGAAAAAACGTTTTTGTGTTTCCATTCATATTCTCAGAAAAAAGACCAAGAAAGCAAACATTCTGTACACATTTGAGCACAACTGTAATTATAAATACAGACATTGTCAAAAAATAGTTGCATAACTGCAATGGTGGCGTAACAGCCTGTCATAGAGTCACTCTTCAGTGACAAGTCCCACTTTTGTCTTGGTGGAGATGACCAATCAATCTGTGGGTGGAGTAATGTGGTCAGCACCAAGATCAACGGTATACAGTCACACGAAGGTCTGGTGTCGTGGTGTGGGTGCAGTTTCGTACAATGCCAGATCACCTTTAACACTTTAACAGACAATAAACCAATAAATATTGATCAGATCAGCCTACATTTATAATCACTTATTGATCCTGATCACCTTCATCTTCCTTCCCATCAGAACTGCAGTCCCACACGTCCTTCTGGGTGCAAGTTTTTTTTAATGATGAGTGTTTATATTTTTAAAAACCATTTCTAATCATTTTGCTGTCAGTGACTGACCGAGTCTGCAACCCATGGACATCACCGGATACTAAGTGTCCTCCGCTGAGATGACCAGATTAAACAAGGTGGTTCACAAAGCAAAATTTCTAAAATGTTTCACTGTCCAAATATTTATGCATCTGAATATAAGCCACAATAAAAGTCTGTTAATATCGATGACTGGTTCCTGTATTTAATTCTGGCTGTGTAAGTAGACCATTGTGACATCCCACCTTATCTCACACATCTGTTCTAGGCATGACACAGGTTTCTCCTTTTCAGACAGTGTGTAGAATAGAGATTACAACCGTTACACTTGTGCAACAGGTCCAGTTAACCTTCAGTTCAGCCTATACTGTATCAAAGCCACACTGAACATTTGAAGTGTTGGGTAGTGTACAATCATACCATATCAAATATTACAGTATAAGAACTGAGGGCTGTTCTCAGATTTTGCATTTTTAACATGAAAAAAGTCTGATTTGCATGAAGCATTTGAAGACTGAGAAGAGTGGATGTGGGGCAGCCCTGCACTCTGTATGACACTCAGATGTCTGTAGATCTTTGTCAGTGCTCCTTGTAGCTTGGTGGACATAAACACATGATCTCAATGGTTCCATCAATAAACTAAACCCATTCACGTGGAGGAGGGGATGGATCACAACAAAACTGTGCCTGGATTCCTGCCGGAGGGTGTTAGACCTGGGACAGTCTGCAGTGTTGATCTGCTGCATGTCAACAGTCAGATAAAGCAGCTACGCAGAGAGCAAATATGATGTGGCCCAAACCTTGAACATGTGGTTCTTACTTGTGACCCACATACTGCATGGATTGATGGCACAGAAGATGGCCAGATGCAGTTGCTTTATCTGTTATAGGTCATGTGAGTAGTGAGTAAGGCGTGTGGGGTCTGGGGTTGTGGTTTGGGTTCCCACTTGGGTCACTGTCTGTGGGGAGTTTTCTCCTGGTTTCCTCCTGGTTTGACCGTGCTGAATTGACCGTGCTGAATTGACCATGCTGAATTGACCGTGCTGAATTGACCATGCTGAATTGACCGTGCTGAATTGACCGTGCTGAATTGACCGTGCTGAATTGACCATGCTGAATTGCATGTAACATAACACAAATAACATTGAGGTGTAAGAATGTCTGTGGTACCCTGCGATGGACTGGCGTCCTGTCCAGGCGTCCTGTCCAGGCGTATGCCTGCCTTGCAGCTGATGACTCCAGGTGGGCTGTGATCCTATTCATGAAGAAGTGGATGAGATAATGTCTGACTGTTTGCCAGTGCCATTCTCAGTCATCCAGCAGTGCCAAATGGTTGTCAGATGTGTTCCACATCTGTATGCTTTCTGGGTAGGGTGTTCAAAAACAGCCCCAGAGAGTTCTAGATCTAGAGAGAGCAGACAGTGTTTTGTTCCATGGGAGCCTCATTGAATTAAAGAATTCCAGCTGCTTTGGTGTTAGAGCAGTTTGGAGAGCCCACCGTGGTGCTAAGGGAGTCATCTAACAGGAACCTGAACATTGTGAAACAGCTGGAGGATGTTGCATCTGTCAAATAGCCCACAGTGCAGAGTAATGGACCAGTGCGGTTATGTAACACAGTGTGTGTTCAGTGAGGAACAAAACCCTCAGCTATCGTCGGCATCAGCGCAGAGTTCATAGTGCTTTAGGGTGCAGATATGGGACGGGTTCAGCTGATCCTGCTTTGTTCTCTATGCTCCACCTGCATCTGGTCTTCTATGGTCCTCAGTGGTAAGACTGTTCTATTATTTCATACCTAACCTGCAGACCAATCATTCTTCTGGAAAAATGATAAACAAAGAACTGTAACCTAAACCACTGCAGAACCAAGAACACAAATGTAGATGATTCTTACTTGACTTAGAAAAAGGAAAATATTCAGCTATGATAACATCATTAATATCCAGAATGAATCTCTAATATCATTAATATCCTGCAGTGCTTGGATATGGACCAATGCCAGATGAAGATGAGTCTGTATTGGTATGTCTGATTATATGCATCATAAGCTACTAACCAATGAAAGACACTAATTTTTTACTTGATAAATATCTGTTTAATTTTTTTTTCTATTATAAAACAGACGTCAACTGGACAGTTCTGTAAAGGTATGTTTTTTTAATAAATAAAACCCATATTTTAACAATATCATACTATCTATAAGAGATTCTCCTTGTAGAAGAAGAACCCATTAACCAGCCAATGGACTATTTAAACTTCCCTCCACGGTTACTGTAAGCTTTGTAAATGACAGTCCTGGGAGTGGAGTCATGTAACAGACGTTCCAAAGGGGTGGAACACTGTAACAGTTTTGGAATTCTCAAACGTAATGGTATGGAAACATACAGCCTGACCTGTGAAGGAATCACTTGTAAATCTGTTTTCTCCAGTATATTAATATAGAAGGGCCATAGCCCATAGTGGCCTAGACTCCCCAGTAACGAGACCAGTTTCAGTAAGTCTCAGTTTAACAGGTTCAATAGAAGGTCAAATCTTCTGAGATTGTTGACTGATCTGATCTCCTTTGCAGGGGTTGAGGTGCAGCTGAAGGACTGCAATGAGGAGCTGGTAAAGAAGACCCAGTACACCACTAACGTTGGTGAGTCCTGTAGAAAGTACGATTGTGCATCCAGACGGTGTGAACTGTTTGGTTTTATCGCAGGATATTTTAATGATTTATCCCGGCGGTGTTTCCTCTCCAGAGAAAGAGCTCTTCGTTCTGAAGAGGCAGCTGAGAAAGGTCAAAATGACATGCAGAGATGCTGAACAGGCAACCAGTGTGCAGATCCAAGGTAGGTCTTCGCTCTGTTTATGCATAAGGATATGGATGGTCTACGATCTAATGGAGAAACATTTTATGTTTTTGATGTTCTGAGTGTAAATAAGTGAAACCAATTAGAATCCCTCTTGAAATTGTCCAATAGTGGGAAATTCAGATATGTTATAGGGTCTCTTTTGGAATGTGTTTTGAGAATAGGCTGCTGCACATAAGAACAGGAAAAGGGGCCTCGTGTGAGGCCTGGTCCCATTGGGATTTGGGTCCAATATTTTACCTCTACTTGTTGTAAACCTGTCATGTATATAAGGCGAAGTCTCTGAGCTAAAATTCAGAAGACTCCTATTCAACCTGAGACTTGGTAGTATCAGCAGAAATTCCTTCAAAACCAGTGGACAGTGGAACAGCTGAATCTTTTTAAATCCCTTCTCAGACTCATCTGCATCTACAACCTTCTTTCTGAAGGCCTCAGAGAGCTCTTTGGATTTGGCCATGATGATCCCACTCACTGCAACAATCAAGAGCAAACCACACTAATGTCTGAGGTTGAAATAAGACAGTCTCCTCCAAAGTCCTCTAATGATGGTCTAAACAATAGCAGATGATGTTCTGCATCAGATTCTAATTTTAGAAATTTTAAGTTGTAATGAATGTGGGTGTGTCCTAAACTTTTCCTCACAAGAAAATCATGCTTGTATTAATCACTTTTTACAAATGACGTCTAAAAGACATTTCTAAAGTGATCTCCATCTCTCAGTATAGTTCAAATGAATGATAGTTACATGTCCATACGTTTAAATATGATAAGTTTAAAGGGGTTCATGGGAGTCTTATCATTTTCACATGACTGTATTTGCAGCTTTCCAGGCTCAGCTGGACAGTCTGTTGAAGCAGCTTGGAGAAAAGTCCACAGGTCCTGCTAATGATGGTATGTCAAACATCACTGTGTCTGTGTGTGTGTGTGGGGGTGGCTGGACTCTGTCTACTATTGCACTTACTGGTCAGTATTGGTAATACACACATTTCAGGAAATGGCCTTTTAACTCTGGACCACATGTGGCCCACCTGTGTCATATTATTTGATGGAGTTCAAACAGCTGTGTTAACACATGGGGCAGCTGATCACACCCAGTAGTGGAGGTGTCTACAAACATTTGGACTGTATCACAGAATGGCTTTAATCTTATGTTTGTTCTCTTATGTATGTACAGTCCTAATCATCCTTCAGAAGTACATCAAAATCAAGAAGATTGAGATGGACATCACCATGCAGACAGACCCAGCCAAGATTGCGCGTGAGTTCCAACAGTAGCAGTGGTATGGCAATGATAGCCTGACCTCCTTCTAAAGTGTGACTGGGAATTGATGAGGAGATACCTGACCTGGGGTTAGCAGTGAGACAGATTGAAAATGGTTAAATAAATAACAGAAATTGCTCTCAGGAACATCATTTTATCATTTCTCAGAAGCTCTTGTTGCTGTTTAAATGGGATGTTTCGGGCAGTGCATCACAGTAGTGTTAGTGTTCCCCTGTTGATATCTGATGACAAGGGCTACTTTTAATTTCATTTTATTCTCCACCCATCATTCTTCACCAGTCTTCACTTAATATTCAGAAATTGATGATGCTGGTGTATACTGTATCCAACCCCTAAATTCTTCTACAATGGTGCCATTCAGAGCACCCTGACCAGCTGTATCATTGTATAGTATGGCGTCTGCACCTTTTGCTGCTGCAAGACCCTCCAGCTCATCATGAGACCAGCTGAGAAGATTGTTGGCAGTTCTCTCTTCTCCCTCCCAGACATTCTCACTCAGAAAGCCCTCGGCATGGCTGGTGATTCTACCAACCAACTCCACAGTTGTTCAGCCTGCTGCCATCAGGGAGGAGACTGAGTCTTGAAGCCAGAACCAGCTGACTGAGGGACAGCTCCATCCACCAGGCTATCAGGATGCTCTTCCTTTTGGTATGAATGGGGGTGTTTTTGGTGGAGAATGATGGTTATTGGTGGTGGTCTACAAAGCCAAAAATGGACCAGCACCTCCAAGTCAAAACTCGAGTTGTACCAAGAGCCCTTTGAGCTTCAAGTACAGTTCGTCTTGACCCACCATCCCTCAAATTCCAGGAAGACAAGCATCCAGACTCTTTTTTGTTCTGGACCCCAAAGTGGTGGAATGAACTTACCCTGGGGGTCCAAACTGTTTCAGGAGTATTTAACTCCATAAAGATTTATACTGAATCTTGTTAGTCAATGGTGAATGGTGGTGGTTTTTGTGGAAAATGATGGTGATTGATCATGAATTATGGTACTTGGGGGACAATGATAGTGTTTAGTTGGAGAAGGATGGTGTTCTGTGGAAAATGATGGTGTTTGGTGGAGAATTATGGTGTTTGAATGATCTATGTCTGTTATGTTTTAAGATTTTTTGTGTCTTCATCTCCTCAGTTTTGGAGGAACAGCTGAAGCCACTGAAAGCTGAGCTGATTGAAAAGAGTGAGAAACTGAAGGACTCAAAGTGCTCGAATGATGACAGCACCCAGAGTAAGAATCAGTGCTAGTATCTCTGACTGGTTGCTCCTTCATTGCTCCAGAGTAACACAGGTCTCCTGATCTTCTCTTTCCTCTTCTCTGGAACAGTGGAGATAATCGACCTGAAGGCGAACATCGATAAGCTGCGTAGAGGAACTGGAGGCTTTGCACACTCAAAGCGACTCATCGGTGAGCGGTGATATCTAACATTCATAGTTGAATATGTTCACATGCAGTAGGTGTAGATGTTTAGCAATGTTTGATTGAACATGGCCAATTTTCACAACAGCTTTTTACACTCACTCTCAAAAAACATTTTCAGAAGTAGTTTCCCTCAGAAGGGAAAGTGTGGGATTGCAGTTCTATTGTGAAGGAAGATAAAGGTTACCAGGAACAATAAATGATAAAAAAATTATGAATGATGCTCGTCCACACACTGCTGCCATCTCAAGATCTGGTCTTGAAGACACAGATACTACACCATGGCCAGTCTCATCTCCAGACCTGTCCCTGATTGAAAATGTGTGGGGCGCTATTGGACGCTCTATCAACACTCCACCCATACCATACCATCTGCAGAACTGAGTGAGAACATTCAAGCTGTATATATATATATATATATATATATATATATATTAAACAGATTAAACAGTCAACATGTATAATCAGTTTTGATCCTGATCACTTCAGTTAATGTTCTACATGGAGAACCCACCTGTTCTCTGTATTTACTTGTAGACACAAAGGTTGTTTTCTGTTGTTCTGTAACCTCTTGAATAATAATAATGCAATTATTATGCACCCCCCCAGCCCCTCCCCCCACATCCCCAATGTTAAGAGCAAATGTACACTGCTGCAACAAGAGATCACTTTTGTCCTTTTGGACATTATTCTGTCTTCTTGATTATTTATTTGTATTATTTTATGGACATTTCCTTTGTGTTGTTTCTGAATGTTGTCTTTGTCAAATGTTTTAAACAGTTTCTCTAGAGTTGGACCCGAAAAAAGAGCAACGCCAGCTCCTCCTGAGAGGACATGGAAAGGAGCCTTCCGATTCTGCTTTGATGGCTGTGGTGAAAACGGGCTATGACTCTGAGAAGCCTTACTGGGAGGTTGATATGGACAACCAGGAATGTTTTGTGGTCGGTGTGGCCAAGGAATCAGCTAAGAGAAAAGGCGACTTAGTGTATGGGCCCAAACATGGCTACTGGGGTGTTGCCAGGAATAAGGATGGCCAGTACCTGGCCCTCAATGAGAAGTCCACTCTTCTAGACCTGCCTGAAAACCCGACTGTAATCGGGGTTCTCCTGGATTTCAAGAAAGGCAATATTGTCTTGTATAACGCCAAAACTAAAACACCCATCTACACCTACACCAGCAATGTGTTCACTGAGAAACTATACCTGTACATAGAGACACAGTGCACAGACTAGGTCAAGATCCCAATGCTGACACAGTCCTGTGGTTTGAGGAGAGTTAAGCTTCACTCTGGATCTGCTGTGAAAGCCAAAGCTTTTTAATCCAGCTCAGAGAGCTTGGAGCCACTCGCAGCTTTCAATTTCTTTCTGAAATAAAGTCAAGCAGTGAACAAGCTGACTGTTCTGTGGTGATTTCTGTATGTTTCAGTTACAGCCTGAGGAAGACACAGTGAAACACACAAATACACACAAACTGGTGGCACTAAGCACACATGCCCGCTGTGGGCGGTGGGCAGCCCCATCTACAGTGCCCAGGGAGTGAAGTGTCTTGCTCAAGGGCATTTCAGTCATGTCCTGCCAGTTCCGGGACTCAAACTGGCAACCTTCTAGTCACAAAGCTGCTTCCCTAACTAGCACTCCATGACTGCCAACTAAACCCTGATAAATAGTGTGTTTTCTTACACTCTCATTTCGTTTCTGTAGCTAAGGTCACATAAGCCTTTGAAACAGATGTGGACCCATAGAATATGGGATGATTTGGTGAGCTCTGACAGGAGGAGGTTCTTACATTTACAGTTTCACTGCTCAGTTAGCCAGAGGATAATGGACTGTTGGGCCATTGGTAGAAAAATGGACAGTCCATCAAAGGTTAAGCAGTTTGGGAAACGTAGTTTGTGCATTTTGTGTATTTCAAAAAATGTAAACATGTTTAGGCCACATCATAAATTATTATAATATAAATATCTAATATAATTAATTAATTTATCCTGCATCACACTAATGTAGTTTTATTAAAACTTGTCATACTTTATGAGAATATCACTCAAATACTTACTGAAGCTCAGTACTTTTCTGTACACTTTGAGTTTATAGGGAATTACTGATCAGGGGGAAGAGTTTTCCAGACCAGTGCATTATGACTCCTCTGTGAGAAGACTAGTCAAGAATTAGAATCAATAAAGAGGGACAAAACACTGCAATAAGAGCAGAAACAGAAAGGACTTTATTGTCTCCCCTTCCTTCCCTGTAAATGTACTTATTATTCAGATAAAGTAACTTAGTTACAGATCATTATCATGGTGTATAAACATTTATGTGCTGAATAACTGATTATCTATTTCAGCTGATAGTAAAGGTTTAATCATATATTTAAATAAATGGATTATTATGGGATCTACTATAGTGAATGTGCTTCATGACTCGAATCCCAGTTTCTATCATCGGGAATCTCAGTTTATTAGAGGAACTGAATGAGTTTTCGTTTCTAGATGAACTTTTATTTTGAAATGTATTGCAGGCGGAAGTGGGCCCGTTGTTGTGTGTGGATTCACGCGGCTGTTTGACGATAAGAGCCCTAAAATAAAAGGAATAATAATAAAATAAAGAGATTAATAAGCACAGTGTGATGATCCGCAGTTCTGGTCAGGACGGCTGGAAAACTGGTGGATCTCTCAAAGCAGTTCTGCAGCTGCTGGGCTTTTCTTCACACCAGAAGATCCAGTCAGAGAAGATCAGTGTCTGCAGATGACCCAGAACAGACTGTGGTGTGAGGAACCAGCATTATTCATTTACCAGTAAGAGTGCAGTGCATTGTACAAACAAAGACTGCATTATTACCCAGTTTTAACCAACCTTCCCCGAACTTAAACAACCTTAAACAACCTTAACTAACCTTCCCCAAACTTAAACAAACTTCCTCAACATAAACCAACCTTCCTCAGCCTTAACTAACCTTCACCAACCTTCCCCAAAATTAACTGACTTTCCCCAGTCTTAACCTTGACCTTCATCAAACTTAACTGACCTTCCTGAGTCTTAACAATCTTTAACCAACCTTCCTCACTCTTTACCGTCCTTCCCCAAACTTAGCCAACCTTAACCAACCTTCCCCAACCTTAACCAACCTTCCCAGTCTTAATCAATCTTCCCCAACCTTAACCAACCTTAACTGACCTTCCCCAATCTCGCATCAGCTCTGCATTCTTCATTCTCCCTGTCTCTCAGGAGGTCGAGCCCAGTTTGTGTTGTACCTGTAAGGATAAACTGAACCTCACAGAGATACAGAACCACTCAGTATCCAACCAGAACCCACTGCAGGATGTGAAGGAGGATGTAGCCAGTGTGAATTCTGTATGTAAGACTGAACTACCCTCTGTATCCACATTGGACTGTAGGAGTGAGAACCTGAAGACACCTCAGGAGGAGGTGGAGGAAGACAGGAGCATTTTGGAAACCATCGACCCCACAGAGCCTATGAACCTTGTCTGTAACAGTGGCCACCAGCACACTCTGACCTCTTCAGTGAAGCTGTGCTGTGTGAGGCTGGTGGACTGTAGTAAAGCTGTAGAGCTGGAGGAACATCATTCAGCAGAGCAGGAAATTATGGGGAGCAGTCGAGATGATGATCATAAAGACCCCAGTTTCATTCCTTATTGTGAGTGAATCAGTACCTTCTAACAGATTATTTATTGGACAAATGTTCATTTATTTTATGCAATATTAGTAAAAACAATAACAACAACAATAATAATAATAATAATAATAATAATGTCAGAAATAAATGAAAGTGAAAGAAATAAAATTAAGATAAAAAATATTTTTTTAAATCCTGGTTGTTAAAAACATACATTAAAATAGTTTCACTTATTCACAAATTTTTACTTTTATTTACATTTATTTCTGCTTTTTCTTTTATGTGACAGAACTGTTACAGTTACAACTGCTGCAACAACAATCAATCAAAGTTTATTTATAAAGTGCTTTTTACAACAAAAGAGTCACAAACCAGCTTTACAGAAATCCGAGTCTGAGCCTCAGTTGAGCAGCCAGTGGCGACAGCAGCAGGAAAATCTCCCTCAGACTGGGAGGAAGATGGGAGGAGTCTGATAGAAGTGATTTATTGGTTTTATAGATTGATCAGGTGTAGAATTGATCAGGCATTGTAGTTTTGACTTCTTCTTCTTTTAGGGGACGAGTCATGTGACAATGAGAACTGGTCACCTTCGTCTGAAGACGTGGGAAGAAAGAACCATAACCACACCAAATGCCTGAACCAGAGCTGTGGGGATCAGAAGGTGCTTCACTCTGGAAAGCTGTTCTCTTGTTATCTTTGTGAGAAGAGATTCTGTAATCAGAGGAATCTTAATCTGCACCTGAGGAGGCACAAGAAGGAGATGGACTTCCTCTGTGAGGTGTGCAGCAAGGGGTTTGTCACAATGTCGGAGCTGAAGAAACACATCATGAGCCACACTGGAGAAGGCCGGTGCTCCTGCTCCATCTGTGGGAAGAACTTCCTCAACCCCTCCATGCTGAGGGTTCACTCGAGAGCCCACAGTGAGGAAAGGCCTTTCAGCTGTGAGGAGTGGGGGAAGTGTTACAAAGCGAAGGGGGCTCTGGTGGTGCACCAGAGGATGCACACGGGGGAACGTTCATTCCCATGCTCGTACTGCAGCTTGGCGTTCACACATGGGACGGCCCTAAAGAAACACGAGCGCACCCACACCAAGGAGAAGCGGTTCCAGTGCTCCCATTGCGAGAAAAAGTTCTCTGAGCGAGATGCTGTA
Source organism: Acestrorhynchus altus (assembly GCA_034509495.1). NCBI lineage: Eukaryota > Metazoa > Chordata > Actinopteri > Characiformes > Acestrorhynchidae > Acestrorhynchus > Acestrorhynchus altus. The sequence continues at coordinate 51,035,679 of CM067502.1, read as the reverse complement.
AAGGCACACGAGAGAGTACACACAGACCAGAGGCCGTACCAGTGCTCCTACTGTGGGAAGGGTTTCAGACAGAGGGGATATGGAGAGTATGGAGAGAAGCCATACCTCTGTGCTGACTGTGGAAGGAGCTTCTCTGATCAGACACATTTCAATGAACACAAGAGGTTACACTCGGGTGAGCGACCTTACTGCTGCACTACCTGTGGGAAGAATTTCAGTAAAAGGGTCACTCTTCGCCAACACGTAAAAATACACACTGGAGAAAGGCCGTACAAGTGCTCAGAGTGTGAGAAGACCTTTGCTAGGCCCTGTGTTCTGAAAACCCACCTGAGGATTCATACTGGTGAAAAGCCCTACGAGTGTCCCATCTGTTTGGAAAAGTTCACATTTTTAAGTTCTCTTTGCAAACACAGACAAAAACACTCCGCAGACAAACTCTCAAAAACTCTCAAAACATAATGACATTATGCTTAAACATCCATTCATCCATCATCTGGATAATTGTGCTGCTCACTTTAATGTTAGATATGCTGACGAGAGAAAAGTTCAGGATTAATAAAGAGATGTAGAGATTTTATTTATTTATTTATTTATTTATAATCATACTTGTGGGTAAGTTAGTTACAGTTGTGTGTAAATCAGGGATCTCCTGCCCTGTTCCTGGAGAGCTACCTACCTGCAGACATCAGGTCTGACCCTCATCCACCCTGATCTGACTTCTGATTGGCTGAATGGGGCCTGTTAGGCCTGGGTTGGAGCCTGGAAAGGCCTCCAGGAGCAGGGTCGGTAACCCCAGCTTTAACTGGAGCTCATCAGCTTATAGTCTAGTCACGTGCTTCTGGTTAGAACTTTCCCATTCCACCTTAAATGGTGCAGCCACTGCTGATTTACAGTGGGATTGGAAATGGTGAAACGTTAGTTTCGTGGGATGTTTGTGTTTTCTGTGTTAGAAGTGATGCACATGCTGGTGGATTTGCTGATCAGTGTGAGATGCTCATTTATGAACATCAGACTCATTATAGTTGTGAAAACAGAACGTACACCTGCAGATGGTGATGGAACCGGTTTGGTGGACTGAGAAATCTGGTGGAGATGGGATCAGATATGAGTGGACTGCTGATTGTTTCGAAGCAGATGTTCACCACTCCAACGTGGTCTCAAGAGGTTCTACATCTATAGAACTGGCCTGTGGGGGGGACTGAACTGGGTTTGGGGGGGACTCTGGGGGGTAAAGTGAGGAGGGTCTTGGTGGGAAAAGCTGAAGTCCTACAGTCCAGTAGGAGGTGTTGCTGCAGCAGAAGCTTTGGGGGGACTCTTATTTTGAAAAGCGCAGCTGGTGGCTGGTGTGTGTTGGTGATCGTGAGTGTGAGAGAGTGAATGCAGGATCAGGGCAGTTGTGATGTAAGTGCTGAAGGATTGAATCAGCTCTTGGAGAAGCTTCATCAGACTGCCCAGGCTTAGGTTAGATGCTCCTCACCACCTTCTGGAGACCACAGTGACCAGCCTTCTCCACCAGCAGAAGATCACCTTCTGGAGACAGCAGTGACCAATCTGCTCCACCAGCAGAAAATCACCTTCTGGAGACCACAGTGACCAACCTGCTCCACCAGCTGGAGTAGTTGAAGCTTGTCCTTCCCCTCTGATCAGTGAGGAGATCAAAGTATACTTTAAATAGTGGAGACTGTCCAGATTTTCTGCTGCAATCTGTTTGTGATCTGGTGCTGGAGCAGATCAGAAGATCCCACTTCCATTCTGAAACATCTGCATTTAGAGCATCACCTCCTGTTCACACTTTCAGAGGGATGTTCACCGCCGTAAAGCCCTGCAGTGCAGGAGAGGATGGAGGAGACCCATGCAGGAGGACGAGGATGAGGTCAGTGGGTCTGGGCACTGACCTGTCCATGGCAGATGTAGAACATCTGCAGACAGAAGTCACTGAGCTGAGAAAGGAGGTGGCCAGACTGGAGACGGAGCTGAACCGATGGAGGGACGGAGGGTGCAGCACAGAGGTATGGAGTACTGCTGTTGATTGAATGCAGCCTGCTACAGGTGCTAGAGGGTTGCTGTGTTGTTTGAAGAGGTAAGTGGTTGCCGTGGTTGCCATGGTCTTCCATATAGTTGATGTTTGCGGGTTTTGCAGTTTTCCTTTCCAGAACAGCACAAACTTGTTTCCCTCTTCTGTTTTGTTAACTTCAGGACTGAAGCTCTGAAGGTGCTTTCAGACAGCTTTCATTAAACTCTGTTTGGGTTTGTGTTTGTGCAGATTCTGGACAATGGAAACACACCCTCCCTTTTCTGGAAATGGGAACCAAACCCAGTGCCATTACAGATCCAGGAAAATATAATCGGAAGACCACTTTCCCCACCCAAGCTGGAAGATGAGTCCTGTCTGCCTGTGGTTTGTAAGACCGAACCAGACCATGGAGACCATCACAGTTTGTCAGTGTTGGAGGGTTTATTCACTCTTTACAAAGAAGAATCACCTCCAGAAGAACAACATCACTCCACTGTGGTGGAGGGTGAAGTCCAGCAGATGGTCCAGACTTCATTAAAGGCATGTTCAGTGAAGTTGGTGGACTGCAGGAACTTGGTAGAGATGAATGGAGATATCAGAGCAGAACAGTGTTACGGCATTGTTAACAGTAAAGATGAGAGCGAGAATATTACTCCTCCAGGTAAATTCATTAGTAATGATGCCATCAAGGGTACAGGGTGACACCTATAGGGAATTGGTGGTGGTGAAGGTGCCACAACTGCCTGTTGCTTTGCTTTTGTTGGAACAGTTTGTGTGACCAATTGGTTGAGTTGCTCGGTAGAGTTGGTGAGGTCAGGATGTTGGATAATCAGCTCCCCACCTCATCCCAAAAGTACTGTATGGAGCTCCATCATTCCAGAGAACACAGTATAACTGATCCACAGCTCAGTGCTGGGGGACTTTATACCCTCTAGTCCACATCTGCTGTTAGACATGGTGCTGTAGATGACAGTAACTGTATTCCGTTACAAAGTTCTATAACTGTTTGTCGAGTCTATCAGAAACTCTTGACGTCAAGCTACAGAAGTGTAACTGTGTTCTTCTCATTTCCTTCTTCTGAACTTCCAGATCAGCTCAGATGTTTATCTGATATCAGGAGCACGTCTTCAGAGTCTCAGGAAGAGCTGAACAACGACAGAAGAACCTCTTCAGTCCCAACGTCTCATCAGAGTCTTACTGATGGAGAGCGGCTGTACAGCTGCTCAACCTGCGAGAAGATATTAACTCTAAAATCAGATCTTCTCAAACACTTGAAGGAGCACAACAAAAAGAAGCTCCACTGCTGCACTGAGTGTGGGAAGAAGTTCACCAGGTTGTCAGAACTGAAGATTCACCTGAGAATACATACTGGAGAGAAGCCTTACCGCTGTACTGTGTGTGGAAAGCAGTTCTCACGTGTACAAGGTTTTAAAGCTCACCAGAGAATACATACTGGAGAGAAGCCTTACTGCTGTACTGAGTGTGGAAAGCAGTTCTCACAAGTACAATATTTGAAAGCTCACCAGAGAATACATACTGGAGAGAAGCCTTTCATGTGTCTCACCTGTGGAAAAGATTTCTCTTATCTGACCAACCTACGCACACACCAGCTAATACATACTGGAGAGAAGCCCTACAGCTGTACTGAGTGTGGAGAGCAGTTCACACAATTTCAACATTTCAAATGTCATCAGAGAATACATACTGGAGAGAAGCCCTACAGCTGTTTGACCTGTGGGAAGAGCTTTGCCACGTTAATTAATCTTAGAAAGCACAGGGAATCACATGAGAATTAGTTTCATGGAGGACATGAAGCTGCTCTCCACTGAAGGAAATCTTGAGGATCACCTTTGATCTTCATTACAGACACTTTAACAGACCAACGTTACCTTAATGAGGTTCTGCAACCAGTGGTTCTACCTTTTCTGAACACACACTCCGGTGCTCTGTCCCAACTGGACGACGCTCGTCCACACACTGCTGCCGTCTCAAGATCTCGCCTTGAAGACACAGATACTACGCCGTGGTCGGTCTCGTCTCCAGACCTGTCCCTGATTGAAAATGTGTGGGACACTATTGGACGCTCTATCAACACTCCAGCACAACAGCACTGCAGTCCTGCACATCCTCCCGGGGGAATGTTTTCTGATGATGAGTGTAAAAGATCATTTTTGTTACTGTTTTTTGTTCACGACCTGACACCTGCGTAATTTTTGTCCCTGATAAATGAACATCAATGAACTTTGGATTATTGTTAAGGAGTCCTGATTGAATAAAGAAGATTTCGTAAGGAATATCTAATACCTTTAAACTTAAAATAAAAGTATTTCAGTTGATAAATGAACCAGTTGTTCTCTTTGTTCCTTGCAGACACTTTGTAGAGATGTCCTAAACAAGTTTGGCTTTTGTGTTTTGGATATAAAAAGAACTGGAACTGAAAACTGAAAAATTACTGAGGTGAATCTGAACTGGGGGGTGGGTGACTGAACTGGTCTGGGTGGTTGGGGTGGAGGGGGTTGACTGAACTGGGTTTGGTCAGAGTCCTACAGTCCAGTAGTAGGCGCTGCTGCAGCAGAAGCTTTGAGGGGACTCTTATTTTGAAAAGCGCAGCTGCAATGGCGGCTGGTGTGTGTTGGTGATCGTGAGTGAGAGAGTGTGAGCTGAATGTGCAGGATCAGGGCAGTTGTGATGTAAGTGCTGGAGGACTGAATCAGCTCTTGGAGAAGCTCCATCAGACTCCTTCAGTCCAGGACAAAGCCCAGGCTTAGGTCAGATGCTCCTCACCACCTTCTGGAGACCACAGTGACTAACCTGCTCCACCAGCAGGAGACCACAGTGACCAACCTGCTCCACCAGCTGGAGCAGCTGAAGCTTGTCTTTCCCCCTCTGATCAGTGAGGAGATCAAAGTATACTTTAAATAGTGGAGACTGTCCAGATCTTCTGCTGCGATCTGTTTGTGATCTGGTGCTGGAGCAGATCAGAAGATCCCACTTCCATTCTGAAACGTCTGCATTTAGAGCATCACCTCCTGTTCACACTTTTAGAGGGATGTTCACTGCAGTAAAGCCCTGCAGTGCAGGAGAGGATGGAGGAGACCCATGCAGGAGGACGAGGATGAGGTCAGTGGGTCTGGGCACTGACCTGTCCATGGCAGATGTAGAACATCTGCAGACAGAAGTCACTGAGCTGAGAAAGGAGGTGGCCAGACTGGAGACGGAGCTGAACCGATGGAGGGACAGAGGGTGCAGCACAGAGGTATGGAGTACTGCTGTTGATTGAATGCAGCCTGCTACATGTGCTAGAGGGTTGCTGTGTTGTGTGAAGAGGTTGTAAGTGGTTTCCGTGGTCTTCCGTATAGTTGATGTTTGCAGGTTTTGCAGTTTTCCTTTCCAGAACAGCACAAACTTGTTTCCCTCTTCTGTTTTGGTAACTTCAGGACTGAAGCTCTGAAGGTGCTTTCAGACAGCTTTCATTAAACTCTGTTTGGGTTTGTGTTTATGCAGATTCTGGACAATGGAAGCACACCCTCCCTTTTCTGGAAATGGGAAACAAACCCAGTACAGATCCAAAAAAAATTGGATGGGGAGCCACACACACCGCTCAACCTGGAAGATGGACCCTGTCGGCCAGTGGTCTGTAAGACTGAACCAGACTACGAATATCATCATGGTCAGCCAGACGATTTCTTTTATAAAGAAGAACGACCTCCAAGAGAACATCACTCCACTGTGGTGGAGGGTGAAGTCCAGCAGATGGTCCAGACTCCACTGGAGTGTTCAGTGAAGTTGGTGGACTGCAGGAATATTCTGGAGATAAATGGAGATATCAAAGTAGAAGAACAGTGTTATGGCATCGCTGACAATGAAGATGACGAGGAGAAGAGTTTTACTGTTCCAAGTAAGTTTTTCACTAATACTAATTAACAGATTGTGTCAAAATAAAAGTCACGTATTTAAAAAAAATCACTTGTGGAAGTGAACAAGCAGGCTGTTCAAAACAAGTCCTTAATACAATAATTAATTTAATGAAATGACAGTAACTGTACTCTGTTACAAAGTTCTGTAACTGTTAGTTTAGTCTATCAGAAACATTAAGCTACAGAAGTGTAACTGTGTTCTTCTCATTTCCTTCTCCTGAAATTCCAGATCAGCTCAGACATTTATCTGATATCAGGAGCACGTCTTCAGAGTCTCGGGAAGAGCTGAACAACGACAGAAGAACCGCTTCAGGCCCAACGTCTCATCAGAGTCTTACTGATGGAGAGCGGCTGTACAGCTGCTCAACCTGCGAGAAGATCTTCACTCTGAAAGCAGATCTTCTCGAACACTTGAAGGAGCACAACAAAAAGAAGCTCCACTGCTGCACTGAGTGTGGGAAGAAGTTCACATACGCACATATGCTGGAGGATCACCTGAGAACTCACACTGGAGAGAAGCCTTACCACTGTACTGAGTGTGGAAAGAGGTTCACCAAGTTGTCGTTACTGAAGATTCATGAAAAAATACATACTGGAGAGAAGCCCCACTCCTGCAATGTGTGTGGAAAGAAGTTCACATGGTTGTCAGTACTGAAGATTCACCAGAGAACTCACACAGGAGAGAAGCCTTACCACTGTACTGAGTGTGGAAAGCAGTTCTCACAAGCATCAAAGGTCAGGATTCACCAGAGAACTCATACCGGGGAGAAGCCTTTTATTTGCTTCAGCTGTGCAAAAGGGTTCTCTTCTCAGGCCGCTCTACGTCGACACCAACTAGTACATACTGGAGAAAAGCCCTTCAGTTGCACAGAGTGCGGAAAGCAGTTCTCAGTGAAGTCAAAGCTAAGGGGTCATCAGAGAATACATACTGGAGAGAAGCCCTACTCTTGTACTGAGTGTGGAAGGCAGTTCGCAGGAGCAACAAGCCTGCAGGTTCACCAGAGGATACATACTGGAGAGAAGCCTTTCATTTGTCTCACCTGTGGGATCGGGTTTTCTTCTCAGTCTAACCTATGTAGGCACCAGCTAGTACATACTGGAGAAAAGCCATACAGTTGCACTGAGTGTGGAAAGCAGTTCTCACAAGCATCGACTCTGGAGAAACACCAGAGAACACATACTGGAGAGAAGCCGTACAGCTGTTTGACTTGTGGGAAGAGCTTTGTCCAGTCAGGTCACCTTACAAAGCACCGGGAATCACATGAGCAGAAGTGCTGCTGGTGTTCCGTCTGCGGGAAGAGCTTCTCCAGAACTCGTTTCATGAAGCACATGAAGCTGCACTCCACTGAAGGAGAACCAACCGCTGAGCTTCCCGATCATTCATGAACAGTCATTCCTGCATTTCGGAGTTTGATTGATCTGATTTAGTGAACTGGATGGTAGTCAATCGTAGCAGTATATGAATAGATATGAAATCAATGTCATCTTTTGTATTAATGTTCAAACCCCCAGTTCAGTCCGTGTTTATAATCAGTGGATGCAGAACATGTCTGGAACCTGCTCCACCAATCCAGCACATAATGAAGCCATTTGTACCACATCAGCAGAAGCATGTTCTGACTCTATTCACGCCTTTCTTCAAGACATCTAAAGTAGAAACCAGGACTGAAATGGTTAAGATCTTAAAATATCATTCTATGCATCTATAACCCAGTTCTAATCGAGAACATCTGAATATTTACACAGTATACAGTGTATGTCAGCCCGCTGAATGCGTGCCACCGCTGCTGCACCCTTGGACCACCGAAATCTTTTCCTGAGTACAAAGTCTCACTCTTGGTCTTCTATGACAGATTTTAAATAAAGACTTTTATTTGGGAAAATAGACAATTATTACATACAACTGTGAGGAAAAAGTAAAGAGTTCGGATTTAAAACATTTATCATTGTTGATGCTGCACTGAATGAACATTATTAATGTAATTTACTGCAAATGAAAGAAATATAAACAAACCAATCTCTGAGGAAAATCAGCCATAAAAGTGGCGTTTTGTTGAATGCTCTGATTAGCCTCTGGTGGACCAGAAAACGCTGAGCTAAACACCAGCAGACCACCAGCTCTGCCATCAGCAGACCACCAGCTCTGCCGTCAGCAGACCACCAGCTCTGCCGTCAGCAGACCACCAGCTCTGCCGTCAACGGACTGGCAGTGGTCCACTATCCTCTCACTTTCGGGGTATCTGGATTCCTCCTGAATGTTTCCTTGTAATAAAAATGGACAGATTCATGCGTCCCCAGCAATATCCAGCAAAAACTTGCGAGACAGAAGGACCTGACTTTAGCTGCCATTGTGTGTCCCTTTTATTTTTAGGGGGTTTGTGACTCGGATCAGTACCTGATCAGCACCAGTACTCTTCTGTGAATGTTTATCTGGATGTACACCCTTCAGGGTTGGGCTCTTCAGGTTCAGCCTGGTTTGACCCGTCGTCCCTCAACATGCAGGAAGACAAGCGTCCAGAATCTCTTCTGTCCTGGACCCAAAGTAGCAAACTTCGCCTGGGGGTCCAAACAGCCGAGTAACTCGCTGTCTTCAAACACAGGCTGAAGACCATGTCTTTCAGAACATTTAACTCATTAAAGGTTTATAATTAAACTGAATCTGTGTGATACAGAGTAATATGTTGAGTGTTGGATATCGAGGTCCAATCTGGCGTTTGTGTTTTAGCATCTAATCTTCAGGAATCTCAGGACTGTAGCCGCTAAACTAGTGAAGGATTTACTGAGTGAACAGCAAAGCACTTCTTTTGCTCTGGATGAGGGCAACTGTTTATTCGTATTATTGTTATATCTGAAAAATTAATATACTTACAATAAGTACGTCACAGAACCCCAGTAACATCCCACTGCCATCTCCACTGAAGGAGAAGCGACTGCTGAGCTTCCTGTGGAAGGTCATTCATGAACAGTCATACGTCCAAACTGGTGAATCAGACATTAATGAGAATTTGATTTATGTAGAGTTGATGATCTAATTTTGGGAATTGGCTGTTGAACTCGGTGACATCCACAGCAGTTTCCTGTGTTCTAGTTCATGTTCAAAGTGTTCTCCAACGAATGATGCTGCCAGAGTTGGCTCTGTGAACTTGTTACTATTAAATCTAATGTCAGTTGTCCTACATGTAGATTGTTCTCAGATTTACTCTCATCTGTTGTTGAGGAACAGAATCAGATCACCATTCTCCATCAAACCTGCTGATAGCTACCTAACAGTGCACTGAAGTCCTGGATCAGCCTGGAGACCTTCTCCTCATTTTTACTCACCTCCTCCAACTAACCCACAAGAGATTCCTGAGGTGCCGTGGGTGGGTTGAAGCAGACAAACACTAAAACATGCAGGACTGGGGACCTCCATGACCAACAGTAGGATAGGAGGTTCCTTGGCCCCACGTGGTCCAGTTCCACCTAAAGAATATCGGTCGGGTCACTACCTTCTATTCCATCGGTATTTCCATGGACCCTTACAGATGTTGTAATGTTTATTAAAACCATAACAGTGTGGGGTTTAGACCCCACATTAACCTGCTCTTTTGACCTGATTAAAGTTCTGCGGACATCAGTGTGTTTGCTGGGATGGGTCCTGAGGTGTGTGTGTCTGATTCTATAAGTTAGTTGTTATTATTATTATTATTATTATTATTATTATTATTATTATTATTATTATTATTAAGCTCCTGAATATGGAACAGAGGTACAGCTGCATTAATTTCTTTAACTGTGAATCTGAACTGGGCTGTGGGGGGGACTGAACTGGGTGTGGGGTGAATCTGAACTGGGCTGTGGGGGGGACTGAACTGGGTGTGGGGTGAATCTGAACTGGGCTGTGGGGGGGACTGAACTGGGTGTGGGGTGAATCTGAACTGGGGTGTGTAAAGTGAGGAGGGTCTTGGTGGGAAAAACTGAAGTCAGAGTCCTACAGTCCAGTGGGAGGCGCTGCTGCAGCAGAAGCTTTGTGGGGACTCTTATTTTGAAAAGCGCAGCTGCAATGGCGGCTGGTGTGTGTTGGTGATCGTGAGTGAGAGAGTGAGAGTGAGCTGCGTGTGTCTCGGGCTGGTTATCAGCTCTGGTCTCAGGTAATCAGTCCTGCGCGCGCACTGCACCAGTATCCAGCTGGTTATACTGGTTGAGCACTGTGGGGTATGTTTTCGTTTGAGTTTGATGGTTTGTGTCTGTCCTGGAGGCACCCCTACCTCGCATGCTTCAGAGCTTTCCCTCCCACCACAGCTGATTCCATCAGCTCCTTAACAAGGCCTTCCCTGAAAGCAGGGCAGGGGTGCCTCTAGGACCAGGCCTCAGAAACACCTGTACAGGAATGCAGTGTGACCATCATGACTATGTTGGTTGAATAGCATGACAAGAATGACCCTCCTGCTGCACTGCAAATGATGAGTTTGAGCTGGTCAGCAAGTTGACCAGAATGACCAAAACTGATCAACATGTAGGACCAACTTAATGTCCAGCTTGATGAAGCTGGTCATGCAGGTGGACCAGCTGAAGCATCAAAGTCTAATGTAACCAGTGTGAACTTTCATTTCATCTTTAGTCATCAGAAGACCTACTGAAAGCAGCTCCCGTCACTCTGTCTTCAACCTGGCTTTTCTGCTTCTGTGTCTCTTCACCAGAGCTTTGCTCCAGTCGCCTGAGACCTCCCTGTGAAGTGCTCTGCACAGGACGTCGAGGTCCTGAACCACAGGGAGCCGCACAGGGTCCGGTTCATTGCTGTGCGGGAAGCTGACGGTAAGATCACCCATCATTACCAGCAGACCAACATCCTAAACACAAACCGAACCCCTTACACGGCCATACATTCACTTCTGAAACCGGTGACCTCGCAGGATGTTCTGCATGAAAGGATTTAACCTCCTGAAGTTCCCTCAGCTGATCGCCGGGAATGCTGCTGAGCGAGCCTGTGGAACGGAATGTGCTCCAGGAGCTAATTCCCGGGCGCGTGCGGAATGCTGAATGGTTAAGCAGGGTGATCTGACCAGGCCACCGGGAGACTGCTTCACTGTTTTGTACAGAAGTCCACCTTGTGAGATCTTTACTGTTTCATGCGGAAAGCAGGATGATCACCGGGGTGCTCTCAGATCTACTCATAATCTTATTTGCATAGTGCAGAGCACCTCTACAGAAATAAAAAATAAGAAGTTGAACAACACCTTAAAAAAGGTTGAAGACAGAAACCTGAACCTAAGAGTGACTGCAGGAACAAATCCCTCAGAGCTGCAGGAAGAAACCTCTTATTTTTGTACAACCGGCAGCTCCACTACAACTTGTGTTTTAGGTTTTTCCACTTTCAACAACAAATGGATCTCCTCCAGCTTTTGTCTGATTCTCTTCCTGAGCTGGAACATGTCAGAGTGTTCAAACTCTTTGCCTGAGGACTGTGGAGACGTGCTGTTTAACTGAAGATGCCACAGGAGAGTGTACATGTCAAACGGTGTAACAGAATAAACATTCGCCGTTTGTATCACAGGAAGTCAGATGTAAGAACTTTCTATTCTCACCTCATGATTAAGAGCAGACCAGCTACAGTGTTTTGAATAAACACCAGCTCTTAAACGTACTAGTGCGAGTTCTGTCGTCACAGCTCTGGGTATCCGTTCACTGATTCCTGTTGACAAGTCCCCAATCAGATGCTAAGAGCGAGAGATGATGGGATGGTGCGTCTGGGCGGCCCCATGTCACCTGTTAAGATTCACAGGAATAGACCATCTAGAAATCCCAACTGTTGGTGTGGCTGATTCCTAAAGTATCACTGTCGTCCTACTAATATGCACTGCATTGAAGTGGTGCCGTGACCCGGATCCTTCTGACTGAAGTGACTTAAGTGCCCTTGAGAGGCACTTAAACAGTCGTCGTTCGAGACAAACATGACTGAGTGCTTAATCTCACCTCCTGTTCACTCTTTCAGAGGGATGTCCACCTCTGTAAAGCCCTGCAGTGCAGGAGAGGATGGAGGAGACCCATGCAGGAAGACGAGGACGAGGTCAGTGGGTCTGGGCACTGATCTGTCCATGGCAGATGTAGAACATCTGCAGACAGAAATCACTGAGCTGAGAAATGAGGTGGCCAGACTGGAGATGGAGCTGAACCGATGGAGGGACGGAGGGTGCAGCACAGAGGTATGGAGTACTGCTGTTGATTGAATACAGCCATGTATCATTAGGATGGTGTCTACCATGAAGAAATCTGTTTTGGACTGATGTAACATCTTAAACTTTCAGGACTTATTTCATTGCATCTATTTAACCTGGTAACTGGTGTTGGATTGAAATCGTTCAGTAGCTTCAGTGTTTGTTCATCATTTGAAAATAGAAATGTGTGCAGTTCCTAGGGGGTTGTCACACTCATCATCAAAACAATAGTTGCACGAAGAAGGAATCAACCATCGTACCAGGCTGTCACGGTGTCACTCCAACATGTCAGTGGGTCATCTTCAGTGACAAGTCCCGTTTTTTGTCATGGACGAGACAATCAATGAATCCGTGTGTGGAGGCATGGTTTGTTGTCCAGAAGGTCTGGTGTCATGGTGTGGGTGTAGGTTTGATGCCAGATCCCCTTTGGTCTTCATTACAGACACTTTAACACACCAACATTATGTTAATGAGGTTCTGCAACCAGTGGTTCTACCTTTTCTGAACACACACTCCGGTGCTCTATTCCAACAGGACGACGCTTGTCCACACACTGCTGCCGTATCAAGATCTCGTCCTGAAGACACATGCCGTGTCATAGATATTATGCCATGGTTGGTCTCATCTCCAGACCTGTCCCTGATTGAAAATGTGTGGATGCTATTGGACGCTCTATCAACACTCCACTCCTAACACACCATCTGCAGAACTGAGTGAGAACATTCAAGCTGCATGGGATGGATCATCACAGGACACCATTAGGAACCTCTACACCTCCATGCAGAGACGTCTGGCGTGTTGCGTTAAACCCGACGCCGTCCTGAGAGACACCACTTCTGTATGAGTAGATCAATAAATATTGATCACATCAGATACAGTTATCATCAGTTATTGATCCTGATCACCTTCATTTTCCTTCACAACAGGACTGCAGTCCCACACGTCCTGCGTGCAACGTTTTGTGCAACTATTTATTTGATGATGAGCAGTTGCTGTGCAGTTGCTAGTGTCCTATGTGGTTGGCTATGTAGCGGACACTGGTGTTATGCTGTTACACAGGGTTACTGTGCTATTTTAAGCAGTTGCTGTGGTGTCCTAAATGGTTGCTGTGCAATTGCTAGTCTTTTTTTATGTTTCTTTTCTAGAACAGCACAACCATATTTCCATATTCTGTTATTGTAACTTCAGGAATGAGGTTCCAAATGGGCTTTCAGATAACTTCTGTTGATCATGTTTTGGTTTTTGTGTTTTCAGGTACTGGGGAAAGGGAGTACACCGTCCTTTTCCTGGAAATGGGCACCAAATCCAGTACCGTTACAGATCCACGACAACATAAATAGAAGATCACTCTCCCCACCCAACCTGGAAGATGAACCCTGTCTGCCTGTGGTCTGTAAGACTGAACCAGACCATGAAGACCATCACAGTCAGTCAGTGTTGGAGGGTTTATTCACTCGTAACAAAGAACCACCTCCAGTTGAAGAATATCATTCTGTGGTTGATGGTGGAGTCCAGCAAGTGGCCCAGAATCCATTAAAATCATGGTCAGGGAAAGTGGTGGACTACAGGAGTATGGTGGAGATGGATGGAGATATGAGAGAAGAACATTTTAACAGCAATACTGACAATGATGATGATGAGGAGAATATTACTCTTCCAGGTAACATTATTATTAGTAGAGGCACTGAATTCTGGAGGGAGGTCTTATTGCAGCTTCAGTGCTTTGCAGGACACTCACTGTTACTGCAGAAATGTGAAGGGAGATTCTTCCAAAGCTTCTGCTGAAAGATCCAGACCGTATCTCCACATCTGTTTAACATTGTGAGGGGAGAGTTCTGAAAGCTACAGGGAGAATGTTCCACACACCCTGACCAAGGTTCAAACCGTAGCACTGCATCTGTTCAACATGATGGTGGGAGTGTTCTGAAATTCTGCAGGGAGATTTTCCATGCTTACGTAGTTCAGTGTCAGAATTCAGAGCGTTTTATGCTCCTCCCCATTCACAATGCAGATGCAGGAGAACTCAAAAATTAGGCCAGCTGAGCAACTCCAGCAGCTTGAACCAAAGAAAAATGCAGTGTCTGTGGTTGATTAAAATAATCGTTCATTAATCGTAATCAAGGTAAGCTGTTCAGTCATGTGTTTGCAGCATCTAAAGAGAAGGTGGAGTTTGACATCGTCTTAAAAATTAAAGCTTCAGTCGCCGTTTGTCTGATTGGCAAGTTCTGCTGGATGGACACTTCATACAGGAGATGTTCTGCAGTTGTCCTGGCTGCCTCTTCCATATGTTTCTGAATATGGGTTTGATGACTTGGTCGACTAAATTCTACAATAAATGATGTGGCTACTAATTTAATAGATCATTGATTATCTATGAATTATTGATTACTTGCTGACGTCTGTTAACTCTAACCTTTAATGTTAAGTGAAGTGTGAGAAGCTGGTGTTGGGGTTAGTTTCAGGTTGACCCTGCCCCAAGGGAATCTCAGACAGTGTCAAAATAACTTGCACAAAAACAAAACTCTTGACGTTAAGCTACAGAATTGTAACTGTGTTCTTCTCATTTACTTCTCCTGAACTTCCAGATCAGCTCAGACGTTTATCTGATATCAGGAGCACGTCTTCAGAGTCTCGGGAAGAGCTGAACAATGACAGAAGAACCTCTTCAGGCCCAACGTCTCATCAGAGTCTTACTGATGGAGAGCGGTTGTACAGCTGCTCAACCTGCGAGAAGATTTTCACTCTGAAAGCTGATCTTCTCGAACACTTGAAGGAGCACAACAAAAAGAAGCTCCACTGCTGCACTGAGTGTGGGAAGAAGTTCTCGCGAGCATCAAAGCTCAGTATTCACCTGAGAACTCATACTGGAGAGAAGCCTTACTGCTGCACTGAGTGTGGAAAGAAGTTCACACAACAATCGAGTATGAAGATTCACCAGAGAATACATACTGGAGAGAAGCCTTTCCTGTGTCTCATCTGTGGGAAAGGGTTCTCTTATCAGAATGACTTACGCCGGCACCAGCTGGCACACACTGGAGAAAAGCCCTTCAGTTGCACGGAGTGCGGAAAGCAGTTCTCGAGAGGTTCGAAGCTAAAGGAACACCAGAGGATGCACACTGGAGAGAAGCCCTACTCTTGCACAGAGTGTGGAAAACAGTTTTCACGGGGGTCAAAGCTAAAAGAACACCAGAGAGTACATACTGGAGAGAAGCCATACTCTTGCACTGAGTGTGGAAGGCAGTTTGCAAGAGCAACAAAGCTGAAGATTCACCAGAGAACACATACTGGAGAAAAGCCGTACGGTTGTTTTACCTGCGGGAAGAGCTTTACCAGGTCCTATCACCTTACGAAGCACCAAGAAACACATGAGCAGAAGTGCTGCTGGTGTGCTGTCTGCGGGAAGACCTTCTCTGGAACTCGTTTCATGAAGCACATGAAACTGCACTCCACTGAAGGAGAAGCGACTGCTGAGCTTCCTGTGGAAGGTCATTCATGAACAGTCATACGTCCAAACTGGTGAATCAGACATTAATGAGAATTTGATTTATGTAGAGTTGATGATCTAATTTTGGGAATTGGCTGTTGAACTCGGTGGCCTCCACAGCAGTTTCCTGTGTTCTAGTTCATGTTCAAAGTGTTCTCCAACGAATGATGCTGCCAGAGTTGGCTCTGTGAACTTGTTACTATTAAATCTAATGTCAGTTGTCCTACATGTTGATTGTTCTCAGATTTACTCTCATCTGTTGTTGAGGAACAGAATCAGATCACCATTCTCCATCAAACCTGCTGATAGCTACCTAACAGTGCACTGAAGTCCTGGATCAGCCTGGAGACCTTCTCCTCATTCTTACTCACCTCCTCCAACTAATCCACAAGAGCTTCTTGACGTGCCATGGGTGGGTTGAAGCAGACAAACACTAAAAACTGCAGGACTGGGGACCTCCATGACCAACAGTGGGATTGGAGATCTGGGCAGGACCTGTTTTTTTGTTGTTTTATATACATACACTACTCACAAAAAGTTAGGGATATTTGGCTTTCAGACCTTTACAGGTGAACTTAATGTGACCTTCTCTAAGCTTTTGAATGCACATGTCCAACTGTTAAATGTTTGCTGTTCTCTAACGAGGAGCTTAACCGCAAAATTCACAACAGGTGTTTGATCCTCAACTCAACCAATAAATCTCCTGGTTCAATTAGAGCTGGTGTTTAAACAGTCGTTCTCGTCATGCTGTTCACATGTTGTCATCATGAGACCAAGACGACACCTAACAATGGATCAATAGCATCTCACCATTGTGATGCTTCAAACAGGACGTTCTCAGACGGAAGAGGCCACTGAGTTTAGAGTGTCACAGAGTGTCATCAACAGGTTGCAGCAGAGATACCGAGAGACTGGAAGAGTCACCGAATGTTTAAGGGAGGTGAGAGGCACCCAAGTGTCGCATCAGACCATTCGAAACCATTTATATCAGCTTGGTCTGCATTCAAGACGACCTGCTATGGTACCTGACCACACCACCAGGCACAGGCGTCATCGTCTTGTATGGGCCAGGGAGCATTTATGCTGGACGAGGGACCAGTGGGCCTCAATGCTGTTCTCTGATGAAAGTCGATTCATGTTAAGCAGAAATGATGGCCACCAACGATGTTGGAGACGTCAAGGAGAGCGCTGTGCATCAGCCACTGTTGTCAGCAGGTGAGCTTTTGGTGGTGGTGTTGCAGTGTGGGCAGGTGTGTCCAGTGTACTCTGTTATACTGGTGTACCTCAAATGGAATGGCCTGCACTTTCTCCAGACCAGAATCCCATTGAAAACCTGTGGGATCAGCTTAGTCACCTTGTAGGCTCAAAACTCTGCACCCCAGAACCTCAATGACCTGAGGGCTACCCTTCAAGAAGAGTGGGATGCCATGCCTCAGCAGATAGTAAGTCGACCTATGAACAGCATGAGATATCGTCAAGCTGTAATTGATGCTCACGGGCACATGACGAGTTGTTGAGACTTATTGAATTTTGTTGTGGTGTACCCACCATTGTTAACTTTTGTTTCAATAAATTGTTTGAGATGACGAAATCACCAGTACATCCTTCATGATATCACTGTAGTGTGAACTTTTTACATTTTCCATAAATTTCACCTGAAAGCCAAATATCCCTAACTTTTTTTTTGAGTGTATAATCAAAGTCAAATTGTCTACCAGTTGGACACGTGACTTTGCTTCTGCATTTAAACCATTCATGCAGTGAACATACATACACACACACACACATACACACACACACACACACACACTGAGGCAAGGAAAACAGTTTGGTGGATAGCTTGCTGAAGGACCCTTGAGATGCAACCACTTGGTTCAGGGACATGACCCCGAATTTGTGGTTGTAAGGCTGCTTCTCATCCTTTCAAGACATGGATGCTGGTTGACCCTGCACGGTCAGCATCATGTGTCCTGCTCTCACCTGCAATATAACCTGTTTGAGAAATGGTTTCTTCATCTTGTCCCGTCTTCAGTACAAGATATTTGGGGGAAAGGAATGTTGCAGAAAATTGTGGAAACGATGCCAAGGAGAACATGTGCTAAAGGTGGTCAGACATTAGAGTGACCTTTCCTTTTGGCCAGACAGTGAATTACTGTGTGACTGAAATCGGTTCATTATGATGTGGGCTGATTCATCTCTGCTGTTAATTCCTTCTCTTTCACTCAGGATAAATTAGTGCAGCCCTAATATAACCCACAGCGAGTCTCACCACTGAGGGCTTCATTTTAAGATTTCAAATCATTTCAGTTATGAGTAATAAAAGTTTGAAGAACAGGAATCATCCGTGTACACTATATGTCCAAAGGTTTCTGGACGCCCCTTCTATGAAACACTTTCCTCTACATTAAGTGGCACTCATTGATGATACAGATGTTCAGATTTCACTGATCGCTCTGATGGTGGCTGTGCAGACATGTCACCTCGGATCCGGAACAGAGTCGGATCTCGGTACGTACATCTATGGATCTATAACTGCAAAAATGTAAAACTGCATGTAGAGCCACTGTCTTCCCGGGAACCCATCCACCCGTGAGCATGTGGGCCCGGATTGCGGGGCAGCGCGGGACGGAACCAACGCTGTGTCTCTGAGCAGCAGGACTCTGAACTGGGCTGTGAGGGTGAATCCAAGCTGGGCTGTCGGGGGGGACTGAACTTGGGGTATGTGTGTGTTGGGGGGGTGACTCTGGGGGTCTTGGTGGGAAAAGCTGAAGTCAGAGTCCTACAGTCCAGTAGGAGGCGCTGCTGCAGCAGAAGCTTTGCGGGGACTCTTATTTTGAAAAGCGCTGCTGCAATGGCGGCTGGTGTGTGTTGGTGATCGTGAGTGAGTGAGTGAGTGAGAGAGTGTGAGCTGAATGTGCAGGATCAGGGCAGTTGTGATGTAAGTGTTGAAGGACTGAATCAGCTCTTGGAGAAGCTCCATCAGACTGCTCTTCTCCGCCAGCAGGAGACCACCTTCTGAAGACCACAGTGACCAACCTTCTCCACCAGCAGGAGACCACAGTGACCAACCTGCTCCACCAGCAGGAGACCACAGTGACCAGCCTGCTCCACCAGCAGGAGCTGCAGCTTCAGGAGCAGCTTGGTCATGCTGCTCTTCAAACACAAAAGTAAAACCACCCAGTGATTCCCAGCATATCAGCTCAACCAATTGAAGGTGTGTCTCCACCTGGGAGACCAGTTCAGACTCCAACTGGACTTTTCAGCAGCTGGTCTTAGGAACACCATAGTAACCATACCAGGAATCCATAGCAACCACCTGGGAGGTAGAGAGCTTGTCTTTCCCCTCTGATCAGTGAGGAGATCAAAGTGTACTTGTAATTGTGGAGACTGTCCAGATCTTCTGCTGCGATCTGTTTGTGATCTGGTGCTGGAGCAGATCAGAAGATCCCACTTCCATTCTGAAACACCTGCATTTAGAGCATCACCTACTGTTCATGCTTTTAGAGGGATGTTCACTGCAGTAAAGCCCTGCAGTGCAGGAGAGGATGGAGGAGACCCATGCAGGAGGACGAGGATGAGGTCAGTGGGTCTGGGCACTGATCTGTCCATGGCAGATGTAGAACATCTGCTGACAGAAGTCACTGAGCTGAGAAAGGAGGTGGCCAGACTGGAGACGGAGCTGAACCAATGGAGGGATGGAGGGTGCAGCACAGAGGTATGGAGTACTGCTGTTGATTGAATACAGCCATGTATCATTAGGATGGAGTCTACCATGAAGGCATCTGCTTTGGACTGATGTAACATAAAACTCCTGAAACAGTAAGACCACTGCAGGATCAATAACTGATGATAACTGATCAATATTTATTGATCTACTCATACAGAGGTGGTGTCTCTCAGTACGGCGTCGGGTTTAACGCAACACGCCAGACGTCTCTGCATGGAGGTGTAGAGGTTCCTAATGGTGTCCTGTGATGATCCATCCCATGCAGCTTGAATGTTCTCACTCAGTTCTGCAGATGGTGTGGTAGGGGTGGAGTGTTGATAGAGCGTCCAATAGCGTCCCACACATTTTCAATCAGGGACAGGTCTGGAGATGTGGATGTGGTTGACCATCATCCTGTTGGAATAGAGCACCAGAGTGTGTGTTCAGAAAAGGTAGAACCGCTGGTTGCAGAACCTCATTAACGTAACGTTGGTCTGATAAAGTGTCTGTAATGAAGATCAAAGATTTATCTGGCATTGTATGAAACTGCACCCACACCATCACACCAGACCTTCTGGACTCGTGATGCATCAGAGTAAACCATTGATCTTGGTGCTGACCACGTTGCCTCCAAGCATAGATTCATTGGTCGTCTCCACCGAGACAAACGTGAGACTCGTCACTGAACATGACCTGCCACCGTTCTGAAAGAGACTCCATGAACGCATGGCCCAGCTAATGAATGCTTGCTATTGTTTGTAGGGGGGTTGCTGTGTTGTTTCAAGTGATTTCTATGCTGTTGCTGTTACTATGGTGTCCCTGGTGGTTGATGTGCACTTGTTAGACAGGTATAGTTCGGTTACATGGGCTTACTTTACTGTTCTTAGCATATGCTTTGGTGTCCCAACTGGTTGCTGTCCATTTCATGGGTAATTGATGTGGTCTTTTAAGTGTACATTTTGCAAGTTTCCTTTCCAGAACATGTTTTTTTGTTCCGAACTTGAGGACAGAACCTGTAAACATGGTTTGGTTTTCCTGTTTGCAGATTCTGGGGAACGGCAGAACGCCGTCATTTATCTGGAAATGGGAACCAAACCCAGGAAACATAGATAGAGACCTACACACCCCACGAAAGCTGGAAGATGAGTCCTGTCTGCCTGTGGTCTGTAAGACTGAACCAGACCACGAAGACCATCACAGTCAGTCAGTGTTGGAGGGTTTATTCACTCTTTACAAAGAAGAATCACCTCCAGAAGAAGATCACTCTGTGGTAGACAGAGGAGTCCGGCAGATGGTCCAGACTCCACTGGAATGTTCAGTGAAGTTGGTGGACTGCAGGAACTTGGTAGAGATGAATGGACGTCTCAAACAACAACAGTGTTGCAGCAATGCTGACAATGACCTTGATGAGGATGATGAAAATAATACTGTTCCAGGTAACTTCATTAGAATTAAAGGTACTAAACTATGGACCATTCACGGAGGTTTAGATCACTCTGGTTAATTTACATCTCAAATTCACACAGTTGAAAGTCTTGAAAAATAAACGTTGCAGTGCTGTTGGGAATGCCGCCATGTCTGTCTGTCTTTCAAGTCTATCAGAAACTCTGATGTTAATACACAGAAGGGTAACTCTGTTCTTCTCATTTCCTTCTCCTGAACTTCCAGATCAGCTCAGATGTTTATCTGATATCAGGACCACGTCTTCAGAGTCTCGGGAAGAGCTGAACAACGACAGAAGAACCACTTCAGGCCCAACGTCTCATCAGAGTCTTACTGATGGAGAGCGGCTGTACAGCTGCTCAACCTGCGAGAAGATCTTCACTCTGAAAGCAGATCTTCTCGAACACTTGAAGGAGCACAACAAAAAGAAGCTCCACTGCTGCACTGAGTGTGGGAAGAAGTTCACCAAGTTGTCTGTACTGAAATCTCACCTGAGAATACATACTGGAGAGAAGCCTTATCGCTGTAATGAGTGCGGAAAGAAGTTCACACAAGCGTCAAAAGTCAGGATTCACCAGAGAATTCATACCGGGGAGAAGCCTTACTGCTGCACTGAGTGTGGAAAGCAGTTCACATACAAGTGGAATCTGAAGATTCACCAGAGAATACATACCGGAGAAAAGCCTCACATTTGTCTCACCTGTGGGAAAGGCTTCTCAGACCCATCTACCCACTTTAAGCACCAACAAGTGCATATTAAAGGAAAGCTGTATCATTGTAGTGTGTGTGAAAGGCACTTCAAAACTGCGTCAAGTTGTCAGGTTCACCTGGTGGAGTGCAGAAACCTGCTGGAGATGTTTGGGAACATTACAGAAATCGGAGAACTGTGTAACAGGAGCAGTGAGTCAACTCCTCCAGGTAACTTTATACCTTGTAGTTTGTAGCTTTGACGACTATAAATTACTTTGAATAAGGCAGACAAATGTTATGAATGAATATTCAAATTTCACTTTAAGGTCACTTAAATCCTGAAACACCTAAAAACACAACAGTGAAACATTAGAACTGTCCCAGTTCACATGAACATCACTTACAAACCAAACATTAACACAAAAGTACACCAAAACGTAAAGCGCTTCCCCCCCACTGCCCTACAAATAGGCTCTCAGAGGCTACTTGTGGGCAGTGTACCTCTTGGTGAGAGATCTTTGACCTGTCTCTACGACACTTGAAGACATTTTACCCAGTTGACAGACTTTGAGGGGGGAACATCATTGGACTGAGAGAAGCCGGACAGTCGTTTTGACACATTTATGCCATCTTGACCGTTCTGACCAAGCAAGGACTTTGGGAGCAGTGGTGCTTTGGCGACACACACATGGCAAACAGGACTGGAACCAAATTGTTTTTAGTGAAGAATCCAGGTTCTGTTGGTGGTCATTTGAGTATGCAGGCTCGTGGTGAACGTTTCAGTCCTGCCTTTGCTGTGGGGTGACACAATGCCCCAACTGCTGTTGTGCTTATCTGGGGAGCATCGCTTACGACAGTCACTCACCACTACTAGTGATATGAGGGACAGTAACAGCTCAGCTATATGTGCAGGACAACCACCTGGGGTACTATAAAAAACACCTTATTACCCACTCAGTAACATTATAGAACCGTCTGGCATACCATAGCAACCACCCAGGAACCATAACAGTACAATAGCAACCACCTGGAGTACTATATATACCACTTAGCAATTCAGTAACAACCACCCCAAAAACCATGGTCTAGTAGCCACTTGGCAACATAACGAACACCTAACATCTGCTCAGTAAGACCATAGGAACTAGTTAACAATACCATGTATACCACCTAGAATAACTGGAAGTGGAATCAACTTTAGTCCTTCAGTGTTGTAGCTTTTAATCTTACATTGATAACATCATTTTCTTCTGAAATTCCAGATGAACTCCAAATAAGGTCCTCTGATATCAGGAAAGAGACCAAAAGAGAACCATTTAAGAACAGAAGAAGAAGCTCCTCAGCTCCAGCATCTTGTCAAAGAGTCTGTGATGGAACAAGGCTGTATCACTGCTCAGCCTGTGAGAAGAGCTTCACTATAAAACCAGACTTCTTCAGACACTTGAAGCAGCACAGTAACAATAAGCGCTACTCTTGCACTGAATGTGGAAAGAAGTTCTCAAATAAATCACACCTGAAAATTCACGAGAGAATACATACCGGAGAAAAGCCGTACTGTTGCTTTCAGTGCGGAAAGCAGTTCTCACAACAGTCGAATCTGAAGATCCACCAGAGAATACACACTGGAGAGAAACCATACCACTGCAGTGTTTGTGGAAAGCAGTTCTCACACTCCTCAAAAGTGAAGATTCACCAGAGAATACATACTGGAGAGAAGCCTCTCATTTGTCTGACGTGTGGGAAGAGCTTTTCTGATCCTTCGACCTTTTACAGACACCAGCGAATACATAGTGGAGACAGACCGCACCATTGCACTGTGTGTGGAAAGCAGTTCCTTATAGAATCACATCTAAAGGTTCACCAAAGAACACATACTGGAGAAAGACCTTTCTAGAGTGTGGAGGGAATACCAGAGGATACATACTGGAGACATGGCTTATGTTTGTCTTATATGTGGGAAAGCAAATCCTAACCCGTCTTCCTATTATAGCCACCAGCGAATACACACACTGGAGACAAGCCAGTGCCCTGAATGTGGACTGCAGTTCTCAAGACCATCAGTGTTGAGGACTCACCATAGGGTTCATGTCTGGGAGTGACCTCATATTTGAATGAATCTGTATTATTAAAGGACTTTGTGGAAAGATGGTGAAGGAATCTTACATTTCTTTAGTTTTAGAGTAGAATTAACATTTCTAACATCTAAAGTCCCCCGGACTATTTCTGTAAACATACACATCCATATATGTGTGTATATATATATATATATGTATATGTGGACACCCCTTCTAATTCAGCATTGCTGACATAGATGTGCAAATGCACACACAGCTTGTCTAGTCCCTGTAGAGAAGAAGTGCCAATAGAATAGGACTCTCTGGAGCAGATAAACAAACATGACTCTATTGTCTCCATGTCTAATAGCAGGTGTGGACTAGAGGGTATAAAGACCCCCAGCATTGAGCTGTGGAGCAGTGGAGCTGAGCTCCATACAGCACTTTTGGGAAGGATGAGCAGTCAGTGGGATGGTGATCAATAACATCCTTACCTCACTAATAGCCTTGTGAAGCTGAATGCAATCAAATCCTCAGAGCAATGTTCCAGAATGTGGCAGTCTACTCTGTACAATAGCGACAGTTACTCCAACAAAAGCAGGATCAACTCGATTTAATACCCAGTACCTTTGTCCATATAGTGTCCACTCAATGTCCATGCATTTCTCTCAACCTGCTCAGACTTTAAGACAGCACAGGTTCGGTTTAGAACGCACCACACGCTTCAAACAAACACACTTCAAAGGGTTCTTTCAGTGCCGTCGTAGAAGAAGCATTTTCTTCACTTTGTTTTTGTTCACCAACTGCCGTAAGTATGAAGAACCGTTCCTGGGACTTCCGCTTGTTCAATGTTTCTTCTTAATTTAATCCTTTTATCAGAAATCCAGTTTAAATTGAGTGGAAATACAGATTAATACTTGTTCAGCACAGCCTGCACCACAGGGAAAACTGCTGACCTCACTTTGGTCCAAAGATGGTCAGTCACAGAAGGTCATTGCTGCTGTATCAAAGCATATGAATGGAAAATCTGACTAAATTCAGACTAAATCAGAAATCAAACAATCTCAAATCAGACTATATCATAAATCAGACTAAATCAAATCAAACAAAATCTCAAATCAGACTCAAACTAAATCTCAAATCAGACTAAATCACAAATCAAGCAAAATCTCAAATCAGACTAAATCAAATCACACTATCAAATCAGACTAAATCACAAATCAAACAATCTCAAATCAGACTCAAACTAAATATCAAATCAAAATAAATCTCAAATCAGACTAAAGCACAAATCAAACAAAATCTCAAATCAGACTAAATTAATCAGAATAAAATATAAATCAAACAATCATTAATCAGACTAAATCAGATCTGACTAAATCAAATCAGACTAAATCATAAATCATACTAACTCATAAATCAGACTAAATCATAAATCAGACTAAATCATAAATCAGACTAAATCATACTAACTCAATCAGACTAAATCATTAATCAGACTAAATCATTAATCAGACTAAATCATAAATCATACTAAATCATTAATCAGACTAAATCATAAATCAGACTAAATCATTAATCAGACTAAATCATTAATCAGACTAAATCAGATCAGACTAAATCATAAATCATACTAACTCATTAATCAGACTAAACCATTAATCAGACTAAATCATTAATCAGACTAAATCATTAATCAGACTAAATCATGAATCAGACTAAATTGAGTCAGTTATGACAGTGGACCTCTTGCAGTAAATCGGTGAAGGGTATGAATATGCAGTAGTGTTATAGTTTAAATTGTAATTTGATGTGATTAGTTATGGTTTTATTATTTTACTGTAATTGTTACAGGTGATCCGTGGAGTCTTTTATTTTGAAAAGTGGTTCTGCGGTTCTGGCTCCGCCCACTAGGTCTTTAAGTTCTCTCGTTTCAGCTTCGGGTTCTGAGGGAGGAAGTGTGTTTGGAGTCCTCTGCGTCTCTGCAGTGTCGGTTCAGAACCGGATCAGTACCGGATCAGTACCGATTCAGAACCGATTCAGTACCGGATCGCTACCGGATCGGCTCCGCTCTCCGGGAATCAGAACCGAGTTGGGTTCGGCGGTTCGGGCGGATTCCTTGCTGTGAGTTAATGATCCGGGTGTTCTGGGGTTTAGACGGTTCTGAGGGCGCTTCTGGTTCTGAGGGTGGTTCTGGTTCCGAGGGCGTTTCTGAGCTGTAATGGGTTTTATCTGAAGGTTGGTTATTGGTTCTGTTCGCCCTGTAGCAGTTAGCCAGTAGGCTAGGCTAATGTGTATGTTTGGTTGCTATGGAGACCGACAGTCTGAACAAACAACACCTTTAAAAGCACAGAAGCTGTTTGTTTGCAGTCGAAACGCTGTGAAAACAATGACAGTCATATAAGTCACCCCTTGTTACCACAGTAACCCCTGCCAACAGTGTAGCCGCCGCCTGGCAACCACCCCGGATACCTTAGCAACAGCATACAGAGCAGAAAACACCTGATTACCATAGCAACTGCCTAACAACCCACAGGGGATACCTCACGCATAATGTCACCATTTACACCCCTCTCTGATCAATAAGAGTGATCAGAAAGTCCAGACCCCGTTATCATAACTCATATCTGATCAATAAGAGCGATCAGAAACTCCAGACCCCGTTATCATAACTCATATCTGATCAATAAGAGCGATCAGAAACTCCAGACTCCGTTATCATAACTCATATCTGATCAATAAGAGTGATCAGTGTAGAAACTCCAGACCCCGTTATTATAACTCATATCTGATCAATAAGAGCGATCAGAGACTCCAGACCCTGTTAGTATAACTCATATCTGATCAATAAGAGTGATCAGAAACTCCAGACCCTGTTAGTATAACTCGTATCTGATCAATAAGAGTGATCAGTGTAGAAACTCCAGACCCTGTTAGTATAACTCATATCTGATCAATAAGAGTGATCAGTGTAGAAACTCCAGA
Source organism: Acestrorhynchus altus (assembly GCA_034509495.1). Classification (NCBI taxonomy): domain Eukaryota; kingdom Metazoa; phylum Chordata; class Actinopteri; order Characiformes; family Acestrorhynchidae; genus Acestrorhynchus; species Acestrorhynchus altus. The sequence continues at coordinate 51,009,192 of CM067502.1, read as the reverse complement.
CCCCGTTATCATAACTCATATCTGATCAATAAGAGCGATCAGAAACTCCAGACCCTGTTATTATAACTCGTATCTGATCAATAAGAGCGATCAGAAACTCCAGACCCCATTATTATAACTGATATCTGATCAATAACAGTGATCAGAAACTCCAGACCCCGTTATTATAACTGATATCTGATCAATAACAGCGATCAGAAACTCCAGACCCCGTTATTATAACTCGTATCTGATCAATAACAGTGATCAGAAACTCCAGACCCCGTTATTATAACTGATATCTGATCAATAAGAGTGATCAGAAACTCCAGACCCCGTTATTATAACTCGTATCTGATCAATAAGAGTGATCAGTGTAGAAACTCCAGACCCTGTTAGTATAACTCGTATCTGATCAATAAGAGTGATCAGTGTAGAAACTCCAGACCCCGTTATTATAACTCATATCTGATCAAAAAGAGCGATCAGAGACTCCAGACCCCGTTATTATAACTCATATCTGATCAGAAACTCCAGACCCCGTTATTATAACTGATATCTGATCAATAAGAGCGATCAGAAACTCCAGACCCCGTTATTATAACTCGTATCTGATCAATAAGAGCGATCAGAGACTCCAGACCCCGTTATTATAACTGATATCTGATCAATAAGAGCGATCAGAAACTCCAGACCCTGTTATTATAACTTACATTATCATTATTATTAGTAGTAGTATCATTATTGTCTATTATTTTATTTTTATTATTATTATTATTGTTTGTTATTTTTAATTATTGTTTAGTATTATTATTGTTGTTGTTGTTGTTTTATCATTGCTGATTGCACACAGAGCAGAGCGGCAGACTGCAGTTAACAAACAGCACAGCTGCTGCCTAGATGAAAACCCACCTTGGTTACCATAGCAACCTCTCAACACCCCATAGCAACTGCCTAACAACCACTTGGAACAGCATAGCAACCACTTGGAAAGCAGATCCACTGCCTAGCAACTGCATTGCAGCCACCTGGGATACCAAAGCAAACGCCTTGCAGCCACCTAGCAACACCATAGCAACTGCCTAGCAACGCTGGAGGGAATTGCCTTCAGTCGCGTCGCTCTGTTCTCTCCTTTAACCATCAGCACTCTGACAGAACCGTGGCTCTGTTCTCTCCTCTTTATTCTTCATATTAATATCCTGCTCACACTTGCAGAGGGATGGCCTCCCATTTCGGAGTGGACCCAGTTTGGGGCAGGACGAGGTCAGTGGGTCTGGGAACTGATCTGTCCATGGCAGATATCGAACAGCTGCAGATGGAAATTGCCGAGCTGAGGAAGGAGGTGGCCAGACTGAAGTCCGAGCGAAGGCAGGGTAGGATAGTGGAGTGCAAAACAGAGGTATGATCTTCTACTGTCCCCTAAATCAGAGACTCTCTCATTTAGTTGCTTCGTTCATTCTGCAGTGAGACTGAGAATTTACTTCATGTAGAATTATAACCTTCTGTTTTTATTCACCGCATCTGTTTTAACTTCATTATGAACTGTGTTTAATTGTTTACTAATGTATTAATGTTCTACACTCTGCAGTTCCTTTGAGGAGAATGAAGGTGATCAGGATCAATAACTGATGATAACTGTAGTCTGATCTGATCAATATTTATTGATCTACTCATACAGAAGTGGTGTCTCTCAGTACGGCGTCGGGTTTAACGTAACACGCCAGACGTCTCTGCATGGAGGTGTAGAGGTTCCTAATGGTGTCCTGTGATGATCCATCCCATGCAGCTTGAATGTTCTCACTCAGTTCTGCAGATGGTGTGGTAGGGGTGGAGTGTTGATAGAGCTTCCAATAGCGTCCCACACATTTTCAATCAGGGACAGGTCTGGAGATGAGACAAACCACGCTGTAGTATCTGTGTCCACTGCATCTCCATGCAGAGATGTTTTGTGGGATGCTGCTTGTTTCCGTTAAGAAAGGTGGTCCTGTTCTCTGTGTTTGCAGTAAGCAGGTATTTTTGTTTGTTTACTGCAGGAATTGGAGCAGGCCATCACTCCTTCCTTTGACTGTACAAGTGAAGATCTGGTCGTAGTTCAGGTCGAGGAAAACAATGAAAATAATGAAAACAATGAAAACATTGAACACATTGATGAAGACCAGGACTTGCTGCCCAAGATGGAAGAAGAGCCGTGTCTGAGTAAGGCCTGTGAGCCTGTAACAAACCATGTGCACACACAGTACGAACCCCATAACCAGCTGGGGCTAGGGGACTTACCCATTGTTTGTAAAGAAGAACCGATAGAACAGAGCCTCTCGGTACATGATGTTGGACTTCAACTTGTGGTGGAGAACCTGTTTAAGACCTGCTCAGCAGGACTGATGGACTTCAAGGCTTTGCCAGAGATTAACGAAGAAATCAAGGAAGAAGTAACGATGGGTAACGTCAATGAAGATTCTGAAGATGAAAATGATGACAATGATGAAGACGAAGACGATGACGATGATGATTTTGTTCCATCAGGTAACGTCCAGGAAATAATTACTTAGGGTTGCCTTTATCCGACTTGTCCAGCACATATGACAGATTCATTTATTAATCCTTTACTGGTAGTTTGCTCTTGTTTTCATGCCCGTATTGTTTGAGACCCAGTCAACGTATTTGAATCATATCAGAATTAATCGATACATGATTGATTGTCACTGGATGCCCTGTTTAACCCGAGATGCAAATCCCTCTGTAGATCTATTAGGTGTACCAGACACCCTTTATCTGTTTCTGGATATAAGATATAAGTAAAAGTTATAAATATACTGAGGTAGATGTTAAATATAATATGCAAATGTATTTAAATATTTCCTCAAATCAAACCCGTTAGAAATGTATTAATAGGTGTTAAACATGTTTACTGTACAGCACAAATATACGTCTGCTTCCCATCTCAGTACCTCCTCCAAACTCCTATTCCATAGCAGCAACTTAGCAACCAAGACATTTATTACAGCAACACTGCTGAGTTTCTGCAGTAACTGTATTCTCTAATCTTATTCATTTGAGCTTTAATTAAATGATTGTAGTAGCTGTTCGAATACACCATGAAAGTCTATTTAAAAATATTTTTTGGACAAATCTGTGTGTTTTCTGTATCAGAAGCTTTAGACATGTATTCTCTGTTTCTCCTTTGTCTCATTTTCTATTTCCTTCTCTTGAAATTCCAGGATTTCTCCCACCGATGACCTCTGACATCAACAGCACGTCTTTTTCGCCTATAGAAGGAGGTACAAAGACCTCGACTAGTCCCAAGTTTCCCCCGAGTCTCAGTGACGGAGAGGTGCCGTACTGCTGCTCCATATGTGAGCAGAGCTTCACTGAAAGGTCTGACTTTCTGGCACACCTGGAGCAGCACAAGGATGAGAAACCTCATCACTGTGACCAGTGCGGAGAAAGCTTCACCACGCTGTTCAAACTGCAGTCCCACCAGAAAGCCCACAGTGGAGAGAATGGGTTCACCTGCACTGTGTGTGGTAAGCAGTTCCTTCAGGCCTTAAATCTGAGGATTCACATGAGGATACATTCTGGGGAGAAGCCGTATGTATGTCACACCTGCGGGAAGAGCTTCTGCCAGCCTTCCGCTTACCGAAGACACCAGCGAGTGCACACTGGAGAAAAGCCCTACCACTGCACCGAGTGCGGGAAGCAGTTTGCCAGAGCGTCGATGCTGAAGATTCACCAGACTATTCACACTGGGGAAAAGCCCTTCGGTTGTCCCGTGTGTGGGAAGGAGTTCTCCCAGGCGTTGTATCTGAAGAGTCATTGGAGGGTTCACACTGGGGAGAGGCCTTACAACTGTCCCATCTGCGGAAGAGATTTCTCCCATCTGTCCTCCCTCCGTAGGCACCAGATAGTTCATACTGGAAAAAAGCCGTACCAGTGCGGCGAGTGTGGAAAGCAGTTCACCAGAGCCTCAAAGCTGAAGATTCACCAGAGATTACATTCTGTGGAGAAAGCATTCTCTTCTCTCACCTGATTCATCTGGCAGCACAGGAACCAATGAGTGTGTACATGTTCACGCTGATCCTTTAAAAGGGAATTTTTAAACTTATGATTTTAACCTTAGCATACATTTTAATTATTGAATTATCAGCCAAGACTATTTTAATGTAACTTTTAATTTAACCAGGCAGGTCATTCAGAACAGATTCTTATTTAATACGTACACTATCTGTCCAAAAGTTTGTGGGCACCCCTTGCTGACACAGATGAGAAAATGCACACACAGCTTGTCTAGTACTTGTAGAGAAGTACTTCCAATAGGGTAGGAGTCTCTGGAGCAGATAAACAAACATGACTGTATTGTCTCCATGTCTGAGCTGTGGAGCAGCGGAACTTTGTTCTCTGGAATGATGGAGCTCCATACAGTACTTTTGGGATGAGGTGGGGTGCTGATCATCCAACATCCTGACCTCATTAAAGCTCTTGTTGCTGAATGCAATCAAATCCTCACAGCAATGCTCCAGAATCTAGTAGAATGTCTTCCCTGGACTGTAGAGACAGTTACGCCAACAAAAGTAGTATAAAGTCTTTAATACCCTTGATTTTTGTGTCCCAATACTTTTGTCCATATAGAGTATTTGTGCTTCTTCAATTTTGTGCTCATAGGATAGTTCAGGGAAAATTCAATAATATTTATTAAGCTAAACACAGAACACTACTCACTAAATTTATGATTATAGCAGCAATGCTGGGGAAAATTTAGGATTAAAACAGCAATGCTAAGGTAAATGTGTGATTATAGCAGCAATACTGTGGTAAATTTGTGAGTAAAATAGCACTGCTGAGGAAAATTTAGGATTAAAACATCAATGCTGAGGAAAATTTAGGATTAAAACAGCAATGCTAAGGTAAATTTGTGATTATAGCAGCAATACTGAGGTAAATTTGTGATTATAGCAGCAATACTGAGGTAAATTTGTGAGTAAAACAGCACTGCTGAGGAAAATTTAGGATTAAAACATCAATGCTGAGGAAAATTTAGGATTAAAACATCAATGCTGAGGAAAATTTAGGATTAAAACAGCACTGCTGAGGAAAATTTAGGATTAAAACATCAATGCTGAGGAAAATTTGTGATTATAGCAGCAATACTGAGGTAAATTTGTGATTATAGCAGCAATACTGAGGTAAATTTGTGATTATAGCAGCAATACTGAAGTAAATTTGTGAGTAAAACAGCAATGCTAGGTAAATTTGTGAGTAAAACAGCACTGCTGAGGAAAATTTAGGATTAAAACATCAATGCTGAGGAAAATTTAGGATTAAAACAGCACTGCTGAGGAAAATTTAGGATTAAAACAGCAATGCTAGGTAAATTTGTGATTACAGCAGCAATGCTAGGTAAATTTGTGATTATAGCAGCAATACTGAGGTAAATTTGTGATTATAGCAGCAATACTGAGGTAAATGTGTGATTATAGCAGCACTGCTGAGGAAAATTTAGGATTAAAACAGCAATGATGGGTAAATTTGTGAGTAAAAGAGCAATGCTAGGTAAATTTGTGATTACAGCAGCAATGCTAGGTAAATTTGTGATTATAGCAGCAATACTGAGGTAAATGTGTGATTATAGCAGCAATACTGAGGTAAATTAGTGAGTAAAACAGCACTGCTGAGGAAAATTTAGGATTAAAACAGCAATGATGGGTAAATTTATGAGTAAAACAGCAATACTAAGGTGAATTTGTGATTAAAACCACAACACAGGTGAATTTATGAGTAAAACAGCAACGCTGATGAACATTTATGATTATAGCAGCAATGCTAAGGTAAATTTATGAATAGTCAAAGTTTCAGCTCAGTGAACACTTTACATATTGCTTGTCATATCTTTATGTAAGCAATGTTATTCTAGTCATGACTTTAACTGTGTTCTTTTTTTATTTGTCATGGTTTGTCAGATTTATCTTTGTTGAAGTTGCGTAATCACAGTTACTCTGCTCCGCTGCCTCAGCTCAGCTTAGACAGTCAGATTCTGTGTTTAACTCAATGAATATTCTTACAAAATGAAATTCTGCTGTAAATGAGCAGAACAGTCCTGTTATACTGAAAACATCACTGTATCAGAACTAGTGTGTTTAGTGTGTGTCAGATTTGGACACAAATTAAAAACTTAATTATAACTACAGAATGTTGCCAAAATAAAAGCCCCAAATCAGAATCAGTATAGGTCTGATGCATGCTAGTGCATTTCAATCATAATCATAATTTTATCAAAAACCGTAAACTGGTGTATGTTTTATTAAATTTTAAGTGATCTATTTGAAGCATTTTTGTTTTAAAGTTTTTACTGTCTGATTAATAATTTATTCAAAATTAAATATTTCAGATTCAGATTTTTATTTTTATGTGCTGTAAGTCATACTGTCATCAAGAGTAAAACAAAAAGGAATTGAAATGTTTCACTTTGTGTATATATCAAGTTTATAATATTAATTATTAATTAATATGTAATAATATGTGAATATGTAATTTGACCATTTAGCCTTTTGAATGAAATTATGAACACAATTTTGAGATGCACTACTGCATAAAGTGTAGAAATTGGGACTCTTTTGTCATTATTTAAAGAGAAAATGCAACATTTCTTTCTGTAGAAATGGAGTAAATTTATGGAACTATATACCTTATGTCAATATTTTAGAGCTTACTTTTACTTATTTTACTCTGCAGTAAATACGTCATCTCATACTGGTTTGATTTATTGATTACATCAAATCATTATCCAGTGCCAATTTTTTAGTCCAGTATTGACCGATACTGATATAATACAGCACCCCAGTAGAATAAATTCACCCTTTGTGCTTTCATTTCTCAGAAGCGCTGGTTATAAACAGATATTACTGAATTTTATACGGTTCTTTTCTCCGAATCCATTTTTTACTGTTTACATTGTCAGGTTTACACTTCTCTGTTGAATTATTATTGATCCGTCTCTTTTGAGGTGAGATTATTAATATTATTTAAATTTTATAGGTACTATAACCGCAATTCTTAATTCAGTAGATGTTTAATTTTTGTCAGCAGTTGTGTACAAAGAGCTCACGGCTCTTCTGATAAAAATCAAACAAGTGCAACAATAACTGATACATTTTTGACGCATGCATTAGTAGAGGATCTATGCAGTTGGCTCGTTTTCTTCACAGTATTTACAGAACTCTGTGGTTTCAGTTATTTTTCATAGGATGGAATGGATGGATGGATGATGGAGGCAATGTTAACTGATTATTTTAAAATTGGTCAATAATCATTACATCTTTTTTTCATCATTTTTGCGTATTTGCATATCGGTACATTTCTTCTGTATGGGTTAAATCTGAGATTGACCAGTCAATTCATACCACACTGAAGCCTTCTTTATATTTCAGCTATCGGGAAAGACTCTCTGATGTGCCTACCAATAATTAGCACCAGGGAATACATACTGGAGAAAAGACGTGCTGTTGGTTGACCTTCGGGTCAGACGACTTTGGATTTACCAAATTTGATCTGTTTTGAACAATTATAATCACCTGTGAATACATACTGGAGATGGACTCTGCTGTTGCTCCACCTGATGAACTGACCTTGGCTGTTGAAGCTTCACAGGATTCACATTTGAACTGATTCTGAAAAGAACATTCTTATTATACGTCACAGAGAAGACCAGCCCTACCAATATATAGTACCAATGAATACATACTGGAAAAAAGCTCTGCTGTTGAACAACATTGGAAGTCAACTTCCGTCGTCGTTGAGCCTTAACAGGAAATGGATTTGTTGCAGTGCTGAAATTGAGCTGATGAGCCGATTTTGTTGTTGAAGCTTCACAGGAAGCCGATTTAATGCTCTTATTGTTAATTCATACTGAGGACAAGCCTTATCAATAAAACTACGTACCGGCAAACACGCCCCCACTCTTCAGACAGTGAGCTTTCCAAGGATGCTCAGTCATGAACTCAACGTGTACTTTTTGGGAAAAAGCAATTTAAAGATTTCTTTACATTTTTCCTGAATATTAATTATTGATGTGATGTTTTACACTGGAGGGTGTTGTAACTAACAGAAGCGGTGTTGGCTACATGTATCTGTTCCTTGATTTCTTGCTGTTGTTTTTGCCTTAAGTTGCACCGGAGAGAACGTGGATAATAGATAAGATATCATTGACAGTTTGCGCTTTTACTTGTTTGAAAGGGATACTGTTCGTTGTATCTCTATAAACCTTATTTCTATTGTACGTTGTGTTTGAGCCTTATTTGAAATTAGGTTATTTCACCATGTTTTAATTCTTGGGGGAAAGTTGGGGATCTTTTAGGCCCTTTAACGTTAATAACTCAGCCAGGCCAGTATGGACTCCAGTACAGACTGATTGAAGAAATGTTCGGACCCCCGTTCTGGCCTTTTAAGAGGGTTAAAAAGTTGATGTATGAATTTATTGCTCATTTAAAATGAATTAAGAGATAGAACCTGAAAAACGTTGGACCTCAGTTGTAATGCGATCATAACCACTAAGCGTGCCTCAGTGGTTGATGGTGAACCGTGTGCCTCATGTAATGCGTGCTGACGTGTTCGGTAGAAGGTTCATGTCTGATTGAATTCCATGTGTTATTTCAGAGTTTCAATGTCATAATAAACATATTACAATAAAATGATTAAAACCTTGACTTTAATTGTTACCATAATAAAATAATATGTATTATTATTATTATTATTATTATTATTATTATTATTATTATTTAGAACCACATCTTCAGGAATATGTTATTAAAGTCTAGAACAGTGGTTCCAGGTACAATGAGAGAACATTTTATTTGTTTAAGGTTTGCCCGTCCTGTAATTGATTAATGTTACAGCAGAGCCTGTAAGCATCTGAGCCTCGGACCCCATGACCCTGTCGCCGGTTCACCGGTCATCCTTCCCAGGAGCACCTTTGGTAGGTACTGACCTCTGCAGTGGGCACAGGCTTCCTTTGTAATGTAATGAAGTATTCAGACTGTATTAATGTAATTAAATACTCAGACTATTAACATAAATACTGACTGTATTCATGCAATTACTCAGTGTATTAACAATAATGAATAATTACTAAGTAATTAAATGTATGTATATCCTGCCACCTTCTGCACATGACTCCACAGATCTACACACTTCATTCTGGATATTAATGGTCTGTTAAAATGTCTGTTTTATTAGGATTTGTCTTTTTATATTATTATTATGATTATTATTATTATTATTATTATTATTATTATTATTATTATTATAAATGCTGTAAAGTCATTGAATTAGCACAGTGCTCCCGTTGAGGACTTTTATTTTGACAGGCTGTGAGTTCCCTCTGTGTGTGTGTGTGTGTGGTCGGAGGAGAGCTGGGTGCAGTTCTCTGATTTGGGGACAAATGAGGAGTAAAGACAGTTGAGAAAACTGCAGGTTAAAGAGGTGAAAATCAGCTGGTGAGTTGAACTGATGGGGGGGGGGTGGTTATTGATCAGAACTGGGGTATTGATCAGGTATTGATTGGGGGGGTTATTGATCAGGGGGTATGGAACTGGGGTATTGATTAGGGGGTATTGATCAGGGGGTGTAGAACTAGGGTATTGATTAGGGGGGTATTGATCAGGGGGTATTGATTAGGGGTTATTGATCGGTGTGTATGGAACTGGGGTTATTGATCAGGGGGGTATTGATTGGGGGGTTATTGATCAGTGATCAGTTATGATCATTATAATCTGGATTAAACACTTTCTATAAACTTAATGAAGTAAAGGAACAGAGCAGCTGTAAAAAGCCTCTGGAACACATCGCTTTTGTTATTGTTTCAAAACATTCATACACTGTTTACAGAGACTAACTTTGGCCCCGCCCATTCAGCCTACAGCAGTTTAGCCCCACCCACTCAGCCTACAGCAGTTTAGCTCCACCCACTCAGCCCACCAGTATGAATTGTAATTGTATTTCCTGGTGAATATTTAAGAAACTGTTGTGTGATGTTTGAGCAGGAGCTCAGAGCTGATGTTCTTCTGCTCTTTTTGGTGAATCAGCAGAAGCAGACGAGGCCGGGTGGTAACCCGTACAGAATGACAGATCCTCTACTGGTAAATGAGAGGTTTGAGGAGGAAGAGCAAGCTCTGGTAAAGTTCTGCGATTCTGAGACATCTTCTGTACCACCACTGACCTGCTGTGACCAAGACACAGCGTACACCAAGTCTGTGGGGACGGACCTGTCCATGGACGACATTGAGGCCATTCAAATAGAAAATCATTACCTGAGGAAGAGGGTGGGCTCTCTGATGAAGAAAATAAAGCAGCGAGACTTCCATGACCTGAGGAGAATGGTGAGCTGTGTCTGAGAAATGAGATCACTCAACTAAGGTCCAGATCTTAGACTTGATCTGATCTATGAAATGGAAGTGTTTCAGACAAATCACTCCCTGATTTAGAACAAGGCCAGTGACTCAGACTGCAGCCTAAACCTGAGATCACCTCTTAAAATGCATTCACTGAGATCATCACTTATTGTTTCATATCTGTATCTATAGATATTTATACACCCATATAATAGTAACTTTGCTTGGGGTATAAAATCAGATATAGTTTAACCTTCAGATAATTCCCAGAATATTCTGGTTCTTTAAAACAGGAGTGTTTGTCTGACCACTTATTTAAATATGAATAAATTAACGTGGTCATATTGAATTCTTACTTGAATCATCAGGAATTTATTCCTCAAAGCAGGTTTTTCTAAACAAACTGTAACAAACTGAACATAAAGTCTCTTAATTCCTCAGACTTTTAATATAGTGCTGTAATTTCACACACAAAACGGGTCTGTTTGTTTCTTTATCTTAAGTACATCTTATTTTGTGTATATATATAAAATTATTACATATTCTTAAACATATATAAAATGCATTCATTGTTCACCCTGTAACGTTATCTCAGACCTTGTCGAGGGGAAAAGAAACCATGGTTTACCAAAAGAAGAGCTCCGCTCTCTTGACACTGTTGCCATGGTTACCTTTGACAGGCAGACATGTCTGGCCCATCCAGGCTGGACTCGGACTGTAATGGTGGAAACGGACGGATGCTCCGCACTTCGTTAAAGCTATGCTCGGTGCGGCTGGTGGACTGCAGAGGAGCTGTGGAGGACGATGCAAACTGCGAGCTTTTATCGGACGAAGAGGCGGAAGAAGAGGACGATGTTTTGAAAATCGTTCTTCCATGTAAGGAGGAAAGGTTTACATCGCAATGAGAACAAAACACTGTAAACAAGCCTACTTTTCTGACCTTTGTGAAAACTATAGTTGAACATATGTCCAGTAGGGGGCACCAGTGTACCCATAGTGTATATATTATATGTCCAAAAGTTAGGGTTAGGGTTAGGGTTCTCTCTAACGAATGCATTCATGCTGCACCCACTGCTGACACAGATGTGCAAATGCACACAGTTTGTCTAGTCCCTGTAGAGAAGTCCTGCCAATAGAATAGAAAAACAAACATGAGTCTATTGTCTCCATGTCTAATAGCAGGTGTGGACCCCCAGCATTGAGCTGTGGAGCAGTGGAACTGTGTTCTCTGGAATGATGGAGCTCCATACAGCACTTTTGGGATGGGTTGGGGTGCTGATCATCCAAAAACAACTCATACCTGGACAGTAGAGACAGTTACTCCAACAAAAGCACATTCTCTTTACCCTGAGTGGGCAACTCACCCAAATACACACACTTTTCCAACTCTTTAATACCCTCGATTTGAGAAGAAGCAATAAAGGTGTCCCAATACTTTGTTCATGTAGTTAATGTAAGTGATGTTAAGTTTGAATAATTTCTTGTCTGTCTTGCCCTCAGGCTCTAAAGGCAGGAAGAGAGATGACTCTCCTTCACGACCGGCCCACAAGAAGGAGAAACGTTATCACTGTTTATACTGCGAGAAAAGTTTCTACAACTCCGGGAACCTTAACGCTCACCACCGCATCCACACCGGAGAGAAGCCGTACCAGTGCTCTTACTGCAACAAGAGCTTCACCCAGTCCGGCCAGCTTAAGTATCACATCAGGAAACACACCGGGGAGAAGCCTCCAGAGCCACGAAAGAAGAAGAAGACGGATTGCAAAAAGGAGATGTGTCCGTGCCCTTACTGTGGGAAATGCTTCCCAAGCCAGTCCCATGTCATCATGCATCAGAGAATCCACACAGGAGAGCGGCCGTACACCTGCTCGCACTGCGGCAAGAGCTTTCGACAGATGGGCCGCCTGAGGGCACACGAGAGGCTCCACACTGGTGAACGCCCATTCTCCTGCTCCGAATGCGGGAAGAGCTTCAATGAAAAGAAGGACTTCAAAATCCATCAGACAGTTCACACGAAGGAGAAGCCTTACCTGTGCTCAGTGTGCGGAAAGAGCTTCTCCAGACCAGACGGCCTTTACTTCCACCAGAAAATACACAGCGACGTCAGGGCTCACCTGTGCTCCCTCTGTGGCAAGAGCTTCATCCGCCTGGGGGCTCTGAAGAACCACCAGCGGACGCATAGCGACGAGAAGCCCTACCTGTGCCCCCTCTGTGGGAAGTCCTTCAAGACACCGCCATACCTCCAGAAGCACATCCGGACTCACTCTGGGGAGCGGCCATATAGCTGCTCATTGTGCGGTGAGAGTTTCTCACGCTCTGACAACCTTGTCAGCCATGAGAAACGGCACAGTGGGGAGCGGCTGCACGAGTGCCCCCACTGTGAAAAAACCTTCATCCTGCCAGAGCTGCTGGTGGCCCACCAGGAGGTCCATACTGGAGAGCGGCCCTATCGCTGCTCTGTGTGTGGAGAAACCTTCAGCTACTCTGGATCTCTGATGACACACCAGAAAAAACACACCATGGAGGAGCTCAGCGACAGCCCTCCTCCAGATCCCTGAGCCGCTGCCCCCCGAAAGAGAAGCTCCAGTGATACGTACTCGAGTGTGTTGATCTGAACTCAGCTGTTCTGACTGCGGAAGGTTATCTAGAACCAACACACCCACTCTGAATCTCTCTGCTCTCTTCTGATGTGGTTTAATTCTACAGACGTTTGAAATATCAGTGGAATTTGTCTTGTTAACTCAATTGTGTCCTTATTCCACAGGATGCACGAATGTGGGCCATGTGCAGATCTCCAGCCGGTGACACATAATCATTTCTAAAGTTCAGAAACGAGCTGAACCCACCACCAGAACATTTATTAATTGAGTTATAAATGCAGTAATACATTCAGGTATTTCAGAAATCATATCTCGGTTCTAGATTAAAGATTTCATACCTCCTTTCACGGAGATGACGTATCTCATCGCTGTCCACCTCAGACATGTTTGGTGTCCGATGTGCACTGTTGTGTTGACACTGGAGCTACGAGGTTACGGCAGCTAACAAGCAATGGAAGTGTATGTACACCAGTTAGCGTGGTGCTAACTGCTTGAGTTTTTTTCTTAAGTATGGAAGCCCAGCAGTAAACATTTATCCAGCATGTATTCAAGCCTGTAGTTGTTTGTACATACAGAAACATTGTTTAAGGAGTTTCTCCGGTATGTATTCCTTGCTGTTCTTCACTGAGACCTTTACTACAGATGACTGAACACCTCCACCTGGTCTGAGTGTGTGCTGTGCAGTTAGCACCGTGCTAATTGGTGGGGTACAAGATTCCATTGCTTGTTAGCTTCATTATCTTCAGAAGGTCAGACCCCAGAAGCCTCTGATGTATTTCTAATGTTGAATTATCACTTTAATGGACTTGTTTAAATGTTAAGAACAAACTGGACAGGAACAGATGAAGGAAACTGGTTTTGGTTCTGAATTGCAGAATGTGGAAAGTTTGACCTGTAGGTGGTGCTGTGCACATTAAGAGTTTGCTTGTTTTTGTGTCGTACTGATTTCTGCAGTGACTGAATGTACGTCATTTTTCATTACATTACTGTATATATAACCTTCCCTTTCTAATTATATAACATCTATATTTTCATACGGTTTAACAGACAGTTCGTCAGTAAGCAGAGGACTTTTATATTGAAAAATGAAAGGCGGCTTTATCTATAGCATTCCTCTGTAGAACTCTTCCAGAATTCACCAGTTCCTCATTTTTATTTTATCAAAAAAAAAAATAAAACACATAATTTTTCACTGTAATGTCAAATCCATGATTCTTTCAATGTATTTCAGAGTTATGACCTTCTAAAGCACTTCTGAGGGACGTTTAGGAAAAATAGAATCCATTGGATTTGTAATTAATATATATAGACTGATGTATGGAAATTAACTTTATTCTGTCGGCTGAATGGGTGGGGCTACCCTGCTGTAGGCTGAATGGGTGGAGCTAACCTGCTGTAGGCTGAATGGGTGGAGCTAACCTGCTGTAGGCTGAATGGGTGGAGCTAAACTGCTGTAGGCTGAATGGGTGGAGCTAAACTGCTGTAGGCTGAATGGGTGGAGCTAAACAGCTGTAGGATGAATGGGTGGAGCTAAACTGCTGTAGGATGAATGGGTGGAGCTAAACAGCTGTAGGATGAATGGGTGGAGCTAAACTGCTGTAGGATGAATGGGTGGAGCTAAACTGCTGTAGGATGAATGGGTGGAGCTGAACTGTCACTATTAGAAATGCGTACGATCAGAAAAAGTAAATTACAGCATAAATAACAAACATATCGTTATGTACTCAGCAGATTCAGACAGTGATCAGGAGGAGGAGCGTGGTTTGACGTTACGGGTCCTGTTTTGCATGTGTTCTCTGATGAACCCTCAGGTTGTCTGATCTGCCGAACGTCCGTCCACACTGAGCGCAGTCGTAGAGCCGGGTGTGAGTTCTGCGGTGGGCAGTGAGGTGGGACTTCAGGATGAAGCTCTTCCCGCAGGTAAGGCACTGGTGAGGTCTCTCCCCTGTGTGTGTTTTCTGGTGAGTTGAGAGTGTCTTCCTGCTGGCCAGCTGTTTCCCACAGGTGGTGCACAGGTAAGGCTTCTCTCCATTGTGTCTCCTCTGGTGGATGGAGAACTCAGACTTGCGTTTGAATCCCTTCCCACACACAGAACAGGCGTAAGGCCTCTCTCCAGTGTGTGTTCTCTGGTGAACCGTAAACGAGCCCTGGCTGGAAAACTGCTTCCCACACTGTGGGCAGAGGTGCGGCTTCTCTCCAGTATGAATTCTCAGGTGGTTTATGAGATTGTGTTTGCTTTTCAGAAGCTTCCCACAGTGAGAGCAGATATGAGGACTCTCTTCAGCGTGTCTTAAAGGTTGTGGTTTTTCACTGCTGCCTAAATGAATGAGTTCCAAAAGAAAAACAGGGATATGAAATACTAAATACTAATACCTTCATGGTCTGAAATGATGGTCTTTTGTAAATCTTGCACATACTGACCTTGACAGGACCTGATGTGGCTCTGAGCACCGTCCTTCCTCCGCATAGTTCTCCCACAGATGGGACAGTGGAAGTGACTGCTCAGTCTGCAGCCCAGATGACACATGCATATAACGTAACCTAGTAGGAGAGAAACAGGTGAATATCGTACAGCCCCCTGAACCCCGGCCCCTCGGTCCGCCTGCTCGCCCCGGTGTGAGCAGAAGATGAACTGATGTTCAACAATCAAAATGAAACATAAAACATCATCTTCTCCACTTTTCCTAAGAGCTCAGACTGTGGTCAGCTTAAAAACCTAAAGTGAAAGCTGTAACCAACCTCTCTCGCGCACTGCCTTCTTCAGGTGGCACCGCAGGTGCTTGTTCACGCTGTACGCATCATGACGAGGCTTGTAAACGGTGGGAGGGCAGAAGGGACAGTGGAACTTAGAACAGCACTTGGAACATCTCTTAGGAACAGGAGGTTCCTCGCTCTTCAGAACAGTGCAGTGCTGGAAGAGTCAGGAGAGCAGCAGGTTACAGTAATTCATCCTGGATATCATTAGAAGGGTTCTACTGCTTTGCACACTTTAACATGTTGGTTAAAGTCAGCAGTACTGGAACTACACCACTATAAATGGTTCTACAGGCGTCCCTGAATCAGCCAATTAAACCCGACGTGGTAATGAGCTCTTATATATTGATGAGTAGCTCTCAGCGTCTGTGACGGTGCAGGAAGGGAGTGAAATTTCTGTGGATGTTCAGGAACTCGAAGCTACGGCAGCTTCACTGATATAGATGGGGTGAGCCTGACTTCTTGCTCTCCTGAAATCCAAGATGATCTGCTTGGTTTTCTGGGTGTTTAGCACCAGGTTGTTGTCGGTGCACCATGCAACCCTGTAGGCCGTCTTGTCGTCTGTGGTCGGGCCTATCACCGAGGCATCATCCGCAAACTAGATTATGGTGTTGGAACCATAAAGAGGAACACAGTCGTGGGTGAACAGAGTCCAGGATCGGGCTCAGAACACAATCTTGTGGAACGCCAGCGTTCAGGGTGATGCAGGAGGTTGTCTAACTGAACACACTGGGGTCTGTCAGTCAGGTAGTCCAAATTCAAGTCGCAGAGGCATGTGCTGAACCTCAGGTGGCTGAGCTTGGAGATCAGATTGGAGGGGATCACTGTGTTGAACACTGAACTAAAGTCAATGAACACGTGGAGAGCCGTGGAGACCTGTCCTCAGTGGACCTGTTGCTGTGGCAGGTAGGCAGTGAGCCTACACTGTGGGAAAGAACTAGTCTTGTAGATGATGGGGGTGACTGCGACAGGGTGGACGTCATTCAGGGCTGGTTTGGAACTGGCACAGTGGTGTCTGTCTGGAACTGTATCAGCCCACCTGCTTCCTGATATGAGGGTCAATCAATATCAACTGATATTCAGCATTAAATTACTGACCAGATCGGATTTGATTAGATACGGGAGATATCGATCAGTGTGGAGCAGTACGGGACTCTGCTCACATTAAAGCACCAGGACCGTTCTGACAGACACGGACACCTAAACATCTGTGGAACATGACCTGATAAAAGTCTACGAACATTGAGACAGAGACACAGACAGAGAGAGTGTCCTGCTCCTGTAACCATTTCCCTTCTCACTCACTATGCCTTCTCCAGTGTGAATTTCCTGAGCTGAGGCGTCTGGCTCTTCTCCAGTGTGCATTTTCTGGTGATAAGTGAGGACATGCTTGTTTCTGAATGTCTCTCCACACTGACCACAACGAAGCTGGGCTTGGTGAGCATCAGATGGAGACTTTTGACTGTTTCCTGAACAAATAGAGAATTAACACATTTACTAACGTCAACAGCATTTCATTCTACACTCATCAACTAAAACTGAACTCAGTTTGACATCGGACCACACGTGCTATTGGACGCTCTATCAACACTCCACCCCTACCACACCATCTGCAGAACTGAGTGAGAACATTCAAGCTGCATGGGATGGATCATCACAGGACACCATTAGGAACCTCTACACCTCCATTATAACAGGTCCCGACTAAACCCTGACCATCGTTCCTGCTCTATGGGCTCCATAACGGGGCTCAGCACTGGGGTTGGCTGATTGCCACTTGTGATATAATCTAAAGGCGGAGTCTCAGCTTCCATATTGGCGATGTGGTCAATCTGATTATTGATCTTTTACACACACGTGAACCATAACCTACAAACCTTCATATTTTGTAAAACAGTTGAACTGTCTGTATAAAAGGTGCTTTATACAGAAAAATCATCCTTAATATTATTATTATTATTGTTACTATTATTATTATTATTGTTATTATTACTATTATTATTGTTACTATTATTATTATTATTATTGTTACTATTATTATTATTATTATTATAGTTATTATTACTATTATTATTGTTACTATTATTATTATTACAATTATTATTATTATTATTATTATTATTATTATTACTATTATTATTGTTACTATTATTATTATTGTTGTTGTTGTTGTTGTTGTTGTTGTTGTTGTTGAAAATGATTTACATCAGTAAAGGTCATTTTGTTTTGCTCTTTTTTTAATTCTTTGTTTTCAGACAGTTACCTCCACATGAACTAATGTGGCTCTGAGCATCGCTCTTCCTCAGTATAGTTCTCCTACAGACGGGACAGTGGAAGTGACCGCTCGGCCTGCAGCCCAGATGACACATGCATATAACAAAACCTAGAAAGAACATGTTAAAACAGTATCAGCAGAGCAAGTGAGGGAGACCGGAATGACACACACACTATAAACACAACGGAAATATTGGGCTTCGTTTATGGAATCGATAAATCTGTTTGTTTTTTATATTTATTATTATTGTCTTCATACTTTCTGTGTTTATCTAATCAGTCCTTCAATACACGGTCATAACCGTCAGTCGGTGTAAACGGTGATGACGAGCTCTGAGAGTGAAAGCTGTAACCAACCTCTCTCGCGCACTGCCTTCTTCAGGTGGCACCGCAGGTGCTTGTTCACGCTGTACGCATCATGACGAGGCTTGTAAACGGTGGGAGGGCAGAAGGGACAGTGGAACTTAGAACAGCACTTGGAACATCTCTTAGGAACAGGAGGTTCCTCGCTCTTCAGAACAGTGCAGTGCTGGAAGAGTCAGGAGAGCAGTATGAATTACCTAGAGCAGTAACGGTACTGCTGCTGTTGTACACTGAGTTACTACACTGTTATACACCATTCTGACTCAGTGATAGTCTGGTAGGACACCATTGCAGTCGGTTGATTCTTCTGCGTGCAGCTATTTTTTGACAATGCATACATACGTTACAGACAGAGACCTTCTTACCCTCATGTTAGATTCAGTTTCACTCACAGGGTTCAGACCGGCTCCATCCTCCTCCACATCCTGAAGTGTCCGCTGGTCAGTAGTACCGCCCTGAGCTTCTTCAGGATTCAGGTCACCATCACCGTGTAGAGTCAGATTAGGTTTATCATCCATCTCCAGCACTGTGCTGTGGTCAAATTCCAGGTGGTCGGAGGAATTTAGCCTGGCTTTGAGACTGGACACACCGTCCTGAGAGACATAAGAGGCCCATTGAAATTAATATCCACAATTAAACTACACATCCTGGCCACTTTATTAGGAACACCTACATTGTACTTCGTCACTGGCCACTTTAATCCCAAAGTTGATGTTTCCAATAAAGTGGCCACTGCGTGCCGGTTTTGGAGCTCGTGATGGTGATGAGAAATTAACCATATAGAAATAAATCTAAAAATATCAACTTTTTCATCTCCAACCTTTGAATCAAGTTCCTGATGCTTCAGATTCTCCTCCAGTGAGGTGATGACCTCTCTCTGCTTCCACACTTCTGTCTGTAGGTTTCCAATGTCCTCCATGGAGAGATCAGTTCCTACTGACTCAGAGTCATAAAACAGGTGGAGCTCCACTACAACTCCTCCGTCCTCCATACAGTGGACCTCCATTCCACACTGTGCTGGAGATCTTCAGAGCTGGAGCTGACCACCTGAATGGACCAGCATCAGTTCTGAGTCTCCACTGATCTTCTTGTTTCAGAGACAGACTATACAATAAAGAAAAAAACACTTTCAACTCAAACATCAATCAAACCTTCACTTCATCAGTTCTTCATTAGGTTCTAGGGTTAGTTCTATAGAAAAACTCTAGATATACATTTATAGAAACAGTTCTACACGATCCTCTAGATATATGGTTCTAGATAGTTTTGCCCTGTTCTAGTCACAGTTCTACGTATGTTCTAGATACTCCGTTCTAGATAAAGTCGTGCTGGTGCGCTTGAAGTGCCTCAGGAAGAGTTTAAACACAAACAGAACCACTGTCCGGTTCCGTTTCTGACCTGATACACAGGGTTCTGTACCGGTTCTGGTTCTGTTTGACTCTCAGCGCCTCTCAACGACATTAAACACAGAAGAAGAACTGCATTGTGTACCGCCCCCTACAGGACACACACACACACAAACATACTCACATAGACATACTCATACACACACACACACACACTGTTTCTGCTCTCAGTGTTAGTGTAACGGTCAGCAGTGTTACGATCTGCAGTGTTACAGTCTGCTGTGTAATGGTCTGCAGTGTAATGGTCTGCAGTATAATGGTCTGCAGTGTAATGTCAGCAGTGTTACGGTCAGCAGTGTTACGGTCAGCAGTGTTACGGTCTGCAGTGTAACGATCTGCTGTGTTACAGTCTGCTGTGTAACGGTCTGCAGTGTAATGTCAGCAGTGTTACGGTCAGCAGTGTTACGGTCTGCTGTGTAACGATCTGCTGTGTTACAGTCTGCTGTGTAACGGTCTGCAGTGTAATGGTCTGCAGTGTAATGTCAGCAGTGTTACAGTCAGTATTATAACGGTCTGCAGTGTAACGGTCAGCAGTCTAATGATCTGCAGTGTTACAGTCAGTAGTGTAACGGTCTGCTGTGTAACAGTCAGCAGTATTACGGTCTGCAGTGCTACGGTCAGCAGTGTTAGTCAGTGATGTTACACTCATCTCTGGCCATGTTGAGTTCTGTCCCATGTCCCATGCTTCTGAGGAGACTTCTGAGCATGCAGATGTGGAGAACACACGTCTCTCATCATATCTCCCCAAAATATACAGCCAGAAAAATATTAAACCCTCAACATGGAGATAAGATCTCCTTAAAACAATGTATGTCCAAAGGTTTTGGACACCCCTTCTAATTCAGCTTCATTATCAGAATCACTTTATTGCAAAAGCTGCTCCCATTGCTGACACAGATGTGCAAATGCACACACAGCAAATGCACACACCGTCTCTGTAGAGAAGTGCTGCCAATAGAATAGGACTCTCTTTGGAGCAGATAAACAAACATGACTCTATTGTCTCCATGTCTAACAGCAGGTGTGGACTAGAGGGTATAAAGACCCCCAGCATTGAGCTGTGGAGCAGTGGAACAGTGTTCTATGGAATGATGGAGCTCCATCCAGGACTTCTAGGATGAGGTGGGGAGTTGATCATCTAACATACTGTAACTCGTCCCTTAATGCAAGCAAATCCTCACAATAACACTGAACTCAGATGGAATTCTGCCCAAACGTAAACAGACAACTACAGCAATTAAAGTGTCACTTATTTGCACATGACTTTTATAAAGCTTTGTACCGCAGTTTGATAGAGTTGGGTTTATTTGACAAATTCAAATAACGTACCATAAACAATGTTCCAAATCATCACCATCACCTGCCTAATAAGCTGTTGCTCCATCCACAAAGTTCCAGGCCATCCACATAAAAGAATACAGGATTCATCTGATCAGACCACCTTCTTCCATCACTTTAATGTCCAAAGCTTGCCAAGCACCATAGGAGACAGTGGACAGCTGTTAGCATGGGCTATCTGACCGGTCTGCAGCAATGCAGCATCATAAGCAGCAGAAGGTGCTGCAGCACTGGTTGTTGTAACATTTTCCTCCTCCTGCTCCCATGAGTGACCTGAACCCGGGATAAGCTGACCGGACTGCTGTTCAGATGACTGTGTTCTCGATGAGAACTGGGTTATAGATGCATAGAATGATGACGTTTTAAATCTTAACCCTTTCAGTCCTGGGTTCTACTTTAGATGTCTTGAAGAAAGGCGTGAATAGAGTCAGAACATGCTTCTGCTGATGTGGTACAAATGGCTTCATTATGTGCTGGATTGGTGGAGCAGGTTCCAGACATGTTCTGCATCCACTGATTATAAACACGGACTGAACTGGGGGTTTGAACATGAATACAGAACATACTGAGGAACAACCTTATGAAGGGTAATTTCTAACATGGACATTTTGTATAGCTGAGCATGTGATAGTGATGTGTGTCTAAAAGCCGTCCACCCTGACAGTTTTAGTGATCAAAACTCTAATTTCTCACCATTAAAGTCATTTCTGGTAATGATTACTGAAAGTGTCAGACGTTCAGTTTCTGGAACAGGTTTATTTTAACAAATGTATGTATTTACATTACGAAATATATTTATACAAACATCAACAAAATAACATCAGAAGGACGTATGGGACTGCAGTTCTGTAGTGAAGGAAGATGAAGATGATCAGGATCAATAACTGATGATAACTGTAGTCTGATCTGATCAATATTTATTGATCTACTCATACAGAAGTGGTGTCTCTCAGGACGGCGTCGGGTTTAACGCAACACGCCAGACGTCTCTGCATGGAGGTGTAGAGGTTCCTAATGGTGTCCTGTGATGATCCATCTCATGCAGCTTGAATGTTCTCACTCAGTTCTGCAGATGGTGTGGTAGGGGTGGAGTGTTGATAGAGCATCCAATAGCGTCCACACATTTTCAATCAGGGACAGGTCTGGAGATGAGACCGACCACGGCATAGTATCTGTGTCTTCAAGACGAGATCTTGAGACGGCAGCAGTGTGTGGACGAGCGTCGTCCTGTTGGAATAGAGCACCGGAGTGTGTGTTCAGAAAAGGTAGAACCACTGGTTGCAGAACCTCATTAACGTAACGTTGGTCTGTTAAAGTGTCTGTGATGAAGATCAAAGGTGATCTGACATCATAGGAAACTGCACCCACAACATCACACCAGACCTTCTGGACATGTGACACATGACAACAAACTATTCATCTAGGTGTTGACCATGATGCATCCAAGCACAGATTTGTCGGTCGTCTCCAACAAGACAAAAGTAGGATTCACTGAAGGTGACCCGCTGCTATTCTGAGTGACTCCATGACAGTCTCAGTGATTGGTTCTCCTTCAGTGGAGTGCTGTTTCATGTGCTTCATGAGACGAGCTCTGGAGAATGTCTTTCCACAGACTGAACACATCTGCTCATGTAATTCCTGATGCTTAGTAAGGTGATATGACCTGGCAAAGCTTTTCCCACAGGTCAAACAGCTGTACGGCTTCTCTCCAGTATGTGTTCTCTGGTGAACCTTCAGTCCTGACATTCTTGCAAACTGCCTTCCACACTCAGTGCAAGAGTACGGCTTTTCTCCAGTGTGCACTAACTGGTGCCTACAATGGCTAAATTGAGAAGAGAACCTTTTCCCACAGATGAAACAAACAAATGGCTTTTCTCCAGTATGTATTCTCTGGTGAAGCTTCATATTCCACTGGTGTGTAAACTGCTTTCCGCACTCAGTGCAGCGATAGGGCTTCTCTCCAGTATGTATTCTCAGGTGAGATTTCAGTACTGACAACTTGGTGAACTTCTTCCCACACTCAGTGCAACAGTGGAGCTTATTTTTGTTGTGCTCCTTCAAGTGTTCGAGAAGATCTGCTTTCAGAGTGAAGATCTTCTCACAGGTTGAGCAGCTGTACAACCGCTCTCCATCAGTAAGACTCTGATGAGACGTTGGGCCTGAAGTGGTTCTTCTGTCGTTGTTCAGCTCTTCCTGAGACTCTGAAGACGTGCTCCTGATATCAGATAAACATCTGAGCTGATCTGGAAGTTCAGAAGAAGGAAATGAGAAGAACACAGTTACACTTCTGTAGCTTAACGTCAGAGTTTCTGATAGACTCGACTAACAGTTACAGAACTTTGTAACGGAGTACAGTTACTGTCATCTACAGCACCATGTCTAACAGCAGATGTGGACTAGAGGGTATAAAGACCCCCAGCATTGAGCTGTGGAGCAGTGGAACCGTGTTCTGTGCCAACATTCTGACCTCACCAAGTCTCTAGTTGCTGAATACAATCAAATTAGGGTTGCACTGAGTGCAATTTTTTGCCCGATTCTGATTTCCAATTTTTTGAACATAACTGATTCCCACTTTGGCCAATTCTAATTTAATCATGAATGAAAGCACACAGAAACATTTGATGAACATTTGTGTACTGCAAACAGCGAGGTTGCACTGACACGGTGAACTGAACAAAGAGGGACCCAAACCTCACAGAACCCTCCATAGTTTAGTACCTTGTCTACTAAAGAGGTTATCTGGAAAAATAATATTCTTCTCATCTTCATTGTCAGCGATGCCATAACACTGTTCTTCTTCTTTGATATCTCCGTTTATCTCCAGAATGTTCCTGCAGTCCACCAACTTCACTGAACACTCCAGTGGAGTCTGGACCATCTGCTGGACTTCACCCTCCACCACAGTGGAGTGATGTTCTCCTGGAGGTTGCTCTTTGTAAAGAGTGAATAAACCCTCCAACACTGACAGACTGTGATGGTCTCCATGGTCAGGTTCGGTCTTACAGACCAAAGGCAGACAGGACTCATCTTCCAGCTTGGGTGGGGAGAGTGGTCTTCCAATTATGTTTTCATGGATCTGTAATGGCACCGGGTTTGGTTCCCATTTCCAGAAAAGGGAGGGTGTGCTTCCACTGTCCAGAATCTGCACAAACACAAACCCAAACAGAGTTTAATGAAAGCTGTCTGAAAGCACCTTCAGAGCTTCAGTCCTGAAGTTACCAAAACAGAAGAGGGAAACAAGTTTGTGCTGTTCTGGAAAGGAAAACTGCAAAACCTGCAAACATCAACTATACGGAAGACCACGGAAACCACTTACAACCTCTTCACACAACACAGCAACCCTCTAGCACCTGTAGCAGGCTGCATTCAATCAACAGCAGTACTCCATACCTCTGTGCTGCACCCTCTGTCCCTCCATCGGTTCAGCTCCGTCTCCAGTCTGGCCACCTCCTTTCTCAGCTCAGTGACTTCTGTCTGCAGATGTTCTACATCTGCCATGGACAGATCAGTGCCCAGACCCACTGACCTGGTCCTCGTCCTCCTGCATGGGTCTCCTCCATCATCTCCTGCACTGCAGGGCTTTACAGCGGTGAACATCCCTCTGAAAGTGTGAACAGGTACATCAGCCGAGATGCTGAATTCGTGTTCAGCGTTTAAGGGTTTGATTCCGTCACTGAGGAAGTACTTCACTGTACACCAGTAGCAGCTCTAGAGCACGACTCTACAAGCGCATCAGAGTAACAATACAGCAACACCACAGCAACCAACTACAACAGCTCTGTTGTGTTTTTAAGTGGCTGTTATGTTATTGCAAGTAGTTAATGTGGTGATCCTAAGTGATTGCTAAGGTGTTACTAAGTGGTTGTTAAGGTGTTACTACGTTTTTGCTAAGGTGTTACAAAATGGTTGCTATGGTGTTGCCACATTGTTACTGTTGTACAAACCCAGCAATAAGCAGTAAATTCAGACCACCTCAATGAAAATCCAACTCAAGACCAGCTTCTACTGGGAGGTGTTCTAACAGTCACAGTGGAAACACACACCTGCTGCTGGACTCCACCAAGCTGCTGATTAAGCTGGTCATTCTGCTGGACCACTGGGTTCATAATGGCCAACCGTCAGTCATACTGGTCATGCTGGTGGACAAGGTTGGTCAGACTGCTGGTCACCAGCTGAACCATGTAACCCTGAGGAACATCTGCACAGAGCTGCACGGACTAGACAGAGGTTCTCCAAGAACAATGTAGGAGCAGGTGTCAGTCCAGTGCAGAACAGAACTGAAACCCAACCTGAAAACAGAACCTTCCAGTCCTACCTGCCAGACTCCCATCCACCATCGGAGCTGCGCTTTTCAAAATAAAAGTCCCCCATTACTGTCATTCTAAAAGCCCGAGCAGCAGATCCCACACCTACACTGTTCATTCAGACATTCCCTTCAGCCAGCACCA
Organism: Acestrorhynchus altus; assembly: GCA_034509495.1. Classification (NCBI taxonomy): domain Eukaryota; kingdom Metazoa; phylum Chordata; class Actinopteri; order Characiformes; family Acestrorhynchidae; genus Acestrorhynchus; species Acestrorhynchus altus. Next base: position 50,983,654 of record CM067502.1, on the reverse strand, counting down.
TCACACAACAACAACAACAACAATAAAACAAAAAGTACAATTCAATAACATCAAACATATTATGTTGCAAATAATGATGGTCAATAATAATATTAACAATAATAATAACAATATAATAATTATTATAAGATAATGTCAATTAAAAAGTAAGACATTTAATAAAGTTTAATAAAGTTCAAAATATAAGACTTAATAACAAAGGAGTTCAACAATATCAACAATGAAAATTATAACAATAAAAATAGTCAAAATTCAAAGTGCAGCATTATTAAATACAGTTTTACATACAGATTCAAAGTGTGCAGTTTCTCATGTAATCTGATGTTTTTACATGTATTTACATTTATAATAATAATAACAATGATAATAATGATAATAATAATGATGATAATAATAATGATAATAGTAATGATGATAATAATAATGATAATAGTAATGATGATAATAATAATGATAATGTGTTTATTTATTATATATTTTTTGTCTGAACAATAGTTCTTGAAATCGATGAGCTCAGCAAACTGATTGATTATATCTGAGATGATCAATAATTATCATTTGGGCTAAAAGGGAAACCCTGTGTATCTGAGTTTCTCCCAACACGGACTGGACACCGGTACATCTTTTCTCCAGTGTGTACTCGCTGGTGCCTGCGATGGTAAAGCACCTGTGAGAAACTCTTCCCACAGGTCAGACAGACGTAGGGCTTCTCTCCAGAATGTATTTTTTGGTGAATGGCTAGAGCCTGAGCCCATCTGAACTGCTTCCCACACTGAGTGCAACTGTACGGCTTCTCTCCAGTATGAACCCTCTGATGAATCTTCAGGTAGGACTCTCGGGAGAACTGCTTCCCACACTCCGTGCAGAGATAGGGCTTTTCTCCAGTGTGTATTCTCTGGTGAGATTTCAGGTTGAAGAGCTTTTTGAAGCACTTTCCGCAGTGCTGGCAGTGATGAGGCTTCTCTCCAGCGTGGGCCTTCAAGTGTCTGAGAAAGTCTGATTTCAGAGTGAAGCTCTCGCTGCAGGTCGGGCAGCCGTACAGCCGCTCTCTGTCTGTAAGAGTCTGATTAGACACAGGACTCCAGGAGTTCCTTCTTCTGTTGTTGTCTTGTTCTTCTCTGGGCTGAAAGGACATGCTCATGAGATCAGAGGACATCTGGAACGGGAGCTCATCTGGAAATTCAGAAGAAGGGAACAAAGATAGAAAACACAGTTAGGTCGACTTCTATGGTTGACCACCAAAGACCACTGAAACAAGACCTCACCCTGGACCAAATCCCAGAACGCCTGGAGAAAATCATGGGCTTTCACACTGACCTGCTCTGGACCTTCAAGTGTTCCGTGATGGTTCAAAACAAAACAGCAGAAATTAACTGGTTCAGACCACAGAACCAAAAATAGGTGGTATTGGTCCATAGCAGCTGAACCACAGTCCAGTAGGTTAGCAATGTGAAAACACTGTTTTGAATGGTCCAGACTGTCGGACCTTACAATTTGGTCTGAACCGAAATAGCAGGAGCAAAATGTGCTGCGGACCATGATCCAGACCAATGGACCAAAATTTGAATCTGCTGAAACATGATCCGGTTTGGGATGGTTCAGGCTTTCTGACCAAAATGCATATCGCTGCATTCTCACCCCTCTGCAAACCAATCAGTGTGTAGTATAGGGAGACTCCGCCCACATAGGTGATGAGGACAGTGCATCATTAAACTGCAGTGTAAAACCAGAACTAACCGACCAAAAAATACAAAATAACACAAACACAAACATTCTACAGCATTTCTTCACTTTCCCGTGGATTTTACAATGAACTCACCAGAAGGACCAAAACCATCACTGTCGCCTTCGTTCTCATCACTACCGTTACACACATCTTCTTCTTCTTCTTCTTCTTCTTCTTCTTCTTCCTTTTCTTGTTTGATATCTCCAGTCAACTCCCAAACATTCCTGCAGTCCACCAGCCTCACGGAGCAGATGGTTTGTGGAGTCTGGACAACCTGCTGGAGCTCACCGTGGTGTACGGAGTGACTCGGTTCTTCTTTATAAATCGAGCAGTCCTGCAGCTTTGCTGGACAGTGGGAGTGTTCATAGTGTTTTTGGGAATGGTTTGGTTCAGTCTTGCAGACAGGCAGACAGGGATCTTCTTCCAGCTTGGGAAGCTCGGTTTGGTCTCCATTAAGATGTTCATGGATGTGTAACAGAACAGGCTTTGGTTCACTCTTACAGTGAGGAGATGGTGACCTTACGCTCTCCACATCCTGCAACGACCAAAAAAACACAATAATAATAAAATCAATCAGATTTAATGATTGTAAACAAATCTGCACAAACATGGAAATTTAAATGGGTCCAACCAATCAGAACACAGACCCTGTAACCAATCAGCAGCTCAATCTAAAAGCCTACATCTAATCAAGAGACAGATTTCCGGCCAAAGTGAGTGTGTCAGGAGAAGCTTTGTGGGCTAGTGAGCCACAGTTTGTGGAAGATCTATCAAAGTTCTTTGAAAAATCAGCCATAACATTAAAACTCCTGCCTAATATTATATAAGTCCCCCTCAAACAGTTGAGATGTGTCCTGTGGTCTCTACACCAAGACAAACATTACAGCAGATCCTTTAATTCTGTACGCTGTGAAGTGGAACCTTCATGAGCATCACTGAGCTTTGGGCCCCATGACCCTGTCACTGGTTAACTGGTTGTCCTTTCTTGGAGCACTTTTGGTAGGTACTGTCCACTGCATACCGGGAGCACCCCACAAGACATGCCTGGGGTTCTGGAGATGTTCTGACCCAGAACATCACAGTTTGGTTTTTGTCAAAGTGTCTCAGATTCTGATGTTTGTCCATTTTTCCTGCATCAACATCTTCAAGATCTTACTGTACACTTACGGACTGCTGTCTCCTCCCCTCCGTGGGAGACACTGGAACCTGATCAGTAGTGTTGACTGAAAGTGGTTTTAATTTTACCCGGTCTACGTCTGTTACAGTATTTTGATTAGAAGAACTTGCCAGTGATGAAGGGTGTGGTGAAATACTGAGAGTATCTTCAAAACTTGGCACCTTCGTCTGACGTGCAGTATACAACCCAGACGGGGCCCACGTCCAGCCCCTCCAGACCACATCACTGGTGGGCCTCCATATGTGAAATCCATGGACAAAACCTTCTGCTTCCCAGTTGGGCTTTTGTACAGTGCTCTCCATCCCTGATCTACAGGTCAAAAATGAACCATCTTCAAAAATCACTTAGATCTCCTCCTCTGGATATCTCCATCCAAACCTGAGATTTGGGTTGTGTGCATTATAGGATGTTAAACTTAGTCAGGTTTCAGTGCAGCAGTACTCCATACCTCTGTGCTGCACCCTCCGTCCCTCCATCGGTTCAGCTCCGTCTCCAGTCTGACCACCTCCTTTCTCAGCTCAGTGACTTCTGTCTGCAGATGTTCTACATCTGCCATGGACAGATCAGTGCCCAGACCCACTGACCTGGTCCTCGTCCTCCTGCATGGGTCTCCTCCATCGCCTCCTGCACTGCAGGGTTTTACGGCAGTGAACATCCCTCTGAAAGAGTGAACAGGAGGTGCAATCAGACGCTGGTCATCGGGACTGAATTAATGCTGATTCAGACAGAAACACAATAAACCAGTATTTCCCACAAACACAGAAGAACTGATTGTAGAACCAGTCACACCAGTACAGCAGCTCTACCCTGCGGAGAAATCCAGCTCAAACCAGTTTTCAATGTTCTACGCTGGTTCTACGCAGTTCATACCTGGTCACGCTGGTCAAACAGCTTGGTCATACTGGTTGCTTAGTCTGGTCAGTGTGAAAGGAAATACTTAACCAGTTAGACCAATGTAAACTGGCCAGGCTAGTTTTTTTCAACAGGACAGTGATTTACAGAAAGAAGTGTGACATGACGAAAGCTCATTCGAAAAAATATAATGTCTAGAAGTACACACACACACACACACACACACACACACACACACACACACAAAAACACACACACACACACACACACACATACACACTCTGTTATGCAGTCTATCAGTGATTCATTCTGTTATTCAGTCTGTCTTTTATTCATTTAGTCAGTCAATTATTCAGTCAGTCAATTATTCAGTCTGTCTATCAGTCAGTCAGTTATTCAGTCTGTCAGTTATTCAGTCACTCAGTCAATTATTCAGTCAGTCTGTCAGTTATTCAGTCAGTCAGTTATTTAGTCAGTCTGTCAGTTATTCAGTCAGTCTGTCAGTTATTCAGCCAGTCAGTTATTCCGTCAGTCTGTCAGTTATTCAGTCACTCACTCGATTATTCAGTCAGTCTGTCTGTCAGTTATTCAGTCAGTCTATCAGTTATTCAGACAGTCAGTCAGTCAATTATTCAGTCAGTCAGTTATACAGTCAGTTATTCAGCCAGTCAGTTATTCGGTCAGTTATTTCGTCAGTCAGTTATACGGTCAGTTATCCAGTCAGTCAGTTATTCGGTCAGTCAGTCAATTATTCAGTCTGTCAGTCAGTCAATTATTCAGTCAGTCAGTTATTCAGTCTGTCAGTCAGTTATTCAGTCTGTCAGTCATTCAGACAATCAGTTATACAGTCAGCCTGTTATTCAGTCAGTCTGTCTGTTATTGTCTGTCAGTTATTCAGTCAGTCTATCTCTTATTCAGTCAGTGTTTTATTCAGTTATTCAGTCAGTCAGTTATTCAGTCAGTCAGTTATACGGTCAGTTATTCAGTCAGTCTGTTATTGTCTGTCAGTTATTCAGTCAGTCTGTCTCTTATTCAGTCAGTCAGTCTGTTATTCAGTTATTCTGTCAGTCAGTTATTCAGTCTAATTAACAGCGTTTTCTCAGCTTCAGATTCTGTTCTCGATCAAACTGGTCATAATTACGGAGTTAAAGTTAAAGTTAAACTTCATTTTCAACCTTTTTACCTCAAATTACGGCGAAACGCAGAGAATAAAGCCACGCTCCGCGCAGGCGCTTCAGCCGCCTTTCAAAATAAAAGTCTCTGACACTCACGAACCACAGCGCCATTATTAACGCTGCTGTCAGAAAGTGTCTCAGACAGCCAAACACGTCTCCTACGATGACACCCACCTTTGGGACACCACCAACAACAACACCGTCAGCTACTGCACCCCATAAAACGACTGCGTCCTCTTTGTCCCAAAGGTCAGACGTCTCTCAGATTCTGTTTACCAAAACAGCGTCCACTGTGACAAACATCTTTGCGTCATCGTTCTTAAAAACAGCAATATCATTAAAAAGTTCATTTGTGTTCATAAATTAATTCATAAATATAAACTGGCATGTTTTATATTCAGTACAGTAAAGAGAATTATTTCAGCCTTTTTGCATAGATTTACTTTTATGGATGGTCTTCTTTCTGTTCCTTGAACTTTTCACTTTATTTCAAATTCAGTACAAAATAAACAGCACACTGAAATACACACATCCAGTACAATAACACACTGAAATACACACATCCAGTACAATAACACACAGAAATTTACACATCCAGTACAATAACACACTGAAATACACACATCCAGTACAATAACACACAGAAATTTACACATCCAGTACAATAACACACAGAAATACACACATCCAGTACAATAACACACAGAAATTTACACATCCAGTACAATAACACACTGAAATACACACATCCAGTACAATAACACACTGAAATTCACACATCAGTACAATAACACTGAAATTTACACATCAGTACAATAACACTCTGAAATACACACATCCAGTACAATAACACACCAAAATTCACACATCCAGTACAACAACACTCTGAAATTCACACATCCAGTACAACAACACTCTGAAATTCACACATCCAGTACAATAACACACTGAAATTCACACATCCAGTACAATAACACACTGAAATACACACATCCAGTACAACAACACACTGAAATACACACATCCAGTACAACAACACACTGAAATACACACATCCAGTACAACAACACTGAAATTCACACATCCAGTACAACAACACTCTGAAATTCACACATCCAGTACAATATGCAATTCACACATCAGTACAACAAATTCACATCAATTACAACAACACTCTGAAATTCACACATACAGTACAATAACACACTGAAATTCACACATCAATTAATAACTTACGCACAAAATACACACATCAGTACAATAACACTGAAATTCACACATCAGTACAATAACACTAATTTCACACATCCAGTACAACAACACTCTGGGGAAATTCACATACAGTGCAATAACACTGAAATTCACCATCAGTACAATAACACACTGAAATTCACACATCCAGTACAATAACACACAGAAATTTACACATCCAGTACAATAACACACTGAAATACACACATCCAGTACAATAACACACTGAAATACACACATCCAGTACAATAACACACTGAAATTCACATATCCAGTACAATAACACACTGAAATACACACATCCAGTACAACAACTGAAGCAGCATCTAGAGGACATATTGTAATGTGTTTGTATATATATATATATATATATATATATATATATATATATATAGTTATCTATACAACAACAATATAATATAACATTATAATTATCGTCATTCATCACTGCCTTCCTATGTACCCACTATGCTCAGACTGAAATCACTTGGAATCTGAATCAGAATCACATCCACAACATGGAATTAAATTTTTAATTGAATAGTATGAGATAATGGTCAAGTCATATAGCTATCTGCTCTTGTTTTTATCAGTTTATTAACAATCAAACCCAAAAACCTAAAAAATTAATCTGCTTTAAATCTGCAAATGGCATGAGAGACACCGAGTTCTAATAAAGCCTGAGTAGACGGATAAATTGCCCCTACTTTAGGTAGAGTGAGGTAGACTTTAAACATACTACTGCATGTGTATTTAAACCCATTCATCACATTTATATAAAGTGAAATTAAAACATTTAATAAACATATAGCTATATCATTATTATAGTTTAATATAATAATTTAATAATGTTTGGAGTACTTTTTAGTCCCAAACAAATATATTTGAATAAACTGTATTAGTACATGTTAGTAGGTTACAAATATATTACACTGTATTTGAAAATATTGAGCAGAGATTTATTGTAGTTAATACACAAGATACAAAATCAAAAACAAGAATTTAAGATGTACATCAATTAACATTAAAGTGCTATTTAATTGAAAATATGTATTTATAAAAGTGTCACATTTTATCTATATAGAAATGCGATCATCCTTGGCCACCCTCTGCTGCTGTGTTAATTTGGTGAGATGGTCCGGCTGCGTACGCACCCACAGGTCATCCACCTGAGTACAGTCATGCTGATGTGCATCAGCCCCCCCAGGTTGAAGAGCATGTGGTAGAAGGCTCTGACTGACAGGCCTCCTGTTTCATCTGCCATCTTCAGCGCCACGATAGGGGTGTACAGAGGGTTGGTCAGAGGTTCGGAACCGGGGCTACTCTCCTCGATCACCTTCTTAGTGCACTGCAAAAGGAAAGAGAGTGCTTCTTCAGGATCAGGAGCTTTATGACTGAGGGGTCTCATACGTCCCCACTGAGCTGATTCTGTAGTGAATGAAGAGAAAATGAACATCATCCTGCAGCAGTAATGACGTGAACACGGCCCCAAAACAGAGCGACTCAGTTTAAATACGGGACTACAGTAGCTCTTTGTGTAGGTCAGTGTTTTTTACCCTTCCCGTTCCCTTGACATTACAGAAAAAAAAATGTGAAAAAAGGCCAGCAAGAGAAGCTACACTTTGTTTTGAGCAGGAATTTGACTTGATATATGAACTGTAGTAACACTAGGTTAAGGTTATGAGTAGGGATAGGAGCAAGTCTAGGTTTAGGACTAGGCTGAGGGTTTTGGTTTATGTTTTGTAAATGTGCATATAGATCCACTGTGCTGCACACACTCGGGAGCAGTGAGCACACATGCTTGGAGCGGTGGGCTGCCCTATCCATGGCGCCTGGGGAGCAGCTGGGGAGTTAAGTGTCTTGCTCAAGCACTGCTTCAGGTCGTGTCCCTGCCAGTTCAGGGATTTGAACCGGCGACCTTTGAGTCATAAGTATAACAGTCAGCTGACCTTAGCAATATCATCTGGAGTCTACCCCAGAGACTGAAAGACATCAACGGATGAGGGCAAGTAGACATTTTTGAAGTAGTGGACAGTGTCTGGGTCAGCTCCTGGGTACTCCTTCTTAGAAACATCCTCAATCATCTTCAGTTCAAACTCTGTGTGGACTGGACCAGGCTCAATCATCGACATCACCACTGAAGAGAAGTCCCGTCAACTGAATGACCTTTCCAGAATCCGACTGCACTGGACAGAATAGGGGAAATGTTGGGGTATTGAAGGAGTATTGAGATTTGAGTGAGAATGGGGGAGTAGTGAAGGGGGTATTGGGGATGATGAGGGGGGGTGGGAAGCCAATCAGGGGTATTGAGGTTTAATTGAGAAGTGGGAGGTAATTGAAATTATTAGGTTTTAATTGAGGAAGTGGGGGGGTAGTTGAGAAATTGGGGGAGTAATTGAAGGCGTATTAAGGTTAATTGAGGAGAATTGAGGGGTAGTTGAGAAGTGCTGGGAGTAGTGAGGGGGTATTGGGTTAATTGAGAAGTGGGGGGTAGTTGAGAAGTGCAGAGTGAGTGAGGTATTGGAGTTAATTGAGGAGGAAATTGTGGGTAGTTGAGGGGGAGGGGGTAATTGGGGGGATATTTGAGGCAACTGAGGGCTGCACTCACTTGATGTTAAACTTTAGAAGTTGAACAGCCAGACTTTCATAAAAGCCCTCCATAGCAAACTTAGATGCAGCGTAGACGTCATTAAATACCACCTAATAGCGTGTGCATGCACACCTTGGCGCACACACACACCACACACACTCACACACACACACACACACACACACACACACACACACACACACACACACACACACAGAAAGAGGGAGAAAGAAAATGAAGCATTGACCTATTGATCTACTGTTTTGTAGATAATAATAATAATAATAATAATAATAATAATAATAATGGTATTATAATCATCAGCACCTTGCAGTCCCATCGCGCTGCTCATAACGATGACATGTCCTGCTCTCCGTTTCTTCATGTCAGGCATGACTTCTTTCTTTAATCATTCGGATCACACCGAAGACATTAGTCTCAAACACCTTTTTCATCTCCTCCATGCTGATGCTCTCCAGGGGTCCCACCAGGCCGATCCCTGCATTATTAACTACAGCAGAGAAGGCAACTTATTTTGTGTGTGTGTGTTTTCCATGAACCATTAATAAACCTGGTCTGGGATTAGCTGAATGAGTAGTGAGCTTCTATTTCAGTCTCTTCAATCCTCAGCGGGATAATGCTTTGCACCTGTTCTTGTCCACCAGAGGGAGATATTGAGTAATACACTGTAACTGTAACAACTTTCTATTCTACTTTCAGAAAAGCCCTCGATAAACATCTCAGTGCTCAATACATTCAGTACCATATGATAATGTGGTACATACAGTACCAGTCAATGGACTGTCACCTGGACAGTATTATGGATGGACTCGTCTGATGGACTTCTCTGGGGACAGTGTCAATACTGGACCAATAGGAAGGACCCATCTGCTGGGCAGTATCACATTTTGAGAGTGTCTGATGGACCTGTCTGAATGACAGAATCACTTTTGAACCTGTCAGGTGGACACTACAGCTGATGGACCTGTTTGCTGGATGATATCACTGATGGCTTTGTTGAGTGGACCTGCCAGAAGGACTTTCCTGCTTGACAGTATCACTATTGGGACCGTCAGATGGACCACTCGAACACTATAGTTTGTGTGTGTGTGTGTGTGTGTGTGTGTGTGTGTGTGTGTGTGTACTCACTCAGAACATCTATATGCCGGTCTTTGACACTGTTTATACACTGTTTGACTGACTCCTCACTGCAGACGTCCAGAGAAAGGAGGGAGAGAGTTTTACCATAAGTATCTCCAGCAGCCTCCAACAGCTTATCCTTTTTCTTCAGGTCTCTCATTGTTGCTATCACTGCAGACACAGAGACACACTCTTAAATATGCACCTGTATGATCAACACTAAAACCTGAGGACCTGTGTGCTGGAACTGTCTGGTGGACCTGCCTGGTGGAGAGTTAAATGGATGGACCTGTCTAACGGACAGTTATGGTGGACCTATATGCTGAGTGTGTGTGTGTGTGTGTGTGTGTGTGTGTGTGTGTGTGTGTGTGTGTGTGTGTGTGTGTGTTCTGTAATGTTGTTTGTGTCTGAATGTAGCTGATAAGACTGGGTTTAAGGGTAAGCAGGGATAAAGAGTCTTACATAGACATTATGTGCACAAAAGTATTGGGACACCTGCTCCTTCACTGTTTCTTTTTAAATCAATGGTTTTAAAGAGTTTCTCCTGCTTCTGCTGGAGTAACTGTCACTACTGTCTAAAGAAGACTTTCTACTAGGTTCTAGAGCATTGCTGTGAGAATTTGATTGCATTCAGCATTCACTATTAGCAGAGGTGTGTGGTCAGGATATGAAATATTAGTTAGTGTTATGAGTTTAGTAGGTAAAACCAAGGCCTCCCTTGTGCACACACACACACACACACACACACACACACACACACACACACACACACACACAAGTGTTCCCTGCATAGACTATCTCTGGTTCTCATCCTTGGCGAGGAGGACAGCGATCTTCAGGCCGATTCCAGAAGAGCAGCCGGTAATCAGAACCACTTTCTGCCCTGCTGTCGCCATTGCTTCTCTCTAAGTGTGTGTGACACACACACACACACACACACACACACACAGGGCCTGGGATCACATGTATGAGCTAGGATTAGTGGACACACTCCTGGCCGAGTTATCTCCAGAACATGGTCAGAGAGCTGACAGGGGCTGAACTGCTGTGGCAGGCTGAATGGGGTGGAGGCTAAAGTGACATGGGCTTGAACAGGGAGGTCTAAACATTTTGTAGGCTGCATAGGTGGGGCCAAACTGCTGTAGACTGAATGGATGGAACTAAATTGATGTGGTCTGAATGGGAGGAGCTAAACTCTTTAGGATGGATGGTGAAGCTAAATTAGTTCAAAATTTGGTCTCATCTGACCAGTGCAACTTTTTCCATGTTTGCTGTGTCCCTACATGGCTTATGGCAAAGTGAAAAAAGGACTTCTTTTGACTTACTTACAAAAGTTTCTGCTTGCTGCTCTTCCATAAAGGCCAGATTTGTGAAGGACATGACTAATAGTTGGACCATGGACTTCTTGATTGCTTCTCTAATTAGTGCTCTCCTTGTCGGGGCTGTCGGTTTAGATGGATGGCTATGTCTTGGTAGGGACATCAGTTGTAAATGTCTATAGAAATAAATTTGGTTGATTGGATTTTAATAATTTTGAATTTAGGGATACTGTTTAACTCATTCCTGTGGGAGATTTTTGGTCACAATAATTTTTCGTATGGGTATTATATGTGTATGTACAAATACTTTTCCACTCATCAGAAAGCTGCACACAAGCCCATGTGTCATCAGTATGATGTATGAATCTAAGTGAGTAGCAATATGAGGAAGTAATAATAAACATCAGAGGAACAATATTATGATGATCTACTGCAGATACACTCATAAATCTTAATTCATTTATTAAATCATGCTTTATTGGACAAAGAAGAAAACCATAATAAAACTGAAATATAGTTTATAAAATGTAATTAATAAAATAATCTCATTCAATTTTTGTGCTGGGAATACTACATGGAGTAATGCAGCAACAACGGCGGAAAGATTACGAAAGATGATTTTAGAACAAGACTACTGATTCTCCTTTGAGTCTGTAAGAGGGTCTGATCTGGACCTCAGGAACATAGATGCCTCTCTACGTTTACTGAGTGCAGTCCATAACGCTGTTAATCTGGGCTGATGACCCACAGGTGGCCGAGATCGTAGGAAACATGCGTGACTTTCTGATTCAACTGGATTTGGCGCCACGCAATGCCAGCAGGGCTGCTTTGAGAAACACCAATTCTGCAAGACACCAATCGAACATGGTCATTAGCATTCCAGTTACACTCCCCTTCAAAAGAATTGGAACAGTGAAGCCAGTTCCTTAGACTAAAAACATTTGGCTTTGACATTAATATATGAATATGAGAATCAACATTCAGCTCCCCCCTGCCCCCTTCCTCCTGCTGTTGTAGACTCTGGCTAGCTGCTCAAGGCTGTCTTCAGGAATGCGCTGAGCACTGTTATCTCCGAGCTGAGACACTGTTATCTGCGAACTGAGACACTGTCTCCATGGCGACTACTGGATTTCAGCTTTTGGCTCCTGGGCAGGGCGCCACCTGCAGGAGGAAAAACTTCTTTGCAGCTTATTTTCTTTTCCCTGAGCTAAGACTACATGTGCGCTAGTTGACTGGCTGCCGAGCGGGACTTGCTTGTAGAACTCATATCCCCCTCCCCTCCCCTCCCTCCCACCTCCACTATGTTGTTGTGTGCTTAGTTGTGCTTGGATGTTTTTTAATCTACCTAGGTTATGCTCCTATTGGGAACATGGTCTGTGGATATTTTTTTCTTCATTGTTCCTCATATATACTGTTTCCTTTTTTTCTTGATTGATGTCGCGGCTGTTCTGCTGTCATCGTGGCTACTTATAAGTTGCAAAGAACTTTTGTGATGTTTGTACTTGTATATTTGGCGACAATAAGACTAAATTAAGTCATTAAGTCATTAATTTTTTATCTGAGTATTTCCACGTGGATCTGATACACATTTTTTTCATTCATTCACTTTTCCATTACATTGGTAAAGGTTCATCTTTGTCTTACCAGTCTTTCTGAGGCTCATCTCTTTACTTATCATCCAATTCCAGCCTGGTTTTCCTGTTCTTCTTGCTAATTAGTGGTTTGCATCTTCTGGTGAAGCCTCTATACTTTTGTTCATGAAGTCTTCTTTGGACAGTAGATTGTGAGACCTTCACTCCTGCCCTCTGGAGGTTGCTGCACGTGTCATTAATGGTTTCTTTACAGTACTTACAATGTTTCTGTCATCAAATGCTGCTGTTTCCCTTATTCTACCTGTTTGATATCTGCTACTGAGTCCACCAGTGAAAACTTTCTTCTTCAAGGTGTTCTAAATGGTTGTACTGGCAATGGCCAATATCTGTGCAATGGCTCTGATTGATTGTCCATCTTCTCACAGCTTCACAGCTGCTGGTTCTTCATCCATAGACAGCTCTCCTGCTCTTTTGTTGGTTACTTCTCTAACTATTAAATTCACAGGCTGCACTGCCAAAACACAAATCTGAAACTGAACCAAGCTTTCAGCACTATTTACTGTTTAATAATCAATGGAACAGGACACACCTGAGCAACAAATCACACCTGTCAGTCACATGTTTCAGTGCTTTTGCTGAGAATCAAAATGGGTGGGTTCAGAAAGAAGGTGCTTCTTCTGAATAGTATATTGGATCCAGATAAAGGGATTGGCTCATTGTACGAATACGTTTGGAGGGGAGTGTATAATCTGAATATTCATTCTGATATAACTGTTCATGTACAACATTGTTTCCTATGAATAATACAGACAATCTTGTTTTCTATAGCCACACCCACTGAAAAATAAATAAAAGGTACCTGGTCAAGATCTGTCCATTGGAATTGAAGCCCCATAGACTTTTCCATCAGTTGAAACTTCAATCATGTACAGGCTTCCAGTGACCTGTTCCCAGTTTAAGGATCCATCACAAGTAGACAGATTCCCACCCTGAAATACAAGAACTCCAGATTTAATTAGTACTTTGTTACCACTTACCAGGTTATGCTTCCAGTGAGTTCATCATCATTAGCAGAAATCTAACAATTGTAGGTCTTCAGGAGCCGGGTTGGCGACCTTGCTAAAGTACAGTCATGTGATGAAGTTACACGACACCCTATGGACACATTTGACTTAAACATATATAAATATATGAACATCCGATCTTCACTGTAACTACACTGAGAGTTAGAGCTGATAAAACTAAACACACACAACCGAAGAAATGTCTTTAAACATCATTTATAAACATCATTAATAGAAATGTCATTTTATTATATGAGGAGATGAGTTCAGACCCCTCTGTCCTAATAGCTGTCTCTCCTCCTTTGTCTGAAATAATGTCAGTTAGATCAAGATTGATCTTAATCGAGATGGTGGTGTTGTTAAAAAGATTGTTTTAAAAATTACACTCCAAACCTGATCTTCTCCCAAATGGTTAATGTATATGACTTAATGAGCATTAGACAGATTCAATTTCAACTTGGTGTGTGTGTACTGTATCGCCAATGTGGGCTGTTGAAGAGTTGCTCCCCAGCAGCTATGCAGACACAGCTGCATTCTCAACTTCCCTGGGACATCCAAGACCAGCTTGATCCCAGGAAGGCAGAAGATGTCATCATTCATGCTGACTCCTGCTGGAGAGCTCAATCCTCCTGCATCCACCTGTTTCAGCTGGCCTTAGAATTAAAGGCAGATAGAGGAACAGAAGCAGAAATCCAAATGTCTAACAGTGTAACATTATACACTAAATGTCCAAATGTTTGTGGACACCTCTTCTAATGAATGCATTCTAATAACCCTATTGTCTCCATGTCTAATAGCAGGTGTGGACTAAGGGTATAAAAGTCCTCATCATTGAGCTGTGGAGCAGTGGAACTGTGCTCTCTGGAATGATGGAACTCCATACAGTACAAATCAGGTGAAGTGGTCATTCAACATCTTGACCTCACAAACACTCATTGCTGAATGCAATCAAATCCTCACAGCAATGTTCCAGAATCTAGTAGAAAGTCTTCCCTGTAGGCAGTAGGCATAGTTACTCATACAAAAGCTGGAGAACCCCCATGATTTCCAGTTCAGAAAAAAACAATGAATGAGCAGGTCTCCCAATAATTTGTCCATATTGTGTATTACATTTAGCCAATTATGTGTGTAATTTCTGTCATGGACATAAAGTCCATCTCACCATTAACAGCATCCCAGTCTCCTCTCTGAAGTCTGAATGTGTTATTGTCAGAATCGACTCCCCAGATGCCAGCAGGTCCCACACTGACGTGTTTCAGAGAACCAGGAACTTGCATCCAGCTGTTACTGTACAGGGTGAAGATGTCATTGTCTGAGTCGACTCCAAAGACCTGGCCATTTCCAGCGTCAATCTGCTTCAAACTGCCTGGAACCACTCTACAGTCTAGAGCTGTCAGAGCAGCAGTGGAAAATCAGTTAGAAGAACTCTTTAACCAATTCAAGAGTCATTTGAGCATCCAGATGTTTCTGTAAGTTGTCTTGGTTCTATGTATAACCACTGTTTTTTCTAAATAGCCCCTGAAGATTTCAGTTTTGAGAAAGTAGGAATGAAAACAGAAACTGATAAATACAATTATCCTCCACACCAAGGATCTTGATTTGACTTTTACACAGCTAGATTGACAGAGAGTCTACCATCCTTAAATATCTACTTCACAGATCTTCACTTGGAATTCAGTTCCTATTCATGGATTTTGTTAAGCTAAAGGAAAAGTTAATGTAATTTCCTGGCCACACAGTGTTATACCCACCCAGGAACGTGAAGTCCTGGAACAGAAAGTGGAGGTCCAGATTTGCAGACCTAGGATGTCAATCTTTATTGATATTTATGGATGGAAGACCTTCTCTCAATTCATGTCAAGAATCATCTACCTTGATGTTTCACTATCTGACCACTGGCATACATGCATCAGCGTCATTGCTTAAATCCAGTTTCCAGTCTTCCATTTTGGTGTCAATATTAATGGAATTGGTTGACCATGTAGTGTCACACCTACCAAGGAATACAATGTCCAGGAGTGGATTCAAGGTCCAAATTTCTACTTTAGATGCTTGAATATGGGATAAATAAGCTGTTCATTAACACATTCTGACTCACCCAGACTGACTGTGCAGAAGTTCAGGAGCACAAAGGGGAAAGCTGTTCTCTCCATGGTCTTCATGGTCAATATTGTTCTTGAAGAAAGCTGCAATGCTGACCCTTAGCTGGTCTAGGGCATATTATATACACTCCAAGAAGGAGGAGCAGAGTCATGTGAACATGATGGAACAAAGTCAGAGCCAGTGAAGGTCAGTCACAAGTTGGGAAATGTAATGACACTTGTTTGATTGTTATGAATATAAACATAACCAAATGTTAATAAATAAGGGTGCTACAAAGGCTTCTTTGCGGAAAGTGTGAGTGCCTATAAAAAGAATTCACTCCCTTGTTAGTATGTTAAAGAAATATTTCCCCATTTAGTGCTTTTATTAATGGAATCAATATGTAGAGACATGCCAAAAGTCATGTGATATCAGTATGTAAATTGATTATGAAGGGGTCTCAGGGTAACACTAACAAGTTGTAAGATGGAACACTGCCCATTCTGCTCATGGCAAAGAGATGGGAGTCATTGGAGTTCGAGCAAGGCACGATAACTCTGGCAGAAATCACATTCAATGCAGGAGGAACAATGGAGGCTGGTGGAGGTTCCATACTGGCAATTTGTTGGGTTCACTTGGGCTGCAATCGGGCCCAAGTTGTACAGAGTTGTTTCAAGAAGCATTGTGGAGAGGCCTGGCCTGTATGTTCACCTAACATGAACCAAATTGATTTATAGGATGTGATAGAGTGGTCCATTTGCACCTCTGGCTGCAGTTACAGCACTGATTGTGTGGATAGGTCGTAATCAGGCTTGAACATCTGGACAACTCCATTTTACCCAGTTCCTTCAATTTAGCTCTATAATGCTCAGTCAACTTGCACATAATTGGGCATGAACAGCAATAAATTCTCTATTGGATTGAGTCTGGGCTTTGACTTAGCCTCTCCAGAACAAGATCATGTAGTCTGTAAGTGATTTCTCTGTACTGTACAGTGTATACTTCAGATCTTTGTCTTGCACGGAAATAAATCTTTCAAAACATGATTCTCCCACAAACTGCATTAGGTTGTCCTCCAGGATGTCCTGAAATTTTCAGAGTTCCTCCCATCACAGTTTCTGAAGCTTTATCTCATTCAGAGAGCTCAAGGGTGTCTTTTAGGCCTCCCTCACTAGCCTACATCTTATATGGTTACTTCAATTTCCATCCATTTCTTAGTGATGGATTTAACAGAACTTCAGGGGATGTTCAGTGACTTGGAAAATTGTCTGTTCCATCCCCAGACTGGAGTTGTGGGCAGTCGTGGATTCCTTTGTTGTTATTTGCTGTATTTGTAGCCTGAATAATACTAATTAAGTAGTGACTGGACCTTCTGGACAGGTGTCCTTCTGGACAGGTGTACTGCAATCTCTTGAGGCACATTCATGACACTCAGCTCATCTCCAGTTCAATAAATGTGAGACTACTAGAACCAATTGCTTGGACTCTATTCTAGATCTCTAATTAGGTCAATTTTATAAATGACATTTATTATTTATAATATTTTTTCTTCAAATTACAGAAATTTGACAAATTCAAATTACATTTGCATACTTACATTTATAGAAACAATAAATGGAAATATTCTTCATACATTCAATGTCTTACTTAGGCAGAGCATTAGATCAGTGATTTGTTTCAAGAAAAAACACAAGTGTTTCATGTGGACATGAAACTGTTTACTGTAAACACAGGAGTGTTTGGTTTTAATTTGAATATAAGCCTTTAAATAGATGAGTAATCAAAAAGTAATCCCGTTGCATTATTTTAATAATCATTTGGATTACTTCCCCAAACTGCCTACCATCCACCTGCTTGGCCCAAACTGCACAGTCAGTGCTCTCCCATTGACAATACATTACCAGAAGACTGCCCATAATATTAGGCCTATATTTGATTTCGCATGCCCTGATTGATATGTGATACGTAACTACAGTCAGGAAGGAGATGAGATGGAGGAATCATATGATAAATATCATGCTGAGGTAAATATATGATCAGAACTGCACTCCTGAGGTAAATATATGATCAGAACTGCACTCCTGAGGTAAATATATGATCATAAGTGCACTGCTGAGGTAAATATATAATCAGAACAGCACTGCTGAGGTAAATATATGATTGTAACAGCACTGCTGAGGTAAATATATAATCAGAACAGCACTGCTGAAATGAATATATAATCAGAACAGCACTGCTGAGGTAAATATATGATTGTAACAGCACTGCTGAGGTAAATATATAATCAGAACAGCACTGCTGAGGTAAATATTGAATTAGAACAGCACTGTTGAGGTAAATATAATCAGAACTTAGCACTGCTGAAATTAAATATTGAATTAGAACAACGCACTGTTGAGATAAATATATAATCAGAACAGCACTGCTGAGGTAAATATTGAATTAGAACAGCACTGTTGAGGTAAATATATGATCGTAATAGCACTGCTGAGGTAAATATATGATCGTAATAGCACTGCTGAGGTAAATATATAATCAGAACAGCACTGCTAAGGTAAATATATGATCACAACACTACACCTGTTGAGGTAAATATTGAATTAGAACAGCACTGCTGAGGTAAATATATGATCACAACACCACTGTTGAGGTAAATATTGAATTAGAACAGCACTGCTGAGGTAAATATATCATCAGAACAGCACTGCTGAGGTAAATATTGAATTAAACAGCACTGCTGAGGTAAATATATGATCACAACACCACTGTTGAGGTAAATATTGAATTAGAACAGCACTGCTGAGGTAAATATATCATCAGAACAGCACTGCTGAGGTAAATATTGAATTAGAACAGCACTGCTGAGGTAAATATATGATCGTAATAGCACTGCTGAGGTAAATATATGATCACAACACCACTGTTGAGGTAAATATTGAATTAGAACAGCACTGCTGAGGTAAATATATGATTGTAACAGCACTGCTGAGGTAAATATATGATTAGAACAGCACTGCTGAGGTAAATATTGCATTAGAACAGCACTGTTGAGGTAAATATATGATTGTAACAGTCACTGTTCAAACGCAGACTGAAGACCATCTCTTTAAAGAGTATTTAACTCCATAAAGATTTATACTGAATCTTGTTGGTCCCCAATCTGACATTTGACAGCATGTAAACATGAGGAATCTTTGGATTCTCACTCATCAGCTAGATAAGGATATTAAGGATATTTTCTGAGTGAACAGCAAAGCACTTTTGTAAGTCTCTCTGGATAAGGGCATCTCCTAAATGCCATAAATGTGTGTGTGTGTGTGTGTGTGTGTGTGTGTGTGTGTGTGTGTGTGTGTGTGTGTAAACAATGGAAGTAGAAGCTAAAATCCAATCTTCACCAAAGCTGTGATTTAAAAATGCATTCCTGAACAGGTCCACTAGAGGGTGCTCCTGCATCAACATTCTGCCCCCTACCCAATTCATTCAGTTGTCTGATATCGTCTGATATAATCCTCGGCTGAGAGTCTGGTCAGTGGGGTTATGGGTTATTCTCTGGTTGTTCTTTACGTTCTAGATTGGGAAAATGTGCTCCTCGTGCTGCAGGTTGTTTCAAGATCAGGTGTTCAGGGTATAATCTGTACCAGAACCACTCAGATTCAGGGTCAGTGTTCATTCACAGATTAAGAAATCTAACCAGGATTTAAGTGGATCATCCAAGATTTTTATCTTTTATCTGCACAGAAAAATGAATAAAACAGATGAATCTCAGTATTTTTTCATTTAAACAGTTCTATTCACTCAGAACATGGGACACAGCTGCAGACCTGGAGGGCCAGCAGGATCAAACCCATGG
>CM067502.1:50878836-50961336 GCA_034509495.1 Acestrorhynchus altus | reverse complement strand
AGTCAGTGTCAGTGAGAGTGTCTACCTTTAATTAACTCTATATAACATTAGAATCAACCCAAATAATAAAGTCAGTGTCAGTGAGAGCATCTACCTGTAATTATCTCTATATAACATTAGAATAAACCCAAATAAACAGTTGTCAGTGAGGGTCTACCTGCAATTAACTCTATATAAATTACTGGCATTATACAGATGCTCCCACCCTGCCCTGGACTAGCTGCTCACCCACCATCACCAACTGTGTAGAAATGTACTGTTACTGTTATGTCCACCAGCAAACTAACATTACTTCAGTACCTTAGTATTAGAACAGAGGTGTGGGGGTCCAGTGTCCCCTAACTGTGTTTAAGCAGATTGTCTAAAGGAGGATGGGTCCCCCCTTGTGAGCCTGGTTCCTCCCGAAGTTTCTTCCTCCAGCTCTGAGGGAGTTTGGTTTGCATCTATTTCTTATACTTATTTCTTGATTCCTGTGAAGCTGCTCTGTGACAACTTCAGTTGTGAAGAGTGCTATACAAATACATTTTGAGTTGGTTTTGATTTTATTTGATTTATAACATTAGAATTACCCAAATAAACACAGCCAGTGGTCAATGAGTGTCTACCTGTAATTAACTCTATATAACATTAAAATAAATCCAGCAAAACAATGTCAGTGGTCAGAATGTGTTGTTCATTAGTAACATTACTGATATGTTGTACAAGAGAGAGAGAGAGAGAGAGAGAGAGAGAGAGAGAGAGAGAGAAACAGGGAGAGAGGAAAGAGAGAGTGAGAGAAACAGAAAGAGAGAACAGAGAGAGAGAGAGACAAACAAAGAGAGAAACAGAAGGAGAGAGGAAAGAGGGAGAAAGGAAAGAGAGAGAGAGAGAGATAAAATAGTTTCCTGTCTGTCTAAGGTGGCCTTGAGGTTTTTGTCTGACAAGTTGAGACAGGTGAGGAGCTCAGGAGCTGTGTGTGTGTGTGTGTGTGTGTGTGTGTGTGTGTGTGTGTGTGTGTGTGTGTTTCTAACACTAAACCAACAGTGTTCTGATGAGTGAGGAGCAGACACTGACTCCAGATCAGCACTGATCATCATTCACACCAGTGTACAGTGTCATATAAACACCAGACTGGATTACGCTACACACACTGTACTAAACTATACTGTACTGCACTTTACTCGTATACTGTACTCTACTGCATTAGCCTTTACCCTACTGTACTGCACTTTACTCGTATACTGTACTCTACTGCATTAGCCTTTACCCTACTGTACTGCACTTTACTCGTATACTGTACTCTACTGCATTAGCCTTTACCCTACTGTACTGCACTTTACTCGTATACTGTACTATACTGCATTAGCCTTTACCCTACTGTACTGCACTTTACTCGTATACTGTACTATACTGCATTAGCCTTTACCGTACTGTACTGTACTGCGCTTTACTGTACACACTGCTCCCTGCTGATGTATCAAGGTTGTGAGGCCTTTTGACACTGCACTGTGCTATGTGCCCCATTACTTTAAATGACTTTGCCCCCCTGCTTCTTCTACGAGTCTGTGGTGGCGAGTTCTGTCCTCTGTGCTGTATGCTGGGGCAGCTGGCTGAGGGCCACACACTCAGACTCAACAAACTGACCTATAAGGCTGATGATGCTGTGGGAGTTGAGCGGGACTGAGGGCATTGTCAGAGAAGAGGATGCTGTCTAAACTGCAGGCCATTATGGTCAGTGACTCCCACCCACTCTACCAAACAGTGAGGAGAAACAGGAGCACTGTCAGTGAAAATGGTCAGGTAGTCCTACCTGTGGCCATAAAACTCTATAACTCCTCCCTTAATGGGTGACCACTTCAAATCACTCTGGTTCATTTGTGCAATTTCTATTTTAATGATCTATGATGGGCAGTAATATTACTTTTTAACTACTGTTTATTATTTCATATTAATTGGTGCATCTGTAATAATTTGCAATTTCCCTATAAGATTAATAAAGTTCTAGATTCTGACTCTAATTCTGAAGAGTACTATATGGAAGATTTGTCATACTATACTGAACATCAACCCTTATACTGAACATCACCTCATACTATACTGCACATCATCCCTTATACTGAACATCACCTCATACTATACTGCACATCAACCCTTATACTGAACATCACCTCATACCATACTGCACATCAACCCTTATACTGAACATCACCTCATACCATACTGCACATCAACCCTTATACTGAACATCACCTCATACTATACTGAACATCAAACCTTATTATACTGAACATCAGCTCATACTATACTGAATATCACCTCATACTATACTGAACATCAACCCTTATTATACTGAACATCAACTCATACTATACTGAACATCACCTCATACTATACTGAACATCACCTCATACTGTACTGAACATCTGCTAATACTATACTGAACATCACCTCATACTATACTGAACATCACCTCATACTGTACTGAACATCACCTCATACTGTACTGAACATCTGCTAATACTATACTGAACATCACCTCATACTGTACTGAACATCTGCTAATACTATACTGAACATCACCTCATACTATATTGAACATCACCTCATACTGTACTGAACATTATCCTGTTTCATACTGAATCAGTAATCACCTTGTACTGTACTTTACCATCATCTTCAGCATGCTGTGTTGCACTGTGATCGATGTGAGTGTATTAACACGTTCCACCTCATTTCAGTATAACTTTTTTAATGAACGGATTTAGTTTATCACTTTAAAATGGATGAGTGTGTGATAGTGAATGTTATCTTAAAGGAGCTGCTGCAGAGATGATCTGAAAGACAAAAGAACAGTCAGTCATTATCGAAGCCACTTCTTCCTGAATAGGGTCACGGTTAATCCAGAGTCCACCTGGAGTCACCGGGTGCGAGGCAGGGATACCTCCTGGACAGGGCACCAGTCTATGGCAGGGTGAGAACAGAACAGATGTATAATAATTTATAATAAAATAAACTGTCAGATTTGCGTTTTCTAAAAACAGTTTTGGTTCAGTTATTTATTTAGTAAATCTTCTTTATTATCTTCTTTATCTGCTTACTGTGTATTTGCCCCAGTGGGATAATAAAATGCTGTCTTGTTTTATTATTTACAGTTATAATATATACAGTGTGTATTAAAGTGTGGCAGATTATACGTCCACTGAAGATCTAGTTTTAGTTCAAATTGAATGGACTTTTTCTGGAAGCAGCAAAATCATAATCCTCTGATCTAAAAACGTTTATCTTCATTATTTAGATGTTAATTTTCCATTTATTTTCTGTAATATTGAAAGTTTTCATGTGAATTATATTTTTCTTTACATGAAAAAAGTTCTAAAGATTTAAATTTTAAAATGTTTATTTTTGTTCATTGAATTTGTCAGTAAAGTTATAAATCATTTTTAAAATATTTATTAAATGTATTAAATTGTGGTTTATTATGGATTTATTGATCCTTATTCAGGTACTCAGGTCTGATTGTTACGGTGTTCCTGATTATTTGTATTGATTAGTACTGATTCTTCTATGGGGCAGAAGTGTGTGTGTGTGTGTGTGTGTGTGTGTGTGTGTGTGTGTGTGTGTGTGTGTGTGTCCTGCTGAAATCTTCAAAAGCCTAGGTGCTGTTGTAGGAAAGGTGTGGCTGCTGAGTAAAGCCTGCTGTCATAAACTCACACACTGCAGAGCGACAGACGTAGCACCAGAGGAGCTGCTCACACACACTCACGATCTCACACACACTCACGATCTCACACACCACACATCTGAGGGGAGCTGCAGAAAACAGGTAAAAAACTCTTCAACTTTTTTTCACCAACTTACACTCTTACTCTCTAACCCTCTCAAACCCATTATACATTTACTCACATGGTACAGAGTGGAGGAACAGCCGGCCTCTCTCTGTCTCTCTGTCTCTCTCTCTCTCTCTCTCTCTCTCTCTCTCTCTGTGTGTGAGTGTGTGTATGCCAAAATCTGTCATGTTTACTGAATTAACAATGAGTTTTCCCTGTCCTGTAGTGCAGTCATGTGATACTATAGTAATGTTCTTTATTACTATTGTAGTATTGTAGTTATACTGTAATGTTGTAGTTTGATACTGTAGTGGTGGTGATAGTGATGGTGATATAGTAGTACTGTATGGTGATACTGTAGTAGTGTATTAGTGGAGTGTAGCGCTGTACTATGTATTTAAATTCTTTATATAACCTTATTCTATACATCTCCGTAAAAAGTATGTGTATACAAACTTATATATATATATATATATATATATAAGTACATATATATTACACACACACACACACACACACACACTCCAATCAATCAATCAATCAGAGGAAAACCTGGATTTTTGCGTCAGTGATGAATGAACGAAGAGAACGGCTGGGTGGTAATATTTCAGTAGAAGTTCATTTATGTTCTGTGTTAATAAAGTAAAGAATATTATGTTCATAGATGTATATCTGTCCAGTGACTGAGGGTGTTCAGGTGTGGGATGGTCAGTCTACTCTGTGTTTAATAACACCTCTGTAATTAGCGCTGTGTTTCTCTGCTACTCTGCTGGCCCTACTGGTCTGAACTGTCCCAGTTTGTCCTCCTTCCTGGACGCTGAGGCCAGGCTTGGTGAAACCTTATGATCTAATGTCTGCCGGATTGAACTGGTCTGAACTGAAGGTGTGATGAGCTGCTGCTGTGATCCCCAGCTCACTGTTCCTGAGCTGATTCAGGATCAGAGCTTGTATTGAAGGTTCTGAGATGGGTCTTCTCAGCTACAGTAAAGGAGTTACCACTGAGAGGAATGAGCAGTCCAGAATGAGTAAGAGGAGTGATATTCAAAAAAGGAGCCCAGAGTGAAGAGTGATGTAATCTCTCTGATCTTCTAAACTCCCTCACACAGTAAAATAGCTTACACTTTCATGAAAGAGTGATGAAGCAAAACCAGAGTTCAGTAAGAACATCTCAGATCAGAAACTACTGACGTACTAAGGAACATCTAGAACTTCTCGTCAGTGGAGAGTCCATCCAGCATATCTCAACTCAGTTGTTGGACTCCATCCTGCTCTGTTTGGATCTAGTGGTGTAAATCAAGACACTCTAGCTGCAGAGTGAGAGGATCTAACAATAAAGCAGTTCAGAGTGAGAGGAGTGAGTTACAGTAATGTAGTTCATAAGACTCCATCCTTCTCTGCTCTGATCTAATGGTGTGAAACAAAACACTGTATCTCCAGAGTGAGAGGATTAACGTAGTCCTTATGGAGAGGAGTGATCTAACGTAAAACACTTAAGAGCAAGAAAAGTGATGTACAGTCAATTCATTAGACATGTGTGTGATAAAAAATAACCCAGAGATTTCTTACATGAGGGTTAACTTGTAGTGTGGTTGGTGAGTCTGTACTGACCTGGACGAGCCGAACAGGACCACCTCTGTCCTACTGTCATTTAGTTGTGAAAAAAGAGAACACTGATTTCCAAATCCCTGATATATATATATATATATACTGTAGATCGTCTGCATAGCAGTGAAAAGCCACATCAATCTGTCCCACTGGCAAAGAAATAATAAAGGTCCAAAGATTGACCCTTGGGGAACCTCACATCGCAAAACTGATGATGAGGAGAACTGGAGAAAGATCTATCACTAAGATAAGACACAAACCATTTCAGCTGCAGCACTGCGTTCCAGCCACTCCATTAAAACAGCCTGATCAGCTACACCCAGCAAAACCAGCACAGGGCTGTCACCCCAAACCCCAACCAGTAACAAATCATTTAGGACCTTCAGCAGCTTCTGTACTGATCTTATCCGAAACCTGGAAGGGTTATAAATATGGTTGTAAATGATTAATGATTTTAAAAAGCCGTGAGCTGACGGCAGATGACTTTTTTCTAACATGGTATTTTGTATTATGTAATTTATACAGAATAATTTATATGATGTAGTTCAGTTAATTTCCTCAACATTTTCTGAGTCTGGACCAATGCAAGTTTAAAGGACTGTAGCTGTAGAGAGACAGGTATTTATAATGCTCACTAAATGACTGAGTCAATGCCAGTCAGGAACAGCAGAGCGGGGAGAAGAGGTGGTCCTCGTGTGAGAGAACCGAAGGGATGGCAGGTTCAGTTCTTGAGCAAACGCTTCGTTATGCACAGACGCAAAACCACACCTGATCTGTTCAACCTCGCTTACCAAGTGTTCTAGGAGATGTTTCTACAGATGCATTGAGGTCAGAGGAAGCAGCAGGACTGGCATATGTACATTCTTCACAATCAGTCTTGAAGAATAAAAGTTTTAACGGCCTCCTGAAACTTATGCAGACTGGTTTTTAAGATGTCCAATGATCTATACAGTTTGTCTTTCTTCCACCTGTGCTGCTCTTCTGCGAATCTCATCATTAAGCCTTGACCTAATGGAACATATGTCTCTTCATGAGGGGAATATCATCTAAACTCTCTGTAAAAGAGAAACAAATCCACCATCTCTTCACATCAAAGGTGTAGAATTTCCTGACCACCTTCTAAAGTTCTGTATGTGCTTTAACAAAGAGCTCGGCTGAACTGGCCGTCGGACTCTGCTCGACTCTTAACCTTCAATCTATAACCAAAGACTTGTGATCCGAAAACCCCACATCCACATTGTGTGTGTGTGTGTGTGTGTGTGTGTGTGTGTGTGTGTGTGTGTGTTTGAGTGTGTGTGTTTGAGTGTGTGTGTGTGTGCGTGTGTGTGTGTCTGTGTGTATGTGTATGTGTTTCTGTGTGTGTGTGTGTGTGTGTGTGTGTGTGTGTGTGTGTGTGTGTGTGTGTGTGCGTTGAGTGTGTGCGCAGTGCACTGCAGGGTTGTGTAGATCAGACAGGATCAGCTTGCTTACATTAGGCAGAAATACGGCTTAGGGTTAGGAATAATCATAGTGTTTCTCACTCACACACACACACACACACACACACACACACACACACACACACACACACACACTGAAGAAGATACACACACACACACTTCAGCAGGCCCAGAAGATGAGTGTATGGATAGTACGTGAACCTGATTCTGCTACCTCATCAGCATTAGGAGGCAGCACACTCTTACAGTTTGTGTGTGTGTGTGTGTGTGTGTGTGTGTGTGTGTGTGTGTGTGTGTGTGTGTTAAAGTCACTGTAATATTACTGGAAAAATCAATGGAATAGAACATAATTAGAAGAGAAATTCAAAGGATAGGACAAGTAGTGAAAAGATTGAAAATGAATATAATGGAATGGTTATGAAAATAAAGGAAACGGATTAAAAGAAATGAATTTAAAAGAAAGGAAAGGAAAGGAATTCAATTTAATGGAAAAGAAAGGAAAGGGATTAAATGGACAGGATAGGAAATGAAAAGAGTGAAATTGATGAAAGGAATAAAGAAGAAAGAAAAGAAAGGAATGAAAAATGGCTATAATGGACTGGATAAGAAAGAAATGTAATGTAAGAGGGTTTTGGTTAGGAAAAGAAAGGAATAGATAGCAACAGATGAGAAAGGAAATGAATAGAATATAATATAATGGAATGGTTATGAAAGGAAAAAAAGAATTGGATAGAAAGGAAAGGGAAGGGAAGAGGGAATAAAAGGAAAGAATGGAAAACATTAGAGAAGGGAAGGAAAGAATGGAATAGAAAGGAAAGGAAAGGAAATTAAAGAAAGGAATAGAAAGGAAAGGAAAGAAAGGAAAGGATTGAGAGGTTAGTAAAGGAGGGAAGAGAACGGAAATAGATGGGAAATGAGCAAATACATATATACTGAGAGTATAAGCTACAGTTTAGTCTGAGTAATCATGTTCTAAAGTCATGTAAATTCACATTCAAAACAATATAAAAAATAAAACAAACACGTTAAAAATTACATTTAAATATAACATTAATACGGACGCACGTGACAACCATTGAATAATGAATGAATTAATGTTTTAATCATTTTAATTTAAACAAATCAATCAGAATGTTTATTTTAACCTTAAATATAGTGTCAGAAGATCAGCATTACACTTCTAGTCTCTCTCTCACACACACACACACACACAAACACACACACACACACACACACACACACAGCCCTGGCCCCACTAAGTCTCCACTCTGTGTTTACAGCTTTTACTGAGTCTACACAGCTAAATCCCCCCCCCACACACACACTGTGTTCAGTGTGTGTGTGTTCAGTGTGTGTGTGTGTTCAGTGTTTGTGTGTGTGTGTGTGTATGTGTGTGTGGAGAGAGGATCTGCTGTGCTGTTCTGGTTTAAACAGATTAACTTTGGCTGCTTCTCTCCTGCGATTCAGCTTCCCACCTGTGACTATTAAACACCACACACACACACACACACACACACACACACACACACACACACACACACACACACACACACTATCTGACAGGAAATATGAACAATCACAAAGTCCTGTGTGTGTGTGTGTGTGTGTGATTTATAAAGCAAACAGGTTTAAACGTCTGCCAGAACTCATCTTAACACAGACATACAAATGAAGCCTGGCTCCACGCCAGCACCTCCCACAACACACACACACACACACACACACACAGCACAGCACACACACACATGACACACACACACACACACAGACACCTGGGGGGCGGGGCCACAGCTGTCATCATCTCTTCACAGCTGCAAACCAATGTCTTCCGCTTACCTGCAACACACACACAACCCATAAACATCTTCTTTCAGCCTGCAGCACTCTGGCAGTTTGTGTGTGGTGTGTGTGTGTGTGTGTGTGTGTGTGTGTGTGTGTGTGTGTGTGTGTGTACCATGTTCAGGCATGTTTTTATGTCTCTCCTCACTTTATTGGGGGGACTTCAGTTGCTATGGGAACAAACTCCAGAGTGGGACATTTCTGTCAGCAAGTGTGTGTGAGAGAATAAACAATTACTTCTGGTCCAGTACAAATACTCTGGAAGTCCAGGCCAAGCTTGAATACAAATACTTTTGAGACCAAGGCAAGACTCAGTACAAATACTTGGGGGACAAAGATGAATCTGATTACTCAAAATAAAACAAGCCTCAGTATGTATACTATCCAGACCATTTCCAAGATGTTTTACAGAACAAACACTACTGAGATCAGACTTGAGTTCAGCTGCACTCAAGTGACTTTATTTGGATACAGAACTTGGTTCATTTCTGAGTAGCACTAACCTGGTCTGTACACGAGGGGGAGCCAAAGTTCAACTCAAAGTAACACACCTAAAGACTGTCTGCCTGAATATTTAGAATACACTGCTGAGCAAAATACCATGAAGATTGATTTAAGGAGATATAGTTTGTACAAAAATGTAAGAATGGGCTATTAAACATCACATCTACAGGCCACCATCTGTGTACGATTTAATAGGAGAGTGAGCGGGGATTTGTGGAAAACTGTTTGTTTTCAGAAAATTGTACTGAGTACGTCTTGTTAGAATCACGCTAGAAACATTGTAATAAAAGAGTAATATTTAACTATTGTATAATTTTATATGCCATTTCTCTTGCTTCTATGTATGATGTTTCTAGTTGCTGAGACTCTGGCTTACTGTAACTGCAGACTGGTATAGGGATTACTGCAGGGTAGGAAATACTGGTTCTGGAATGCCAGGTGCTTCTCCTGTTCAAGCACACCTGATTATATCACCAGGTTTAGGTCTGTTAGAGCAGGGAGATCAGTAAACTGGAAGAAACTGGCACTCCAGGACCAGGATTACAGTTTAATTATTAACAGTAAACTCATAACTGTAAAATCATATCATAATCATTATGGAAGGAGTCTCTATACCTAACAATGTAGTCTTCACCGTACTGCAGGAGCAGGCAGTATATTCCCTGACTGTTCTGTCTATTCTTGTCTCCACAGATTCTTCTTCCTTTTCATTGGACTTCCAGACATGCTGAAATACTTGCCTTCAAACTCATCAACTTTCACACTCCACACGGCAGCGCCTCTCGTTCCTCGCATGGCACACCCCATGAGCCGTGGTTGGTGTGCAGCACCCCTGGAGGCCCAGAGGAAGTGGGAATGTCTGGCTGGTGGGACTTGCATGGCGCTGGTGGATGGATGGACTGCAGGGGCGCCAGGTCTGGGAGGTGGGGACAAGGAGGTTCACTGGCCCACAGCCGCTGTAAGCTCCTACAATCCAGGAGGCCCAAATGTGTTGGTTTCACCATCCTCACCATCTCGCCTACCCACCTGATGGTTTCAAAATGGAGCCGCTACCCAGACATGCTGCACCCACCTGCATTCGCATCATTCTCCCTGGAGGAGCCACAAGAGGGTGCCAGCAGCTCTGGTTCTGGCAGACCCAAACCCGCTCGGCGCTCCGGCAGCAGAGCTCCTGGTCAGACTGCCTGCCGCTGCCCCAACTGTCCCAGTGCGCGGAGTCACTGGGACTGCATCCACTGGCAATGATGATGACAAACGCAAGCACTGCACAACTGCCACATCCCTGGCTGCGGGAAAGCCTGCAAAGACTCACACCTGAAGGCACACCTGCGCTTGGCACAGACCGCCCCTTTGTCTGCAATTACTGTTCTGTGGAAGCGCCACACGCCTGGATGAGCTGCACCATCTGCAAACACACACAGGTGCCAAACGCGGATGCAGCGCAGCCCACTGCCTTTATGCGGTCTGACCATCTGGCCAAGCACATGCGAGTGCACGAGTCACCTTGCCAGCCTTCGGAGGAACAGGGGGGTGGGGACAATGACTGTGCTTCATCCACCGCTGACACGGCAGTGCCCACCACAGGAGGAACACCTGTGCTGCGTCTGAAGAGTGAGGCTGAGACCGGTGGAGATGAGACTATGGTACACAGTAGCTAGCTGTTATGAACAAGATCATACTGCTAATGCTAACACTGAAGATTCTCCTACTGTTATCAGTGTTGATATATGAAGCTAACACTGATTATTGGGGATGTTAGCTGGTAAACACCAAGTATCGATCAAGTTGTTAGCAATGCTAGCATCACATGTTAGTACTACATATAGCTATTTGTTAGCACTGCTAGCACCTAGTTAACAACAGACATTGATGTTACAACTGTTGAAGTATTGATGAACAGGAATGGTGGTTTGTCTGTTACCGCCAGACACATTGATGTGTTAGTACTGTTAAGCATTTCATGCTGAACAACAGACATCACTGGTTATTGGTGCTGCTTTATTGATAACATTGCCTGATTAGCAGGAAATGGTGATGTTACGCAAGTTAGCATAGCAGTGCTAGCACAACATTAGATATCATTGTTTTTTGCTACTGTTTGCACTGTTAGCTGTTAACACTAGATTTCATTGATTAATGCTTCCAGCACTACTGCCAACACTGTGGATAGTGTTCCTACCATTAGCATCACAGTGGTAACCCTAGATGTTACTTATTAATATTGTTGTTAGCATTGCTGGCATCACCTGGTTAAGATTCGATATTACAATAGCATTTGTAGTCTTGTTTGTTTAACAGTAGATAATGCTGGTAGCACTGTTAACAGTTAGCACAACTGCCCAATGAGGCCTTGATTAGCGCTTTTAGCGTCACCTCATATAGAACACGAGGGCATAGCACTGAGTACTGCTGTGTTAGCACCTGCCAACACTAGATTTTCACTGAGCACTGCTGATAGCAGATGTATGTTTAGCATAGTGATGATTGTATACTGGTCAAACATTTTTGGACACCGTCAGGGTGCCAGGTCGAGGGCCTCTACTGCCTGGATAACTGGATTTCCACTCTTCTTCTCACAGCTGAATCTCCTCCTTCAGTTGTGGTATGAGGGTGGTCCCGGGAGCTGGCATCATCTGAATAGGGGTGTTCTAAATTTTTCAGACCTCTAGTATACATAGAGTTAGTGCTATGAATTGCATCGACATCCCTAAATAACACTAGCTGTGTATAAATTCAGGGGCTGCATATTTGAAGGCATTGTAGACAGTGCAGGCTGTGTAGACTGTGTAGACTGTAGACTGTAGGTTGTGTAGACAGTGCAGGCTGTGTAGACTGTGCAGACTGTAGGCTGTGTACAGTGCAGGCTGTGTAGACTGTGTAGACTGTAGACTGTAGGTTGTGTAGACAGTGCAGGCTGTGTAGACTGTGTAGACTGTAGACTGTAGGTTGTGTAGACAGTGCAGGCTGTGTAGACTGTGTAGACTGCTGGCTCTGTAGACCATGAAGGCCTAACTGAAATGAGATGTTCTGTCTATTTGTGTTTCAGCACTGCTGTTCTAAATTTAATTCTAAATTCTAAAACAGGCCCATAGAGTAAAAATTCAGCCCAGGATTTTATTCCGACTGCCTGGGCAGCACTGGAGTTTGATACACAGTTTGGTATTTTATATTGTGTGTAATTTATTATAAACCTTATAAACACAATTATATACTTCACTGCATCACACTTAAATATGCTAATATATACAAAAACATATACAGTATAATATATAATATATTGGAGAACGGTGGAGATCGGCGAGCCTCTTTAGAATAATCCACATGGTTTATTCCTTCATCTGCCGTGTTCTGGTCATAATATTTAAGAATCTCCTTTATTAACGTAATTTATTAGTCAATAGCTGCATAAAAACAAAAGGAGGGGCATTTTAGTGAACTTCTAACAGAGGTCCACCTGCACAACCACACTCTGACCACAGGGGGCGATTTTTCTTCTTTATTAGTCATCAGTTCAGAGTTCTCATCTTTTTGTACAGTTTAGTGACTGATTAGCAGCAGAATTATCTAATCTAATTATTTAAGGACTTAATATTAGATCATAAATCTGTAGCGGTTTCTATTTTAATAATATATCAGTTCTATGATTCTGTCTGTGATGAAACCTAGTATATAGAGTCTAACTGTTTCTGTACATTTCTGCAGTTTGTAATTTAATGACCAAGTCTGAACTGTTCCAGATGTTCAGCTGTTTCTAACTTCTGTAGGATTAATTATGATAGTATTTAATTATTTTGATCCTGTAAGGTGTTATAGAATAGCAGGTAGATTAAAGTGATGTAGATGCTTACATTGTGTGTAAAATGTTCTGTGTTTTAAACCTTGAATAAAAAGTTGAATAAAATGATCTTCCCTTTCAAAAGGACCTGTGGTGCTTCTGTGGAGTTTGCATGTTCTCCCCGTGTTCGTGGTTTCCTCCGGCACTAGTTTCACAGTCTAAAGACATGCATGGTAGGTGAATTGGTGTGACTTTCTAGGCCCTTAGTGTGTGGATGTGTGTGTGTGTGTGTGTGTGTGTGTGTGTGTGTACGTATTCTACGATGGATTAGCGCCTGTCTAGGTTGTTTCCCGCCTCTTTGCGCCAGAGTTGCCGGTTGGGCAACCGTCACCCAAGGACCCTATTCAGGAATAAGCGTTTCAGAAAATGAATGAATGAATGAATGAAAAATGCATTCTCTCATTATGTTTGTTAATTCATATGTTGATAAAACACTACATCTGTCTTGGTTGTTTATTTTCAGAGTAGAGATAGAGAGAGAGAGAGATAGAGAGAGAGAAAGAGAGAGAGAGAGGGAGAGAGAGAGAGAGATGTTGACTGGGGCAAAAACAATCAAATGAAACCAATATCTCCTCCATGGCTCAAACACTGCATTGGAATCAAAGAAGAGATTAAACTGATTAGTCAAACATGAATCAAATCCCTGTGAGAGAAATGCTGCCAATAGAATAGGACTCTCTTGAGCAGATAAACAAACATGACTCTATTGTCTCCATGTCTAATAGCAGGTGTGGACTAGAGGGTATAAAGACCCCCAGCATTGAGCTGTGGAGCAGTGGAACTGTGTTCTCTGGAGTGATGAGCCCATATTGTAATTACTGGGATGAGATGGGTGTTGGGGATGAGGTGGGGTGGTGACCATCATGCCAGCAAATGCTAAATGCTAAATCTATACAGTATCTATAAAGGGTACAACAGTCTTGTCAGAGATCAGGATGAACTGTGAATGATTTAATGATTTAAATGAGCTTATGGGAATTTGATGATGTTATCAAATATGATAAACTCACAGGCTATGTGTCCCTGCTTGTGCTACTAGATTTAAGTGCATCATTTGATACAGTCTGTTCTCCATTTGCTGTCACTGTTCTCCTAGAAAGATTAGACGGTGGTTGAATCACAGGACAGCCCTTTTCATGTTCCTAGATCTACGAAACCGGTTTAATGTATGATAGGCTCCACCACTGAAATGAGATATGGAATCCCACAAGCGCTCTGCTTTAGGACCATCATGTTCACTCTTACCCGTTTCTCTCACAATCGTAATAAACAGATACGCATTAATCTCACTGTTATCAGACGATACTCAACTGTATATATCAGCCAAACCTGATGATAAACCTAGACTAAAGAAAATGGAGGACTGTATAAAGATGTAAATCTTGACATAACTTCCTCCTAAATAGTGACAAACAGAAGTCCTCTGTAAATAACAATTAATTTATTAATTAATAATAACACTAATAATGTTTTGACTGTCATTGTTAGCTACCAGACATGTCTCCCTATGTGTTTCAGCCCTGATCTTGTATACAGAGTTGAACTTCATACATCATTGCTTGTTCTTTAATTCCACTGCACTGTGGGAGCTGCTGAGGTTTCTAAGCACGATGTTAGTTTTGGATGAGCCATTTGTTGGGGATGCTCCCTTCACTCACAAGACGGCCCAGCTCAACGTCTTGAAAGGGCAGGATGTACACCTCTTTGTTTCCTCATGTTCAGTGTGTGTGAAATGTAAAACCCCATTAACATTACCAACAGGTATATTCATGCCACTATGCATACCACAAAGTAATTTCCCACTGTGTGAAGGTCATTTCCACTGTGTGAGAGGTATATCTACATGGGTAGTGTCTACAAGCAGAGTTCTACTTACATGTTTATTAATGTTTAACCAATCATTTGTTAAGATATTTGTAAATACTACTGCACACATCAGCATGAGTTCATGGATGAACTTGTAATTTCTCAGGGATTTTCAGTGATTTGTAAATATGTTTCCCACATTAGTAACTACATTTGTTACTGAATAAATTCTGATGAACTAAAGATTTATTCACAGCTCTTAATCATTACTTAATAGTACATTAATGATCGGCATGTGTTTAATTTTCATTTCTTCACTTCTCAGGTAAGTGTTTCTGGATGTTAAAAGTTGAGGTTGCATGTTTCTGAGGCAGAACCTGCCTGCCTGATAAGCTTCTCCAGTTTCTTCCTGTCTGTGGCTGCAATGCCACCTCCTTACAGACACTGCCATAGAGGATGGCTGGATTCCAACACAGAGTCAAAAAGACTGAGAAGTCCACTGTATTCCAAAGGACCACGGCCTTGTCAGTCCTTATTTATACACCCAATGATCATTACTTGGAATGTGACAGAAAAGCATATACTGATCAGTTTAATATGGTCTCCCTGCATGAGAAACATGAGACACACCCAGGAGAATTCATTCAAACCATCCAGAGACCGATCCACACCAGGCCTGCACCATCTGATAAATGGGTAAACTAGTACAACCATGCTAGTCTCCCATGGCAGCAGTGTGAGCCAAGTCAAAACCTAACACTGATAAAGGAAAATAAGCAACATTCTTTTGTTGTTAAACACAAACACACAGCAACCATGCCAGCCCCTACCACTGGACCCCAATGCTTTGGAAACCATGTGAAACGGTGCTGCATTCTCCACCAACCAATAATTAATCATTGGGACTCTATCGCCAAACATCTAAAGAGTAATTCTATTGAGGTGAATTTGTAACCCAACATAGGCCAAAAATCATTAGTAATTCATTAGTACTTGAAAATGCTTTGGGTGATAGAATTAACAGTTCATGTGGTCTGTTAAAGGGACCCTTTCTTCATGAATTATTGTTTTCTAGCTATGCATTCCAAGATGATGTTTTCCATATGTGGGGCCCCTAGTTTTGTGGGAGAACATTAGAATAAGAACTATTCCAGAATACCTCCATTTTCCAGGTTTCCAAGGCTATCTGTATCTTTGTGATCAAACATTATTATTATTATTATTATTATTACATTTATTATTATTATTATTATTATTATTATTATTCAGACTTTAACAGCATCACCAACAAAATAGACAACACTGCCATCATCTACTCCTTCTTCGGTGCCTAAGTTAATGGCATCATTCAGCAACCTCCAACTGTTTCCTCACAACACTCAAGAGTTAATATTTTTGTTTATGTTGCAAAAATATTACAGACAAAAACTCACATTTTAAACAGCTTTTCATTTAATTTTATTTAAATGATTTTAAATAAAGGTTGATTGATTCAAGTTTAATGTTTAGGCAAAAGTTAAGGGTTAGAACTACAGCACTTTTCTGCAGCAGAACATTCCAAGTAGTCTCTGCTGATTGTAGGTGTGTCTGGGCAACAACTTTGTCACAATGAGACAGAAAGGGTTTATGATGTTGTACATTACTTGATTAATCATCAATATTTATTTATTCATACTTGTTTAGACGTTCCAACATACTTCTCAGAAATGCTTCCACCTATTGTCGGCACACTTTCTTCCCGTCAGCATGACATTTGCACACACCCTCTGTCCTTTCAAGAATGCACGTCTGCAGAACCTCTAGTATCACCAAGATCTTTAAATACAGTGAAGTGAGATCATTCTCCATGTCACCAGGCTAACAGGAGGAGGGAGGAAGAGAAGTATCAGCAGGAGATCTACAATTGCAAGAGGAGGGAAGCGCCAGGCAAAATTACAACTGACCCCTACGCCCTGGACATCACTCTACCAGACACTCCTCTGGTGCAAGAGGCCTGTCCATCAAAACCATCCAGCACAACATGGCATGCTACTGTTTCTTTCCTGAGTCTCCAAACATCACCAAAGTGACCTGACTGGTCTTTCAATAGTACACAGTACATGTTTTGCTCTTGCACAATTGTACAAATCTATTGCACTGTTCTCTTCTGTAAAATGTTTACATCTGCAATTCTACAATCTATGTTTAATATAAATCACTCAGAAACATCAGACTCATTATATCTCAGCTCTGCTCTTCAGTACTTTTACTTTTAACTCATGTTCTTATTCTATTTATTGTTTATTGCACCTCCTTCCGAGTAATGTTCTGTAAATATTGTGTACTCACATGTCATACATGTGTTGCTCCTCACTAATGAAAATCCATGTATGTAACATACTCTGGCAAAATAAAGAGATTCTGAATAGCAAAATGAGGAGCAGCAGGAGGAGGAGGAGGAGGAGAAGGGGGAGTAGAAGTTGGAGAGATGAGGATCTTCGCAGGTGCAGTCAGAAACACATATATGAGGTAAGCCCACTGTGTGTTCCTCTAGGACAGGGGTGTCAAAGTGTATCCACAGTGGGCCAGTGTGGCTGCAGGTTTTCATTCCAGCCATATGGAAGTTCATGCTGTTAGCTGGACTGTGGAATCCACTGATGGAACTTGTAACCCCACCAGCCTGTTGTGGACACAGATTGGCTATTGTGGAACAAGACTGGTTTTCAGGTTCCTGGACTGGTGGTCAGAGTAGGAGGAGCCAGGACACATCAGATCCTCCCATCATTATTTCTAAAACCAAGGCCTCAGACCTTGGAACCACTTTAGTGCTAGTTCTCACAGGAGTTGAGAGAACTGTTAATGTAACTGGACGGTTGGCAGAAACTTCGCACCACAGGATGCTGATGAAGTGCAGATGAGTGTCTGGTCCTATCAGTCTGTACCTGGGATTTATGTGTTCTTGATTGGTGCAAAGAGGTGGTCCAGATGAAGGACAATTGTGTTGTTCCTGACACTTATAAATGAACAAAAGCACTTGTATGGAATCAAGAAGGAAAGGAGGAAGGTTACTGTGCTTAAAGTGTGTATTTTTTGTTTTCCACACTCCAGAGCTGAACTGACCAGGAGTTGAAATGGACAATGGAATTTAGGGGAGTCTGTGCACTGATCCTGGCTCTCTCAAAGTGTGTGAGTGCATGTCAGGCCAGTGAGTGGACAGTATGTTCTCTTTTTGTTTAAAAAGTAGTGGTTATACAGTTTGTGGTTATACAGTTTGGGGTTGTGTAGTTTGTGGTTATACAGTTTGAGCTTATACAGTTTGTGGTTTTACATTTTGTGGTTTTACATGTTGTGGTTATACATTTTGTGGTTATACAGTTTGTGGTTATATAGCCCAGGCCTTACATCTTTATGGTTGGCGCAGTGTGTGGTCATAGCCAGCCTATGGCCCATGCAGCCTAGGTTATATTAGCCTGCAGTCATGCCAGCTCCAGGTCTACAGCCGTGCTCAAGGCCTCTGTGGCCTTGGCCAGCCCAGGTTGGCGCAGCCTGTGTCATGCAGCCTGTGGTCTTGTCAGCCTTGGTGGCTCACAGCCCATGGCCCACAGTCTGCGGGCCTGCAGCCCATGGCTCCAGAGCCCACGGCCCTGGCAGCCTGGCGGCCTCCAGCCTGGCGGCCTGAGAGCCTGGACGGCCCTGGCCTGGCGGCTCCAGCCCATGCCTGGCTGTCTGGCAGCCAGCAGCCGGCGGCTCCTACAGCCCCGCCCTGGCCTGGGCGGCCTTGGCAGCCTCGGGCCCGCCAGCCCATGGCCTCACAGCCCATGGCCCAGCCCATGTCTTGGCAGCCTGGCGGCCTTGGCAGCCTGGCAGCCAGCAGCTCATGCAGTCTTCTACAGCCCCGGCTCTCTGGGCAGCCCGTCTCAGCCCAAGTGCCTTCAGCCCATGCTCCGAGAGCCTGGGTGTCTTGGCCAGCCCAAGGTCTTGGCAGCCTGGCCGTCTTGCAAACGCTGCCTTGTGCGCCTGGGCGGCCTGACAGCCCGCGCCGCAGCCTGGGCGGCCCCAGAGCCTGGGCGGCCCTGGGCACCTACGGCTCCCAGCCCATGGCTCCACAGCCCAGGCCCAGAGCCTGGGCGGTCGAGCAGCCTGCGTGGTCGCGCAGCCTGGCGGCCGCAGCCTGGCGGTCGCGCAGCCTGCCTGCTCCACAGCCAGCCTGGCCCTGCAGCCCACGGCCAGCAGCTCCATGGCCTCAGGCCCATGGCCCAGGCTCATGGCCAGCAGCCTAAGTGCTCCTGGCAGCTCATTGGCTCACAGCCCATGGCTCGTGCCTGTCAGCCCAATAGCTCAAGGCTCAGGAGCCCAGCGGCTCAGCCTGCGGCCTTGCAGCTCAAGTACCAGAGCCCAAGGCCCAACAGCCTGGGCGGCCTTGAGGAGCCTGGCTGCCTTACAGCCTGGCGGCTCCTGGGCAGCCTGCTGGCCTGGCAGCTCATGGCCTTGAGCTCATGCACCCAGAGCCTGGCTGCTCCCACAGCCTGTGGCTCCACAGCCCATGCCTCAGCCTGGCCACCACAGCCCAGTGCCCACAGGCCCATGTCTTAGAGCCATGGCCTCTGGGCAGCCTGTCATGTCCCACAGCTCATGGCCCCAGAGCCTGCTGTCTTAGAGCTCATGGCCCATAGCCTGGTCATTCCCACAGTCATGCCTGGCAGCCTGTCATTCTGGGCAGCCCAAGGCTCCAGAGCCCATGGCCCAGAGCCTGGCTGCCTTGCAGCCTGGGTTGCCTTAACAGCCTCGCACCACAGCCCATGCCCTGCAGCCCATTGTCTTGCAGCCCATGGCCCTAGAGCTCATGTCTTAGAGCCCATGGCCCACAGCTCATGCCTTAGAGCCTGGTTGCTCACAGCTCCATGGCCTGGCAGCCCAAGGCCTTGAGATTCATGCCTTGTGAGCCCATGGCCTTGGAGCCTGGCTGCCCCTATGGCTCATTGCCTTGGCCAGCCCATGGCCCAGAGCTCATGGCTCCAGAGCCTGCTTGCCCACAGCCTGTCAGTCTTCACAGCCCGCGGCTCCTGGGCAGCCTGCTGCCCTGGCAGCCCATGGCCCCAGAGCCCATGGGCCCAGAGCTCATGGCCTTAGAGTCCCAGGTCTTAGAGCTCATTATTGCCCAGCCTGCGGTCTTGTATTCATGGCCCACAGCCTGGAGGTCTTCACAGCCCATTGCCCACAGCTCATGCCCACAGCCCATGGCCTTAGAGCCTACATGGCCTTAGTGAGCCCCATGGGCTCCACAGCCTGCTGCCTTAATAGCCCAAGGCCTTATGCCTATGCCCACAGCCCATATCTTACAGCCATGGCCTTTGTGAGCCCATGGCTTTTATGAGCCTATTGCCTTGGCCAGCTCTAAGGCTCTTAAGGTTTGCTGTTTTAGAGTTTTGTCGCTTAAAGTTTGCTGTTTTACTAGAAGCCAGGTTTTAGAGTTTGCTGTTTTAATAGTTTGCGGTTTCATAGTTTGTTGTTTTAGAGTTTGTTGTTTTGGTAGTTTGTTGTTTTACAGTTTGGTGGTTTTAATAGTTTGCTGTTTTAGAGTTTGGTGGTTTTACAGTTTGTGGTTTTACAGTTTGCTGTTTTATGTCATGTTTTACAGTTTATGTTTTAGAGTTTATGTTTTGCAGTGTTTGGTGTTTTAAGGTTTATGGTTTTGCAGTTTCATGTTTTAGAGTTTATGGTTTTGCAGTTTATGTTTTGGTAGTTTGCTGTGGATGAGTTTGCGGTTTTGCAGTTTATGTTTTACAGTTTATGGTTTTAGAGTTTGCTGTTTTACAGTTTGCGTTTTAGAGTTTGCGGTTTTAGAGTATGGTTTTAGAGTTTGGTTGTTTTGCAAAGTCATGGTTTTAGAGTTTGTTTTACAGTTTGAGGTTTTGTTATTTGCTGTTTTACAGTTTGCGGTTTTACAGTTTGCGGTTTTAGAGTTTATGTTTTGGTTTTAGAGTTTGTGTTTAGAGTTTATGGTTTTAGAGTTTATGTTTTACTTTTAGAGTTTATGGTTTTGGTTTTAGAGTTTATGTTTTAGAGTTTGTTTTGGTTTTAGAGTTTATGGTTTTATGTTTGTTGTTTTAGAGTTTACTGTTTTGCAGTTTGCTGTTTACAGTTTGGTGTTTTAGAGTTTGCTGTTTTATAGTTTATGTGTTTTAGTTATTTATTGTTTTAGAGTTTGCTGTTTTGCAGTTTGTTGTTTTACAGTTTATGTTTTACAGTTTGCTGTTTTAGAGTTTGCGTTTGGTTGTTTGCGGTTTTACAGTTTGCTGTTTTACAGTTGCGGTTTGCTAGTTTATGGGTTTTAGAGTTTGCGGTTTTACAGTTTGCGGTTTTACAGTTTGCGGTTTTACAGTTTGCTGTTTTACAGTTTGCGGTTTTAGAGTTTGCGGTTTTAGAGTTTGCGGTTTTACAGTTTGCTGTTTTATAGTTTGCGTTTTACAGTTTGCGGTTTTAAGGTTTATGTTTTAGAGTTTGGTTGCTTACAGTTTGTCGCTTTACAGTTTGGCGTTTTAGAGTTTGTTGTTTTAGAGTTTGCTGTTTTACAGTTTGCGGTTTTGCAGTTTGCGGTTTTACAGTTTGCGGTTGTGCAGTTTGCGGTTGTGCAGTTTGCGGTTTTAGAGTTTGTTGTTTTATGGCCTATGTCTTTAATAGTTTGCGGTTTTACAGTTTATGTTTAGAGTTTGCTGTTTTACAGTTTGCCGTTTACAGTTTGGCGGTTTTATTTGTTGTTTTACAGTTTGCTGCTTTACAGTTTGGTGGTTTTAGAGTTTATGGTTTTAGAGTTTGTTGTTTTGCTAGTTTGTCATTTACAGTTTCATGTTTTAGAGTTTGTTGTTTACAGTTTGCCGTTTATTAGTTTATGTTTTAGAGTTTGTTGTTTTAGAGTTTGCTGTTTAAGGTTTATGGTTTTAGAGTTTATGTTTTGCAGGTTGCGGTTTTACAGTTTATGTTGTGCAGTTTTGTGGTTTTTAGAGTTTATGTGTTTGCTAGTTTGCTGTTTTACAGTTTGTGGTTTACAGTTTATGTAAGGTTGCAGTTTGCGGTTTTAGAGTTTGCTGTTTTACAGTTTGTTCAAGCATAGTTTGCGGTTTTAGAGTTGTTGGTTTTAGAGTTTGGTTGTTTACAGTTTGCGGCCTAGAGCTGTTGTTTACAGTTTGCCGTTTTACAGTTTGCGGTTTTAGAGTTTGCTGTTTTACAGTTTGCTGTTTTACAGTTTGTGGTTTTACAGTTTGCGGTTTTACAGTTTGCGGTTTTAGAGTTTGCGGTTTTACAGTTTGCGGTTTTAGAGTTTGCTGTTTTACAGTTTGCGGTTTTACAGTTTGCGGTTTTAGAGTTTGCTGTTTTAGAGTTTGCTGTTTTACAGTTTGCGGTTTTAGAGTTTGCGGTTTTACAGTTTGCGGTTGTGCAGTTTGCGGTTGTGCAGTTTGCTGTTTTAGAGTTTGCTGTTTTACAGTTTGCGGTTTTACAGTTTGCGGTTTTACAGTTTGCGTTTTAGAGTTTGCTGTTTTACAGTTTGCCGCTTTACAGTCATGGTTTTAGAGTTTGCTGTTTTACAGTTTGGTCGCCATAGCTTCATGTGTTTTAGAGTTTCATGTTTTAGAGTTTGCTGCTTATGTTTGTCGCTTTACAGTTTATGTTTTAGAGTTTCATTGTTTTACAGTTTGCCGTTTACAGTTTGCGGTTTTAGAGTTTGCTGTTTTACAGTTTAAGTGTTTTAGAGTTTGCGGCTTGGTGGTTGCGGTTTACAGTTTATGTAAGGTTGTAGTTTATGTTTTAGAGTTTGTTGTTTTACAGTTACAGTACGGAAGGAAGGGACAAGCCCATCAAACCACCTTTAGCACTAAGGAACATTTTCAATGGATGGAACGTGAAACTAAGGTCAAAAGTTTATTTTGGCATTTCTCTCTCTCTCTCTGTCTCTCTCTGTCTCTCTCTCTCTCTGCCCTCTCTCTCTCTCTCTCTGTC
Organism: Acestrorhynchus altus; assembly: GCA_034509495.1. Classification (NCBI taxonomy): domain Eukaryota; kingdom Metazoa; phylum Chordata; class Actinopteri; order Characiformes; family Acestrorhynchidae; genus Acestrorhynchus; species Acestrorhynchus altus. The sequence goes on along the minus strand of CM067502.1, from coordinate 50,938,528 downwards.
TCTCTTCTCTGGGTCTCTCTGTCTCTCTCTGCCCTCTCTTTCTGTCTGTCTCTCTCTCTCTGTCTCTGTCTCTCTCTGCCCTCTCTTCTGTCTCTCTCTTCTCTCTCTCTGTCTCTCTTTCTCTCTGTCTCTCTCTCTCTCTCTTTCTGTCTCTCTCTCTCTCTCTCTCTCTCTGTCTCTCTCTCTCTCTGCCCTCTTCTCTGCCCTCTCTGCTCTCTCTCTGTCTCTCTCTTTCTCTATCTGTCTCTCTCTCTCTCTCTTCTGTCTCTCTCTCTCTGTCTCTCTCTCTGTCTCTCTTTCTCTTCTCTCTCTCTCTGTCTCTCTCTTTCTCTGTCTCTCTCTCTCTCTCTCTGTCTCTCTCTCTCTCTGTCTCTCTCTTTCTCTGTCTCTCTCTTTCTCTGCCTCTCTCTCTCTGTCTCTGTCTCTCTCTCTCTCTCTGTCTTTCTCTCTCTCTCTCTCTCTCTCTCTCTCTCACTCTCAGACTCCTGTTCAGGAAGATGGCCGGTGGTTAAGCAGGTGAAGAATGGTTTTAGCTGCTCAGTTCCGGATCAGGAAGCGGAATATTCTGCCATTGGGTGCCGTTCCATTCTGAACCAGAAGAAAACAAGCTGCTATTTGAAATATGTGGATGAAACTGAGTGTGAAACCCTGCTGGACTTCAGTGAGTTCTGGCCTTTTCTGCTTTTATTAATAATTAAATAAAAAAAAATATGATGGAGACAGGTTTTGTCTCCTCCCTTGCTCCACCCATTCCCACCTGTGTCTGATTTGTAACCCTGCCCCCTCGTTATCATGTCCCAGGTGTGATCAATGTCATGTTGTATTTAAGACCCTTAGTTTCAGTCCTTTTGTTACCTACCTGGTTTGTTAGCCTAGTGAGCGTTTGTTTGTTTGTACTTTGTTCCCCAACTCTGTAAGTGTAGCTTGTTTTTGGTTTGTTTGTAGTCTTTATTTCTGTAGATCTTTTTGTTTGGAAAGTTGGTTCCTTTGTTTGTCTAGGTTTAGGTTTAGTGTATTTTTGTATTAGTTAGAATTCCCCAGTTCTGTATGTTAGTATTCCTGTTTTATTTATCTTTATTTCATTAAATTCCTGACCCCTGAGTTTGCCTCCACACCCTTGTCCTTGTTCTGTCTGCTCGCACTTGACAGTGTGATCACCTTATTTTTGATCAGTTGTAAAATGCACTATTGAAATATGTTTTATTTCTGGAAATCAAAAAAATCGAATTAATATTTGATTGATACTGCTCATTACTAATGTCAGTACTGGTACCAATTACAATAATAGATATTTAATTTCTACATAGTGTACTTTTGGAAACTTAAATGTGTGAGAGACCTTTAGTTAATTAGAAGTTCAACTAAACTTGAACTTCTAAGCTCAAATTTCCCTTGGGTTCCTTTTGAGCTGGTGGACTATTCCATTACCTTGCTCTTGCTATGATGGTTGGTGGAGCACTCCTGGGAGGGTAATAATGGTCCTGAATTCATACAGAAAACATGTATTAAGAACCCAATATTTCCTCACCCATCTAATGGAGTATTTGTTGTTTTGTCTCTGTACTGCATTTAAAGAGTGAGAAATACATGCTTTTGTGTGGTTCTTTTGGCAGGCGAGCAGCAGGAGTTGCTAGAGTGTGAGATTGAGAACAGATTGATTCCAGTCCATGTGAGGGTAAACAGGAAGTCCATCCCTGAAAACACAGGAAAACCAAGCTCCACCAGCATCTCCTACACCCCTCACACACCTTCAACCAGCTTGGCTGCCCAGGGCAGGTCTCACACATACACCCAAAAAGGTGCTCTCACAGATCCTGATTGGTTATCAGGATGAAAACAGGTCCATTACACAACTCATTAAGTAACGTGGTCAGATCAGACCCCTGAACACTCCGGAACACTCCTGAAAATACAGTGACTCAGTTTAAACAGGAAAAGTGAACAGATTGCCACTCAAATAGAAGTACCGGAGCTTCCCAACATGCTCAGTACTCTCTGTCTCTTACTCTCAGCAGTGACTGTCTGTAGAGCTCTTACTCTCAGCAGCATCAGTCTGTAGAGCTCTTACTCTCAGCAGTGTCTGTCTGTAGAGCTCTTACTCTCAGTAGAGTCAGTCTGTAGAGCTCTTACTCTCAGTAGTCAGTCTGTAGAGCTCTTACTCTCAGTACTGTCGGTCTGTAGAGCTCTTACTCTCAGTACTGTCTGTCTGTAGAGCTCTTACTCTCAGTACTGTCGGTCTGTAGAGCTCTTACTCTCAGTAGCGTCAGTCTGTAGAGCTCTTACTCTCAGTTCTGTCTGTCTGTAGAGCTCTTACTCTCAGTAGAGTCAGTCTGTCGAGCTCTTACTCTCAGTTCTGTCTGTCTGTAGAGCTCTTACTCTCAGTACTGTCGGTCTGTAGAGCTCTTACTCTCAGCAGCGTCAGTCTGTAGAGCTCTTACTCTCAGTTCTGTCTGTCTGTAGAGCTCTTACTCTCAGTAGTGTCTGTCTGTAGAGCTCTTACTCTCAGCAGCGTCGGTCTGTAGAGCTCTTACTCTCAGTAGAGTCGGTCTGTAGAGCTCTTACTCTCAGTACTGTCGGTCTGTAGAGCTCTTACTCTCAGCAGTGACTGTGTAGAGCTCTTACTCTCAGCAGCGTCTGACTGTAGAACTCTTACTCTCAGTTCTGTCTGTCTGTAGAGCTCTTACTCTCAGTAGAGTCAGTCTGTAGAGCTCTTACTCTCAGTAGAGTCGGTCTGGAGAGCTCTTACTCTCAGTTCTGACGGTCTGGAGAGCTCTTACTCTCAGTTCTGACGGTCTGGAGAGCTCTTACTCTCAGCAGTGACTGTCTGTAGAGCTCTTACTCTCAGTACTGTCAGTCTGTAGAGCTCTTACTCTCAGTTCTGACGGTCTGGAGAACTCTTACTCTCAGTTCTGACGGTCTGGAGAGCTCTTACTCTCAGTACTGTCGGTCGGTAGAACTCTTACTCTCAGTACTGTCGGTCTGTAGAGCTCTTATTCTCGGTACTGTCAGTCTGTAGAGCTCTTACTCTCGGTACTGTCAGTCTGTAGAGCTCTTACTCTCAGCAGCGTCTGTCTGTAGAGCTCTTACTCTCAGTTCTGTCTGTCTGTAGAGCTCTTACTCTCAGTACTGTCGGTCTGTAGAGCTCTTATTCTCAGTACTGTCAGTCTGTAGAGCTCTTACTCTCAGCAGCGTCTGACTGTAGAGCTCTTACTCTCAGTTCTGTCGGTCTGTAGAGCTCTTACTCTCAGTACTGTCGGTCTGTAGAGCTCTTATTCTCGGTACTGTCGGTCTGTAGAGCTCTTATTCTCAGTTCTGTCGGTCTGTAGAGCTCTTACTCTCAGTACTGTCGGTCTGTAGAGCTCTTATTCTCGGTACTGTCAGTCTGTAGAGCTCTTACTCAGCAGCGTCTGTCTGTAGAGCTCTTACTCTCAGTCCTGTCTGTCTGTAGAGCTCTTACTCTCAGTTCTGTCGGTCTGTAGAGCTCTTACTCTCAGCAGCGTCAGTCTGTAGAGCTCTTACTCTCAGTTCTGTCTGTCTGTAGAGCTCTTACTCTGAGCAGTGACTGTCTGTAGAGCTCTTACTCTCAGTACTGTCGGTCTGTAGAGCTCTTACTCTCAGCAGTGACTGTCTGTAGAACTCTTACTCTCAGCAGCGTCAGTCTGTAGAGCTCTTACTCTCAGTTCTGATGGTCTGGAGAGCTCTTACTCTCAGTTCTGACGGTCTGGAGAGCTCTTACTCTCAGCAGTGACTGTCGGTCTGTAGAGCTGTTACTCTCAGCAGTGACTGTCGGTCTGTAGAGCTGTTACTCTCAGCAGTGACTGTCTGTAGAGCTCTTACTCTCAGTAGAGTCAGTCTGTAGAGCTCTTACTCTCAGCAGCGTCTGTCTGTAGAGCTCTTACTCTCAGTAGAGTCAGTCTGTAGAGCTCTTACTCTCAGCAGCGTCTGTCTGTAGAGCTCTTATTCTCAGTACTGTCGGTCTGTAGAGCTCTTACTCTCAGTACTGTCGGTCTGTAGAGCTCTTACTCTCAGCAGCGTCAGTCTGCAGAGCTCTTATTCTCAGTACTGTCGGTCTGTAGAGCTCTTACTCTCAGCAGCGTCGGTCTGTAGAGCTCTTACTCTCAGTACTGTCGGTCTGTAGAGCTCTTATTCTCAGTACTGTCGGTCTGTAGATCTCTTATTCTCAGTACTGTCGGTCTGTAGAGCTCTTACTCTCAGTAGCGTTGGTCTGTAGAGCTTTTACTCTCAGTACTGTCGGTCTGTAGAGCTCTTACTCTCAGTACTGTCGGTCTGTAGAGCTCTTACACTCAGTAGCGTTGGCCTGTAGAGCTCTTACTCTCAGTACTGTCGGTCTGTAGAGCTCTTACTCTCAGTACTGTCGGTCTGTAGAGCTCTTACTCTCAGTTCTGTCTGTCTGTAGAGCTCTTATTCTCAGTACTGTCGGTCTGTAGAGCTCTTACTCTCAGTACTGTCTGTCTGTAGAGTTCTTATTCTCAGTACTGTCGGTCTGTAGAGCTCTTATTCTCAGTACTGTCGGTCTGTAGAGCTCTTATTGAGACCTGGAGATCTCTGAAACCCCTGAGCACAGATTTCAGAGTTCAGTGTTTGAATGTTAAAAGCTTTCTCCCATTTTCTGATGATTTCAGTGCTACAGAGCTTTCAGGAAACTGGACCCTGAACTGGATCAGATATTCTGCTCAGCACTTCCTACAGGAAACAGCCAAACTGGAGTTTTTCAAAAGCTGAGTCCCCATTCCATGTGGGATGGTCTATGAAAACACACACACACACACACACACACACACACACACACACACACACACACACACACACACACAGGAATATTGGTCTGGGCATTCCATATAAATAAAATGGGAGGAAGTGTGTGTGTGTGTGTGTGTGTGTGTGTGTGTGTGTGTGTGAGTGAGTGAGTGAGGAGTGGTCAGTCAGGGGTTGTATCTGATGTTACTTTCCCTCTTTCTCACACTGCTGGGTTGTGTAGCTGGTTCAGAATGAGTGTGTGTGTTTTCTCCGTGTATGTGGTTGTGCTGCAGCTGGGAGAGTTTGTGGGATACACACTTACAGGTGAGTTGTGTGTGAAAGGGGGTGCATGAGAGGGGAGGTTAAGAGAAGGTCAGATGGTAAACTTAAGGAAGCATCTTAAAACAATGACCACATCAGTTTCAGAGAGAAGCTCCCTGTGCCTGTGAGTGTACATTTGTGTGTATGCACATTTATGTGTGTGTGTTTGGGGGGGGGGGGGGGGGTGCGGTGTGGTGTGAGTGTCAGTCTGTAGTTGGTACCTACTATTTAACAATCTGTTCTCCAGTATGCCTCCACACACACTTTTTGTGCGTACCCCCCCACACACACAAACATTCAGGGTGGGGCACTCCGTTCTTGGTATTTCCCACAATGCCAGTCTGAGACACATCTCTGTGTCAAATAAACGATTACACTCTAACACACTGATTACACTCCAATTAAACTATTTACACTGTGATTACACTCAGATTACCATCTGATTACACTCTGATTACATTTACATTCTGTTAATGCTGATTATTCTATTTACACTGTGTTTACACTGAACACTGCTTACTCTGTTTACACTGTTTAAACTCTATATTACCCTAACATAACAGTGTAGAGTGTAAACAGTGTATACACTCTAATTACACTCCATTTACCCCCATTTACACTCTGATTACACTGTGTTTACACTGCATTTACCCACTGTTTACACTCTGATTACACTCTGTAAAGATTTTATTTATTCTGTTTACACTTCGATTAGACTCTTTTTACATTCAGACAGAAATAATCCACACTAAGTTCTTATACCTGCTTCTTTAGACACACCAATCCATACGTGTTCCCTGCTGCTCAGTCCTCAAGTGAAGATCAGTGTTCCGTATTTCTGATAATGGTTTAGATGGGGGTGATTCAAAATGCACAGGACTCCCAGTTTCTCTGGGTTCAGCCATGCAGAGTTACACAGTACTGACAGTGGGAGATCATACCCGAACGGGACTTTACTGACAGCCCAGGTCACTGTGATACTCCTCATTATCACAGACTGTAACAGTGTCTGCATCTGCTGCCCACTGAACGTTCAGAGGAGGATGGGTTCCCCTTTTGAGCCTTGGTTCCTCTCAAAGTTTCTCAGGACTGCCTGAATCGATGAACCTAGAGAAATGGCAGCAATAAGTCCATATCTAAACCCTATAGAACATCTGTGCAGAATAGAATTTAGAAGAAATAACCCATCAAATCTGAAGGAAGAAGAAGAGCAGTCTGAAGAAGAGTGGTCCAGAATTCCAGCAAGGAGATTTAAGAAATTCAGTGATGATTACAGGAAGTGATGGATTTCAGTGATTGTGTTAAAAGGTTGTGCTAATATTAAGTTGATGGTGAGAAATTGTGTCCAGTCCAGTTCTGGAGTTCTGGGTCAGACTGAAGTCTTTCCCAGTTAGTTCTAGTTTAAACAGAAATAAAGGTGAAGGCTAAAGCATTCTGGAAGACGTGCTGCAAGTTCTGAACAAATGCAGGACTGTCAATACATTTGAAGACTGTATATGCACATCATGTCAAAAAGGTTTGTGGACACCCTTTCTAATAGATAACTTTCATCTACTTTCATCTACTTTAAGCTGCACGCATGGCTGACACAGATGTGATAATGCACAAACAGCTTGTCTAGTCCCTGTACAGAAGTGTGAAAATGTGTGTGTGTGTGTGTGTATGTTTTTAATATTGTTTACTCCTTTCTACAGATAGCTGTCCAATCCATCTTTCCCATGATTCCCTGCTGGTGGAGTATGGAGGGGCTGTGAAAGTAAACTGCTCTCTAACAACCAGTCCACCTAAAAACTTCCAACTTGGCTGGGAATCTGTGATTATTTCAAGTGGAGCAAATGAAACCAGTTCAGTGTTGAGTGTGCCCAGTCTGACGGTGTGGGATGTCAATGATGGTCATGTGTTCTGTTACCTGTACAACGGACATGCTTCATGCAGGAAGTACTTTCATCTCCGCCTCTACAGTGAGTACAGTAACCCCTGCTGAGCAGACTGTCCTGCATCGCTTCAAATCCATATGCTCATTCTGACAGACTGTAATACACTACAGGAAGCGTAGGGGGCACTCTATAATGCTCTATAATGTTCATATGATCCACACGCTCATTCTGACAGACTGTAATACACTACAGGAAGCGTAGGGGGCGCTCTATAATGCTCTATAATGTTCATATGATCCACATGCTCATTCTGACAGACTGTAATACACTACAGGAAGTGTAGGGGTCACCCTATAATGCTCTATAATGTTCATATGATCCACACGCTCATTCTGACAGACTGCAATACACTACAGGAAGCGTAGGGGTCACCCTATAATGCTCTATAATGCTCATATGATCCACACGCTCATTCTGACAGACTGTAATACACTACAGGAAGTGTAGGGGGCGCTCTATAATGCTCTATAATGTTCATATGATCCACACGCTCATTCTGACAGACTGTAATACACTACAGGAAGTGTAGGGGGCGCTCTATAACGCTCTATAACGTTCATATGATCCACACGCTCATTCTGACAGACTGTAATACACTACAGGAAGCGTAGGGGGCGCTCTATAACACTCTATAATGTTCATATGATCCACACGCTCATTCTGACAGACTGTGTTTTGTGTGTGTGTGTGTGTGTGTGTGTGTGTGTGTGTGTGTGCGTGCACACTCTGTCTCTACAGAACATCCAGACAGTGTGAGGATACACTCTGAGTCGGTGGTATGGTCAGAAGATGAGCTGTGTGAGCTGAATTGTGAGATTATGAGAGTGGGTCCAGTACGTAATTTAACAGTGGAGTGGGTCAAAGTGGACCAGAATGGAAACACCAGGATATTGAGCAATTTCTCCAGTGACGATGAGAAAGAGGGGAATGTGACCACTAGCCTGATGATTCGGGTTAATCGTGATGAAGATGGAGTCCAGTACCAGTGTGTAGCTAAACTGAACCTGCAACCCCTCAAACAACCAAAAGTGTTCTTCTCTGAACTATTCAACGTTACTGTGCACTGTGAGTTTTCCTGTAAACATAGCTGATCCTGAATATCTGTGAAGGACATCTATTCTTTGATGAGTTTAGTTATTCAACTGATGCCACCTATCCTGTAATTCCTCAGGATTTGTGGAGTTGTCCCTGATTAGTGTAGATGACACCACTGGATCTGTGAAGAAATCCACTGAAAATGCTGCTTGTTTAAGCTCCATGTTAAATTTAGATATGAAAACAGACACATCCTTATCCAAAGTGAAGCAGTCCGCATTCTACATTTCCTTCAGCTTCAGCTTCCCAGTTTATTTGATTCCCTGTAGAAAAAAAGCCTGTTTAACAGTTCTCTCTCTCTGTCCCATCAGATAAACCCAACATATCACAGCCGTCCAGTGGGAAAATATCTGTAACTAGGGGCGACTCGCTGACGTTGAACTGTGTGGCACATGGTAACCCTGATCCTCAGTATACCTGGACCTGGGGTCACTCAAACAGCACAAACTCCTCCCACCTCATCATCAGCAATGTCCAGTCAGAACATCAGGGAGATTATAACTGCACCGCCTTCAATGATAAAGGCTCTGCCTCTGTGACGGTTATGGTTATTGTTACAGGTGAGTGTGAAATTCCCAGATTCCCAGATCAGAGGTTTTAATTTGTAATGTAAAGGATCAGGACAGAAATTCCAGAGTGATGATTTCAGAACACCTACAGTATTCTGTCTGATTAGACTTGGAATTGCCTGTAAATGTAAACAAATATCTGACCTCCTGATGTTCTTGTTCCTCATGCTCACATCAGAAGACATCCTGACGATCATTGCTGTCTGTGTTGCGGTTGCTGTGGCATTGCTGTTAGCTGTACTCTGCACGTGGTACTGCCAGTATTACCGACACACACACATGGGCCACTACATCCTGAAGAGCCTGACGTCCCACCGGCACAACGCCAACGTGGCCCTTGCTGACCTGGACCAAAGGGAACTGTAGCTAATGCTAGTCTAGTCTGAGACACACTGATGTTCTGATGTAAACCACATTCTAAGATTCTACACTATTCTTTTATGCTGATCTGTTTCAAGACTGTTTCTAATGTTCCTTTGATAACCTGACCTCTTGGACCTACGATACTCAAGCAACCACTCACAGCACAAGGGGACAATCACAACCGCTAGGCTAGATTCTGATGAGAAACATCCTAGCAATCACCTTACAAACTATAGCAATAGCATAGCAACCATCTTTCAACTGCATATCTTCCACTTCTGAAACAAACAGGCAAACCATAGCTTAGAGCACGGTAACAGAGAACCTGATCCCTCACCCCTCCGAGTGCTCATATAAACAAGATCATACGATAAACAGCCCTTGACCCTCTAAACCCAGTCAGAGCTGGGACTGGCCCAAGACAAGAACCCCACTCGTTTCTGCCATTTTATGGAGTACTTAACTCCATAAAGAGTTTTGTTTCAACACGGTCTAAATGTGTGGAATCTCTAGATTCCAGCCTTATCTACTAGCTAAGGATGTTCTAAGTAAACAGTAAAGCACTTTTGTAAGTCGCTCTGGAGAAGGGCGTCTGTTAAATGCCACAAATGTAAATGTAAATTAGATCTGCCACTAGATGGTGCTGTGGACACATCTATGTTAACCAGGGCGAAAGCAAAAGCACAGTGTGTTTTTCACTGTTAGAAACCTGTGGGTTCTAAGCCATTGTGTGTTCTCCAAAACTATACAACCCAAACAGTGGATGACACCCATGTACTTGTGTTACGTTGGTTGGTGAGTGGATAACACCACCACCTGCCCTTGGCAGACAGGTTTGATTCCCTCAGCAAGCTACATCCCTCTGTAACAGTCCTTCAAGGCTTCCTGCAGACTATTACCTGGGAACAGATACGCTTTCACATCGGACCCTGTGGGTAACTGACTCTACTAGAGTTGACGCCACCCCTGACTTTCTCTTTTCTGTGCTTGTTTACTGCTTTTGTTTACTGCTAACGTTTATTTTCAGGTAGAGTAGTGATGCTACCGTGAACTCCTAATGATTAACTGATAGATCAAAGTAAGATCGGACCAGATTTAAATTTCTTCCTCACAGAAAACTCCATGTATATTTTCATTGTCTTTTAATTTGTAAAATGTCAGTATAGAAACAATCGTATATCATGATCATCAAAATCATGTATTACAATCAATAACACCACCTTATCTAAACCCACAATTGTGATTTAAATAAACACCATCCATCAGTTACAGCTTTACAAAACATTCTTAATAAAACCTGAGCTCTTCAACAATGTCACCCAGAGTTAAAAGTATTGGAACACCTGCTCATTCACTGTTGTTGGAGGAACTGTTTCTACTGTCCAGAGAAGACTTTCTACTAGATTCTGAAACATTGGTGTGAGCATTTCATTGAATTCAGCAATAAAAGTGATCACCAGGGTTAAAAACACTGATCCACAGGATGAGTCAAAAGCCACAGGACACCCTTTTATTTCAGAAACGAAAGTAGAATTGACATCTGAATACCCTTAGGTTAGGTGAGGGGGCCTATCTTTTTGGCTATGTCCAGAACATGGCTAACATCCTATGCCAAATTGGAACATGGGCAGGTTTTCCAATGGGAAGGTCTCAGAAAGCAATTGCAATCAAATTTGCAGTATCTATTGTGGTTAAAAGGTCATCTGTACTGGTTTGTAATAACTGGTTTATAGAGGGTGAACACTCTGTGAGTGGGTTTTCCATACTGTATGGGTGTTTCCATTAGCATTAGTTTCAGATATTCCATTATGTGTCCCTGTTTGGATGTTAAACAGCTCCACTCTTCAGGGAAATTCCTCACGGCTGCCAGCTTGGAATGTCCATTAATGAGTAAACGTGGATCTGTATCGATAAACTAGTCAATACCCGATACATTATAATGTGGTTGATGGCCCCTGATGGTGACGTCAGTATTGTATCGTTTTCTTGTTTTAATCCTTTTATTCAGTTTTAGGTCATTATTGATTTCTATTACTCGGAGTGTGTATGTTACTAAAGGAGTTATTGGCATTGTTTACTTAACAGACTTGTCCGACAGAGTGATTTAACAAAGTGCAATTATCCACTTATAAACCAATCAAATGACATCTGGAACTATGTGTTGGATAATCACTGAATAACGATCAGATACACTTACACTGAGAGTTTTATAATTCACGCAGACTTTTCTGAACATTGTAGTAGAAACATTTATGACGTGTTGGAGAAGGAAAACTGGACAAGAGGAAGACTCTGACACAAGCTGTGCTTTTCTAGATGACTGGGTCAGAACATCTCCAGAACATCAGGCAGGCCTTGTTGGCTGTTTCTGGGATGCAGTGGTTAGTACCAATTAAATTACTCCAAGGAAGGACGAGGACAGGTTCACAGGATCAAGGCTCACTGATGCTCAGGGAGGTCCCTTCTCACAACTTACTGAACTTAAAGGATCTGCTGTACCATCTTGGTGCTCAAAGTATTTAATTAGTAGTGAATACTGAGTGAAAACACTGTACGGTACTGAATGAGCCCGGATCTTCACCCGTTCAGAATAGAAGCTGAATGCGGTCAGTACTTTAAACTGACCTTTAGTCTGTTTGTCTCTGACCTGCCCTTAATGTAGACTTTAGCCTCTCCTAGTGGCGGAAGGGCATCGTTGCAGCCTCTGGCCTACAGCAGGAGGGTTATTGATCAGATTACTGATCAGACTGGTTTATATACACTGTACACATATATGTATTTATACTGCATTAAAATGATGATTATCTGCAGCGTTATGTTAATGATGAGGCTGTTTATATTATTTTTAACCATAAACTTAATAATAACAATCTTCTCACTGCGTTCATTCTCTCTCTGTCTCTCTCTCTCCCTCTCTGTGTCTCTGTCTCTCTCTCTCTCTCGCTCTGTCTCTCTGTCTCTCTCTCTGTCTCTGTCTCTCTCTCTCTCTCTCTGTCTGTCTGTCTCTCTGTCTCTCTCTCTCTCTGTGTTATAGAGGACAGATTATATACTGTACTATCCGTTTCCGTGGGAGCCCTGCGACACTGTTGCCATGGTAACTGCGGCAGCGCCAGCCCCGCGAGATGACGGCGCCGGAAAGGGCGGGGCGGCGGCGCCGGAAGTGGCTGGTGTTCCGGAAGGCGCGGAGAGCGGTGAGAGTTCTAGAAGGCGCAGAGAGTGAGCGCGCGCGCGTGTCGGTCAGCAGCGGCTGCGTTCGAAGACCAGAGCGATGACAACCATCGACTACAGCGTGTGGGATCATATCGAGGTGTCTGACGATGAGGACGACACCCACCCCAACATCGACACCCCCAGCCTGTTCAGGTGGAGGCACCAGGTAACAGGAGGGGCAGTTAGGGTGGGGTAATTAGGTTGGAGCAGAACCTCCAACCGCGCAGCAGGAGGGGCAGAACCTCCAACCGCGCAGCAGGAGGGGCAGTTAGGGTGGAGCAGAACCTCCAACCGCGCAGCAGGAGGGGCAGTTAGGGTGGAGCAGAACCTCCAACCGCGCAGCAGGAGGGGCAGTTAGGGTGGAGTGGGACCTTCAGAGCCGTACCTCCAGTCACCAGCAGGGGCGCTGAGTACCTCAGAGAACGGCACTGACTGGTTCTAGATACAGAGCTGCTGAATAAATCAGCCCCGTTCTCTGTGTCTAGTACTGTTTTTGTCTGATGGTTTACATCATGTTTTCATGTTGAGCCTAAACCCAAACCATCTGCCTGATTAAGACACCGTTACAGCTTCGAACCCGGAACCCCACTGTCATCATCACACGAACCCGCGACCCGACCGTCGTCTCACGAACCCGACCGTCGTCTCACGAACCCGACCGTCGTCTCAGGAACCCGCAACCCGACCGTCGTCTCAGGAACCCGCGACCCGACCGTCGTCTCAGGAACCCGACCGTCGTCTCAGGAACCCGCGACCCGACCGTCGTCTCAGGAACCCGCGACCCGACCGTCGTCTCAGGAACCCGCGACCCGACCGTCGTCTCAGGAACCCGCGACCCGACCGTCGTCTCAGGAACCCGCGACCCGACCGTCGTCTCAGGAACCCGCGACCCGACCGTCGTCTCAGGAACCCGCGACCCGACCGTCGTCTCAGGAACCCGCGACCCGACCGTCGTCTCAGGAACCCGCGACCCGACCGTCGTCTCAGGAACCCGCGACCCGACCGTCGTCTCAGGAACCCGCGACCCGACCGTCGTCTCAGGAACCCGCGACCCGACCGTCGTCTCAGGAACCCGCGACCCGACCGTCGTCTCAGGAACCCGCAACACGACCGTCGTCTCAGGTACCCGACCGTCGTCTCAGGAACCCGCGACCCGACCGTCGTCTCAGGAACCCGACCGTCGTCTCAGGAACCCGACCGTCGTCTCAGGAACCCGCGACCCGACCGTCGTCTCAGGAACCCGCGACCCGACCGTCGTCTCAGGAACCCGCGACCCGACCGTCGTCTCAGGAACCCGGAACCCGACCGTCGTCTCAGGAACCCGGAACCCGACCGTCGTCACACGAACCCGGAACCCGACCGTCGTCACACGAACCCGGAACCCGACCGGGCTTCCTCCAGCTAAACATCAGATTCAGAATGACTAGAAGCTGGCTTACAAAGCCAGAACTGGACCAGCACCTTCACACATGATGACGATGGGTTACATTTTCTGAGTGAACAGTGAAGCACTGTGGTAAGTCGCTCTGGATAAGGGTGGCTGCTGAGTACCGTAAATGTGAATCCCAGGAACCCAGAGCTGTTATAAAGTACAGTAAGTGTAGGGGATGGTTCTGTTTGCGTCAAACTCTGTATTGACGTGTTTGTTTTGTCTCTTCAGGCACGTGTGGAGCGTATGGAGGCATTCCAAAAGAAGGGGGAGGACCTGGAGAAGAGCCTGGTAGAGAGCAGAAAGAAGCTGCAGGAAGCCCAGAAGAAAGTCCAGGAGCTCTCACTGGTGAAGACAGAGGAGGGCAAGATGCAGCTGGTCAAAGCCCAGGAGGAGGAGAAGCGACTGAAAAAGGAGGAGAGGAGCTCTGAGAAGTTGTTTGAGGAGCATCGCAGGGAGGAGAAGAAGATGCCCTGGAATGTGGACACGCTCAGCAAAGAAGGCTTTAGCAAGGTGAGGAACGTGCATTGGTGGTCAGATCGTGTTTGGATTTCACCCAGCCACAAGGAAGAACAAGGTGTTCCCACATTCCAGATCAGTAGGGCACCTACAAGACTACAGTGTGATTAGGACTGTTGTTTAAAAAGTGTAAGCCCATTGTTCTCTGTGTGTCACATACAGTCAGACATGTGGAAGTGTGTCTGAGAACTGAGTCAATGAGTAATTACACACGAAAAGGTCACTTCACCCCATCACACCTGCTTCTTCGGGGTCGTACATTCCTATGTCGGTGCTGCCGGGTCTCCGTGGTAAGTGCATGTCTCAGGTGTGACAGTGACGACTCCGGTAGTGTTTCCGTTCCATTCCAGGAGGTAAAAGTGCAGTCATGTCTGTCATCATATTTTTATGCTGGTCAGTTGGATCTCGTCGTTTGATGGCCAGATCCAGATGCTGTCCCCGTATGGAAACATGCTAATACAGCGTGGGAACGGCCTCGTAGAGATGATCCACGTCATTATATATGTACATTCAGTCGGACTAAGTCCGGAACGAAGCCCAGCATTCACTGATCAACTGTTATCAATATTCTGTATTCAGTAAAGCAGCGTAAACACTTCTTCTGATTCTTCTTCTGATTCTAAACCACAAAGATCTGCTCTCGTAAGAGAAGCAGAATTTTAGATTCAGAAGTCCAGAAAGGGACCATCTCGTCCCTTCAGCCTGTTGTAAATGTGTTGTAAATGTGTTGTTGTAGATGTGTTGTAGATGTGTTGTAGATGTGTTGTGTTGTGTTGTAGATGTTGTGTGTTGTAGATGTGTTGAAGATGTTGTAAATGTGTTGTGTTGTAGATGTGTTGTAGATGTGTTGTAGATGTTGTGTGTTGTAGATGTTGTGTGTTGTAGATGTTGTGTGTTGTAGATGTTGTGTGTTGTAGATGTGTTGAAGATGTTGTAAATGTGTTGTGTTGTAGATGTCGTGCATCACTGAAAAGCGCCTCATTGTCACCCTGATGCTTAACGTCTTTATCAGTGTGTCATTAATGCTGCTCTCTCTCTCTCTCTCTCTCTCTCTCTCTCTCTCTCTCTCTCTCTCTGGCAGAGCGTGCTGAACATAAAGCCGGAAGTGAAGGAGGAAACAGAGGAGGAGAAAGAGGAGAAGCATAAAACCTTTGTGGAGAAATATGAAAAACAGATGAAGCACTTTGGTGAGTTTCACCGTGAACGGGACGTAAAGTTCTGACTGCAGCTCAGCCGTACTCAGAACAAAAACCTGGCCTGGAATTTTGACAGCGTGGACCTGGATCTGCCACCTCTGGCGATTCTGTCCTATTCTTATCTGTAACTGGTCACCCACTGCTGTCGATGTTCAACCAGTAAACACGGTAATCTGGTCCTTAGCTAGCAGGCTAACGCTGTGCTAGTGGTGCGGGACAGTCTTTCCATAACGTGACCTGGAATCAGGAGGGCTTTAGCTCAGATCATTTAACGTGTGTGTGTGTGTGTGTGTGTGTGTGTGTAGGAATGCTGCGGCGTTGGGATGACAGTCAGAAGTACCTGTCCGATAACCCCCACCTGGTGTGTGAGGAAACGGCAAACTATCTGGTGATCATGTGCATAGACCTGGAGGTGGAAGAGGTACGTGTGTGTGTTCACAGATGTGTCTTTGTCCAGTGGTGAAGGGGATGGTGGTGATGGGAAGTCTGGGACTTTTCTGTAGGGCCTTTTTGTGCTGTTCAACACCTCCAGTCTGGATGGCTGATTGGTCACTTGGGGTCTGTTTGCACTGGATTTAACAGCGTTTTTTGTGACCAGATCACATTTGAATATCACCTTGTGATCTTATGATTCTAACCGTGTGGTTTGGAGATGGTCAGAGAGGGATCTGTCCATATTTAACACATGTACAAGCTGAACGCCTTTCTGCCCTTCCTGTTCTCAATGGAAATCATGGACACGTTGAGAGTCCAGATCCAGAACTCTCCACAAATCCAGGCCTTTACGGGGATTGTTTACCTGCAGCTGAACACTAAAATAAAGCTCACTGTACTCTGGACCAAAATCCTGTGTGTGTGTGTGTGTGTGTGTGTGTGTGTGTGTGTGTGTGTGTGTGTGTGTGTGTGTTTCAGAAACATGCTCTGATGGAGCAGGTGGCCCACCAGACCATTGTAATGCAGTTTATCCTGGAGCTGGCCAAGAGCCTGAAGGTGGACCCCAGGGGATGTTTCCGCCAGTTCTTTGCCAAAATCAAGGTGTGTGTCTGTTAATCACATTCTCACCCTCTTAAACCTGCCGAGAAGAACCGAGTTTAGGTAAGTGTAGGTGTAACCTACTCAATCGAACGGCTCATTTCCAGAGTTCCAGAGTTGGTAATGAAAGCAGGAATGTGAGATCAGTGACGATCAGAATAAATACAAACCAGCATGTCGGTGTGATGCAGCGTTACTAACAGACATCGATAGTTAACGTGAAGGAACAGATACTATGTAATGTGTAAATAATGTTTGTGTCTGTGTCTCTGTTAGACTGCAGATCAGCAGTATCAGGATGCGTTTAACGATGAGCTGGAGTCATTTAAGCAGCGCATCCGCGGACGAGCCAAAATCCGTATCGAGAAGGCCATGAAGGAGTACGAGGAGGAGGAGCGACAGAAAAGACTTGGACCAGGTGGACTCGACCCGGTGGAGGTTTACGACTCGCTGCCTCTGGTATGTTAGTACAATTCTGTGCACAATAATATTCACCAGTTTCCATAAATCTGGTACCTGCAGAACCAACTCCAGATAAATGCAAGAAAGATGAAAGAGCTGGTGGTGGATTTCTGCAGGAGCAGACGCACCCCTTCACCAGGGAACACCTTGGGAATGGACATTGAGAGAGTGGACTCTCACAAGTACCTGGGTGTTCACTTAAACACCAAACATCATTTGGAGTGCAGGAGGCACACCTGAGGACCTTCTTTGACACAGTGGTGGCATCTACCGTCTTTTATGGAGTGGTGTGTTGGGGGCAGCAGTATTTCAGCAGCAGACATGAAGAGACTAAAGAAACTCATTAAGAGGGTCAGCTCTGTCCTGGGAAACCTCTTACGTGGGAGACACAAGGATGGTAGCCAAGCTGGCATCCATGCTGGAGAACGACTCGGAACCCACCCCATGTATGAGAGACAGCTCCTTCAGCGGCAATAAGTGAATGAAGTGTGTATTGTAGGTCCTTCCTTCCTGCTGCTGTTAGACTGTACAACCAGCACTGCTCTCAGCAGACCGGGGGGGACGGGGGACGGGACGATGACACAATATTCCAATACAACGTAAAGTGCATTACTTCTCTCATCTCCCCAGTTATCTGTAATTCCTCTGACATATATTTTAGGATTTATTCTTTACAGTGTTGTGGACACTGTCCTGTCTATGTTCCACTTTATCTGTGCTTGTAGAGAATCTGAGTGCTTTTCTGCAAGGTTGTCAGTTTTCCCACTGCAGGACTAATAACGGGGTAAGTGCCCCGAGACAGTAGAGCAAACCCCAACCCCGCCGGCTTCGGCCCCGGAGCCTGCTCCAGCGTTGGACGCTCTCTGGACCTACACTAAATGTCAGTCTGAACAATGGACTCTGGCAGTAGCGCCCTCTACAGTCGTCGTGGCCATTAGTTTCGAGAAGGGCAGTTAGCAGACGTTTATGTGGTTTAATGAGCTCTGATCATTCCGGTCATTATTTTACTTTTCTAAACAAATGCATCCAGTTTAAGCAGAGACGTATTAATTACAGTGTTGACCCTTCTTCTGTAAGACTTCTGCAGTTTGCCTTGGCTGGACATCAGCTTCTGGGCAACATTTTCAGTGTTGGAAACCCATTCTTACCTAATCAGTGCTTGCAGTTTAGAAGAGGTTTTGTTTGTCCACCCTCTTTGAGGATTGACCACTCAATGGGATTGAGATCTTGGGAGCTTCCTGGCCATGAACCCAAATTCTTTCAAACAGTCTGAAGGAGCGAATAACTTCATAGAGAATAACTTTACCTAGTCCTCTGCAGTCCAACCCCTACACCTGCAGAACATCAGCAGCGGTGTTCTTTTCATGGAGAGAAGCGGCCGCTTTGCTGCTTTCATCTCACTGAGTGATCAGATGCCCTCTCACCTGCCCTCTGCCACTCTTGAGCTCGGCACTGGTGCTGACCCCATCGCGTAGCTGCATCCTCCTTGAGTTAAGAACACCTAAAAGCACGACAACCCTAGTCTGCTCTTCTACTGAGCGGAACATAGTGATATCAGCTGTCTCATTTATGCCATTGAGCAGGTGCCCTTTTCCAGATTGACTTACAAAAGTCTTGTCCTCATGAACCTTTTCTCCTGAGTAACCTGATCATCACTGAAATGACTGAACTGCAGAGGATGGAATGCAGTCGTTTGTGTGATTAAGGTCATTTTCATGGCAGCGAATGATGAATTTAACCGATCACTCCGATCAATCTAGAGTTAATACAAATTAGCACCAAACAAACAGGCCAACAAATCCTGTGAAAAACTAAATGTGTGCCATTCTCGGAATGTTTGGCTGTGATCGTATGTCTGAACAAACCGCATCACACCACTAGGTGGCAGCTCTCCTTGCTACAGGAAGACTTGCCCGGGCTGGAAAAACAAAGGTGTAACTGAGCTGTTTGTGTTCTTCTGAAACAGGAGATGCAGAAGTGCTTTGACGAAAAGGACATTCAGTTGCTGCAGGACGTCATCAGCAAAATGGATCCCACTGTGAGTTTCTCACGTTCATTACTTGTCCAAAAGTGTCCAGATGCTTGCACTTCCAGACTTCTCATATCAGGGGTGCTAGCTTGGGTCTCTCCATGTTTGCTGCACATCCTCTACTCTTCTCAGCTCTTAAATTTGATATGGGAACATTGTTGTGAAGAGCATTTGATTGCATTCAGGCTTAAGACAGTGAGAGTGGGGGGTGGGTGGGGGTGGTCCATGTTTAGGATTGGCAAGATCATCCCATGCATTGAGATTTACATTTATGGCATTTAGCAGACACCCTTATCCAGAGTGACTTACAGAAGTACTTTGCTGAGATTGTAGAGCTGTGTGCACTCCTCAGTCAGACATCTTAAAGCAGATCAACTCTCCCACTACAAGAGCAGTCCAGATACTTTTGGACTGTTAGTGTTTAATGTGTGTCTAAAACCTGAGAAGCTGTGATGTGTTCAGTGATCTCACTGTGTGTGTTTGTGTGTTTGTGTGTTTGTGTGTGTGTGTGTGTGTGTGTGTGTGTGTGTGTGTGTGTGTGTGTGTGTGTGCATGCGCGCGCACAGGAGGCCAAGTTCCACATGAAGTGCTGTATTGACTCGGGGCTGTGGGTCCCGAACTCTCGGACTGACGAAGATGGAGAGAAAGAGCACGAGGGTCAGTATGAAGAAGTGAAGAGAGACACTAGTGATGGACAGGACGCATCAGACTCTAAATAAATACACACGCCTGCCCTTCCAAACCCTGCCCCCAATGTTGCCCCCTCTGATGTGCATAAACTCCGTTTTCCACACCCCTCTCTGCCCTGTCAGTTCTGTAACTCTGATTTCTACATGATCCATCAGTTATTAAAGCATTAGTTAATCAATAAATAACGAATTTAGTTCATATTTGCAAGTCAGTAATTCATTCTTCCTTCATTCTGAAGCAGATGTTGATTAATAATGCACAGATTTCTGAACACCTTCCTGAACGGGCAGAGAGACTGAACTAAAGAACAGCGTAAACCTCTCTCCATGTCGCTCACTTTCCTGACGAGGGACTGTTAAGGAAGTCGGTGAAGGATAACCCCTCCCTGACCACTGCATGCTGATGCATTCGTTTGGTTTTTCAATAAATTTAACTCCACAACAGAACTGTCCTGCAGTACACACACACACACATACACACACACACACACACACACACACACACACACACATACACATACACACACACACACACACACACAGAGTAATAAAAAGTGCAGAGTCTATCACTGTTGTGTATATAACGTTCATTTCTCCTTCGGCTGTTGCGCTGCTTGTCACAACTTCAGTGTGACTATTTTTCTGGATTTTTTGTTTGTTTGTTTGTTTTTTAGACTTTAACAGGTGGTCAATCCAGGCTCTGAAAGTACAAATTCGTAACAGGAATTTATTCCGTCTGCATAGCTCTACTGCAGCTTAGCTTTACGCCATCACCACTTCTGAATGTTGACTTTCAGATTGGTTTTATGAGGCACAGTTTGAGTTGCTGAATTAAAGCTCTGCTGTAAACAGCTTTACTTGTCCTGCATCTCACTTCTTACTGTACCTGTAACACTAATGCACACACCTCATCAAAAAACAATCACACAAACAGTTTCCCCTAGAAGGACGTGTGGGACTGCTGTAGTAAAATGTAGTCTGATCTGATCAATATTTATTGATCTACTCATACAGAAGTGGTGTCTCTCAGTACGGCGTCGGGTTTAACGCAACACGCCAGACGTCTCTGCATGGAGGTGTAGAGGTTCCTAATGGTGTCCTGTGATGATCCATCCCATGCAGCTTGAATGTTCTCACTCAGTTCTGCAGATGGTGTGGTAGGGGTGGAGTGTTGATAGAGCATCCAATAGCGTCCCACACATTTTCAATCAGGGACAGGTCTGGAGACGAGACCGACCACGGCATAGTATCTGTGTCTTCAAGGCGAGTACAAAGGCAAAGCATGTGAGAAATGCAACAAAAACGCCAATGCCGTCTGTGTGGGGACAAAGGGCCATTTCCAGTGCATATGTACAGGGTTTGGACAATGAAACTGAAACACCTGTCATTGTAGTGGGAGGTTTCATGGCTAATTTGGAGCAGCCTGGTGGCCAATCTTCATTAAGTGCACCAGTAAGAGCACAGTGAGAAGGTTCAATTAGCAGGTAAGAGCACGGTTTTGCTCAAAATATTGCAATGCACACAACACCTGCACCTGCTACACCGAGCCCACTCACACTTAGATAAGGGGAACGGCACAGTGAGGATCCTGTTTCTGGACTTCTCAAGTGCTTTCAACACCATCCAGCCCCTTTTGCTTCAGGACAAACTGATCAGGATGTGAGTGGACCCCTGCCTGGTCACCTGGATCTCCAGCTACAGGCCGCAGTATGTCAGGCTGAAGGACATCATATCTGACACTGTGGTCAGCAGCACTGGGGCACCCCAGGGCACAGTGCTGCCCCCTCTTCTCTTCACCCTGTACACGGCAGACTTCTGCTACAACTCAGAGCTGTGTCACATTCAGAAGTTTGCTGATGACACAGCCATAGTTGGGTGTATCAGGGATGATAGTGAGGAGGAGTATCGGAGCCTGGTGAGGGACTTTGCAGCCACAGGAATCATCTGCAGCTCAACATCTCAAAGACCAATGAGCTGGTCATTGACTACAGTTACCTTGGGCTGTGGCTGGACAGCAAGTTGGACTGGTCATGTACCATCGACCACCTGTACAGAAAGGGACAGAGCAGGCTGTACTTTCTGAGGAGACTACGGTCCTTCAACATCTGCAGCAAACTCCTGGGGATGTTTTATCAGTCCGTGGTTGCCAGTGTCCTGTTCTACACTGTGGTATGCTGGGGGGGCTGCATGTCCAAGAAGGACACACATGGGCTGGACAAGCTGATCAGGCGGGTTGGCTCTGTGGTTGGCACAAAGCTGGACTCTCTGGTATCAGTGGCAGAGAAGAGGACTCTGAAGAAGCTACTGGACATTATGGACAATGCCAGTCACCCTCTACACACTCTCATCAGCCACCAGAGGACCCTGTTCAGTGAGAGACTGTCCTTCCCAAGTGCAGGACCAACAGACTCTTTTGTCCCACACGCCATCAGACTGTACACCTCTCTAGGGAGGAGGAATAGTAACAGGAGGATGGAGGATGGGAAAGAGTAGGAACGACCAGTAACTCACAATCCGACCATCACAACAAGTCTATATTGTAATATAGACTCTATATTATATAATCGTTATATTTATATTGTTTCTTACTAAATTATTATCTATATTTCTACTTTCTGTACTGTACTGATGCTGCTACTGGAACATTAATTTCCCTGAAGGAACCCTCCCAAGGGATCAATAAAGTTCTATTCTGTTATATTCTACATTAGTTCAAAGCTACATGAGTTCAAAAGAGGACAAATTGTTTTGCTGGCACACCTGTGATCAGGACAGCAAGTCTTTGTGTTGTATCAAGAGCCACAGTATCCAGGGTAATGTCAGCACCACCAAGAAGGACCAACCACAACCAACAGCATTAACTGTGGACGCAAGAGGAAGCTATCTGAAAGGGATGTTCATGTGCTAACCCGGATTGTATCCAAACAATGTCATTCCGAAGACGAATTGACACTGTATTGGCCAAAAAAGGAGGCCCTAGAACACCATAATAATAAATTATTGTGGTATATTGTGGTTTCATTGTCCATCTCCTGTAGATCTGCTATAGCAGTGCATGAGATCAAGGTGTCAGCCAGCCCAGAGGATCTGTGGATGGTAGATATCCAAGTTGTCAGCCCAAATGTCAAGTTTAAAATTGATACTCGTGGGGATATGACCAAAAAGTCTTCATGGACATATACTCTCACACCCCAAAGTCAGCCCTGAGACATGTGATGAAAACTGTTTAGGGCCCAGCAGGCAGGCTCCCTCAGTGTGCTCGGTGTCACCAGCCTCCTGCTGTCAAAAGGTGAGACAGAAGTGACACAGGATGTGTACATCATTAAAACATACAAACATCCTTACTAGGTAGACCAGCCATCACAAGTTAAGGCTTGGTGGCAAGACTTGATGGCATTAAGCTAAAACCTGGAGCTGAACCCTATTCCCTTAAAACTCAGAGGCGGTTTCACTCACCTTAAGTGCTCAAGGTGAAAGATGAACTTTAACATATGGAAAGCATGGGGTCATAAGCAGAGTGCAGGAGCCAACTGATTGGTGCTCTGGGATGGTGGTTGTTCCCAAAAAGAATGGCACAATTGACATATGCAAGGTGAACGAGGCAGTTTGTGTAGAAAAGTATATACTTCCGTCATTCAAGCAGATCTTTGGCATGTTTATGATTTAGCAAGCTTGATGCCAACATGGGATTTTGGCAAATCCCTCTTGAGTCAAAAAAGTTTTTTTTGTTAACCAACTTCCATTGTGCACTGCCTCAGCACCTAAACGGCTTCAAAGCAGAATGTTGGCTGATGTGACTGAAGGACTGGATGGGCCTGGATGTCGTCTGCCATATGGACGATGTGCTCATATACGGCACATCACAAGAGGAACATGATATGCAGTGACACACTGCTGCAGAAAATGTAAAAAGCTGGCCTGAATGGTGATCTGTATGTGACCTGTCCAGAAGCAAGGTCGTTTTTGGGACACATACTCTCTGCAGATGGGATCAGGCCCGATCCAAGTAAAACGCAGGCCATTCTGAAAATGCAGCTGCCTTCTAATGTGAGAGAGACATGGTAAACCACCTGGTCTAGCCAAGAAGGACAAAGCTGCTCAGAGACCTGCTGTGCAAATGAAACCACTGGATCTGGGGGCCAAATCAGAAGACCTGTCATCAGCATAAGTGCTAGCTGTGTATGACCCTAACAGAAACACTAAGCTGTCAGACAGTGATTTGTCTTATGGGCTGGGTGGGAGGCCTTACAGGGGCTTGTGAATGGTTTAGAGACTGTCTGCTTGGTAAGCATTTTCTGATGGAAACTGATCACAAACCTCTTCTCAGACTTCTTGGGGCCCAAGCCTCAGACAGTCTCCCCTGGATTACTGATGAGGTATTCTTATTCGGAAGTGCATGTCCCAGGAAAGATTTTGTGGACACAGAGGCAGTGTCAGAAACACCTGTCAGAGGAAGACCTAGCAATACAGATACAGAGCTGATGGGAAGTGTGTGTGTGTGTGTGTACGATGGTGCCAACTCTCCCTCAGTTATTGCATCCTTCTCTCCCTGATGGTGATGCTGTCTGGTCCGAGGAAAGGGTAAAAAAGGAGTCCAATGTTCAGAATTTCAACAAGCGCCACAGAGGGAGGAATCTGACAGAAATGCAGCCTGGACATAAAATCTGGGTAACTGACTCCTCATTCTTATCTGGTCAAGGGGTCACACAGGACTGTGAGGAGATTCCTCTACACCCATCTGCCAGAGACAGTGGTAAGAGGCAGGAGAAACCCCAGAAGCGTGCACCTGCACCTACATCCAAAAAATTCAAAGGATCATCCATGAACATCTGAAACTTGGTGGTATAGTGTGTGTGTAGAGTGGAGTGTGTTTTTCTGTGTGTGTGTGTGTTCTCCAGGAGAAGAGGGGTTGTACACGTGTGTGTTTAGTGTCTTTGTGTAGAGGGTAGTATGTGTTTATTGTGTGTGTGTTTGTGTAGTGTGTGTAATAAGTAGAATGTTTTTTGTGTGTAGATGTTCTTATCCACTCTGAGGAGTGTGTGAGTGTAGTGTGTGTGTGTTTGTTTAGTGTCAGTAATGTATGTGTATTTTGTGTGTATATGTTCTGGTCCCTTATCCACTCTGAGGAGTGTGTGTGTGTGTGTGTGTGTGTGTGTGTGTGTGTGTGTGTGTGGAGTGTGTTCTCTGGTAGAGGAGGGGTTGCGTGCGCGGAGCACAGCGGATATTCACAAAGAGACTTGGGGCTTTTCACTGAAAACAGAGACTGCAGAGAGAGAGAGAGGGAGGGAGAGAGAGAGGGAGAAGAGAGAGAGAGGAAGAGAGAGTGAGAGTGAGAGTGAGAAGAGAGATGCTATAGCCATCCTTCTCTCCTCCATGGCGGATCATTGCTGAGATGAAGGTGAGCCTCCTCCTCCTCTCTCTGGGTGATGCTGTGTTTTGGTGTGAGGCTCAGTGTGTGTATGTGTGCATGTATTTTCCATCATGGCAGCTGGCCCTGGCTGCAGTGTGTGTGTGTGTGTGTGTGTGTGTGTGTGTGCTGTTATCTCTCTGCGCTGCAGGTCCACTGCTCATTCAGTTTAGATTTAGTCCTTAACTGGATTGGATTAATTCTGTTCAGGATCTTTATCTGACGGTTCTGTTTGCTCCCTGAGCCTCATTCACTGCAGGGGGACTCCTGGAGGCCAGAGCAGGACACACACACACACACACACACACACACACACACACACAAACACACACACATGTTCCGGACCACCAGCTGCACTTTGGTTCTCATTCTGGTTCTGGATTACTGATGTTTTACTAACGAGGCCACAGACAGATTACGGACTGTATGCTGGGCTACACTCATCACTGGAGTGTGTGTGTGTGTGTGTGTGTGTTCTACTGATCCTGTGTGTGTGTGTGTGTGTGTGTGTGTGTGTGTGTGTGTGCGCATGCACCCTCGTCCTCCACAGTGTCTGTTTCTGTATGTATATGTGTGTTCCACCAAGCTGGATGAAGGATTCCTAAGTGAAGATTGAAGTCAGAACCAGGAGGGTTGTGGCCAGGAGGAGGGGCAGGCCTCGTCTGGGACATCTCCAATCAGCTGGCAGGTGTGCTTGGAGGCAGCGGCGGATCCTTGGTCGCCGTGGAAACGCAGTGAGATGGGGGTGTGTGTGTGACCCCCTCTGTGACCTTGGTGTGACCCCAGCGTGACCCCGGCACAACTCCGGCACGACCTGGCTCTCCACCTGCTGTGCTGTCTGGGTTCGGCTCCGGTTCGGTCCGGAGGGAAGAACCAGCCAATCAGGATGAAGAAGAGCCGTAGTGTCCTGACTGTGACCGGAGAGGAGGTAACACACACACACAGACACACACACACACACACACACACACATAAACAAACATACAGACATTTTAGGACAGTGGGACACAAACATACTTTGTATGAGAAGTAAAACAGCTGCTTCTCATATAACCAGCAATATAACCATCACTGAACTAACACCGTCACCACTTAATCGATATAACCGTCACTGAACTAACACCGTCACCACTTAATCGATATAACCGTCACTGAACTAACACCACCAACACTTAATCGATATAACCGTCACTGAACTAACACCGCCACCACTTGACCAATTTAACCGTCGCTGAACTAACACCGGCACCACTTCATCGATATAACCGATATAAACGTTAGTGAAAGTGTTCATCCACCACTCGACCGATATAAACGTTAGTGAACAAACTCATCCATGACTTCGACTGATATAAACGTTAGTGAACAAACTCATCCATGACTTCGACCGATATAAACGTTAGTGAACAAACTCATCCACCACTCGACTAATATAAACGTTAGTGAACGAACTCATCCACCACACGACCGATATAAACGTTAGTGAAAGAGTTCATCCAACACTCGACCGATATAAACGTTAGTGAAAGAGTTCATCCACCACTCGACCGATATAAACGTTAGTGAAAGGATATAACCGTCACTGAACTAACTTACCGTCACCATAATCGATGCCCGTCCTTTGAACTAACACCGCCACCATGTCGATATAACCGTCACTGAACTAACACCGCCACCATAATCGATATAACCGTCACTGAACTAACACATACCATAATCGATATAACTTAGTCACTGAACTAACACCGCCACCACTTAGTCGATAAAACCGTCACTGAACTAACACCGCCACCACTTAATCGATATAACCGTCACTGAACTAACACCGCCACCACTTAATCGATATAACCGTCACTGAACTCTTTATACCACTTAATCGATATAACGATCACTGAACTAACCGCCACCATAATCGATATAACTTGAATCACTGAACTAACACACGCCACCCACTTAATCAATATAACCGTCACTGAATAACACCGCCGCCATAATCGATATAACGATGGCCTAAGTAACACCACCATAATCGATATAACGTCACTGAACTAACACCATAACCTTGTCGATATAACCGTTAAGCCTAATTAACCGCCACCGCCAATCGATATAACGATAAGCTAAGCTAACACACCACTTAATCGATATAACCATAAGCTAAGCTAACACATACCACTTAATCGATATAACATTAGCTAAACTAACACATACCATGTCGATAACAGGTCACTGAACTAACACCGCCACCACTTAATCGATATAACCCGTCACTGAACTAACACATACCACTTACTCGATATAACCGTCCCTTTGAACTAACACATGCACCATAATCGATATAACCGTCGCACAGACTAACACGATCACCATAATCGATATAACAGATCGCTGAACAACTTGCATACACCACTTAATCGATATAACCGTCACTGAACTAACACCGCCACCACTTAATCGATATAACCGTCACTGAACTAACACCGCCACCACTTAATCGATATAGCGTCACTGAACTAACACATTACCATGTCGATATAACCGTCACTGAACTAACACGCCACCACTTAATCGATATAACCGTCACTGAACTAACACATACATAATCGATATAACGTCCTTCAGACTAACACACATACCACTTAATCGATATAACCGTCACTGAATTCTTACATACCATAATCGATATAACCGTCACTGAACTAACACGCCACCACTTAATCGATATAGTCACTGAACTAACACATACCATGTCCCGATATAACGTCATTCAAACCTTACACGCCACCACTTAATCGATATAACTTCCGATAGCTAATGCTTACCGCCACCATAAATGATATAACGATCACTGAACTAAATCTTACTTAATGGGTAACGTCACTGAACTAACACACGCCACCACTTGTCGATATAACCGTCACTGAACTAACTTACCCGTCACCGCCAATCGATATAACGATCACTGAACTAACACCATACCACTTAATCGATATAACCATCACTGAACTAACACATACCATAATCATTATAACCGTCACTGAACTAACACATACCCTTGTCGATATAACGATCGCACAATTTAACATACCATAATCATTATAACGATCGCCTGAACTAACACATACCCTTAATCGATATAACGCGTCACTTTGAACTAACTTTACGCCACCATATCGATATAACGTCTTTCGAACTAACACGCCACCATAATCCCCTAGATATAACTTATTAAAGCTAAATAACGCCATATGTCGATATAACCGATATTGAACTAACACATACCATAATCGATATCATAGTCACTGAACTAACACCATCACCATAATCGATATAACCGTCACTGAACTAACACCGCCACCACTTAATCGATATAACCGTCGCTGAACTAACACCGCCACCACTTGACCAATTTAACCGTCGCTGAACTAACAGCGGCACCACTTCATCGATATAACCGATATAAACGTTAGTGAACGAACTCATCACCACTCGACGATATAGCGTTAGTGAAAGAATTCATCACCGCCGACCCGATATAGCGTTGGTAGAAAGAACTCATCACCTGCGACCGATATAAGCGTTGGTGAGCGAACTCATCCACCACCGACCCGATATAGCGTTAGTGAGCGGGCATATCACCACTCGACCCGATATAGCGTTAGTGAGCGAACTCATCACGCTAGGCCGATATAGCGTTAGTGAAAAGAATTCATCCACCACTCGTGCGATATGGCGTTAGTGAACGAACTCATCACCACTCGACCCACGATATAGCGTTGAAATTCATCCACCACTCGACCGATATAGCGTTAGTGAAGAACTCATCCACCACTCGACCCGATATAGCGTTAGTGAGCAGACTCATCCACCACTGGAAGCCCGTCTCGCGTTAGTAGAAAAAGATTCATCACCACTCGACCGATATAAGCGTTATTGAAACGAGACTCATCCACCATAAGCTGATATAACGTTGGTGAAAATTCATCACCACTGGGCCGATATAGCGTTGGTAGAAGAACTCATCTGCCACTCCAACCGATATAAATGTTGAGTGAGCGGTTCATCACCACTCGACCCGATATAAGCGTTAGTGAAAGGTTCATCCACCGCCTCGGCCGATATAGCGTTAGTGAAAGAGTTCATCACCACTCGACCGATATAGCGTTAGTGAAAGAATTTATCCACCGACACGATATAGCGTTAGTGAAGAATTCATCCACCACTCGTCCGATATAGCGTTGGTGAAAGAGATTAAGCATCCACCACTTTCGACCCGATATAGCGTTAGTGAAAGGTTCATCACCACTAGAGCCGATATAGCGTTGGTGAAAGAGTTCTCCACCACTCGACGATATAAGCGTTAGTGAAACAAGATTCATCCACCACTCGACCGATATAAGTGAAGAATTCATCCACCGGCTGACCATGTTGGTAGAAGAGTTCATCCACCCTTTCGACCGATATAGCGTTAGTGAAAGAGTTCATCCACCACTCGACCCGATATAGCGTTAATGAAAAATTCATCACCACTCGACCGATATAGCGTTAGTGAAAAGAATTCATCCACCACTTTCGACCGATGCTGGCGTTGGTAGAAATTCATCCACCACTTTCGACCCGATATAGCGTTGCCGTGACCGAACTGGTCACCATAAGCCGATAGCGTTGATGAACTGACACCGTCCTCGACCCGATATAGCGTTAGTGAAAGTTCATCCCACCACAGCCGATATAGCGTTAGTGAAGGTGTTCATCACCACTCGACCCATTATAGCGTTAGTGAACAAACTCATCCATGACGACCCAAATATAAGCGCGTTAGTGAAAGAGTTCATCCACCGCTAAACCCGATATAAGCGTTGAAGGTTCATCCACCACTCAGCGATATAAGCGTTAGTGAAAGTGTTCATCCACCGCTACGACGATATAGCGTTGGTGAACAAACTCATCCATGACTTGAGCCGATATAGCGTTGGTGAACAAACTCATCCACCACTTTCGACCAATATAGCGTTAGTGAACGAACTCATCCACCGACTTCGATATGCGCGTTAGTGAAAGGTTCATCAACACTCGACGATATAGCGTTGGTGAAAGAGTTCATCCACCACTCGTGCGACCCGACCGCCAGCGTTGGTGAAGAACTCATCCGCAGTCGGCCGATATAGCATTGGTGAAGAGTTCGTCAACACTGCGACCGATATAGCGTTAATTGAACGAACTCGATCACCACTTTCGACCGATATAGCGTTGGTGAAAAGAGGTTCATCCACCACTCGACCCGATATAGCGTTATTGAAAGTGTTCATCCACCACTGGAAGCCGATATAGCGTTGGTGAACAAACTCATCCATGACTTACGACGATATAGCGTTGTGAGCAATTCATCCACCACTCGACCGATATAGCGTTGGTGGTGAACTCGTCACCACTTTCGACCGATATAGCGTTAGTGAAACGAACTGGAAATCACCACTCGGCCGATATAGCGTTAGTGAAAAAAGAGGTTCATCCACCACTCGTGACCGATATAAAGCGTTGGTAGTGTTCATCCACCACTGGAAGGCCACGATATAGCGTTAGTGGCTCTGAAACTCATCCATGACTTGACCCGATATAAGCGTTAGTGAAAGGTTCATCCACCGCTGCGACCGATATAAATGTTAGTGAGCAGGTTCATCCCCTTTCGACGATACCGCGTTAGTGAAAGAGTTCATCCACCGCTTTCGACCCGATATAAGCGTTAGTGAAAGGTTCATCACCACTAAACCCGATAGCGTTAGTGAAAAGAATTTATCCACCACTCGACGATATAAGCGTTGATGAAAATTCATCCACCACTTTCGACCCGATATAGCGTTAGTGAAGTTCATCCACCACTCGACCGATATAGCGTTAGTGAAAGTGTTCATCCACCACTCGACGATATAGCGTTGGTGAACAAACTCATCCGCAACCGACCCGATATAAGCGTTGGTGAAAGGTTCATCACCACTCGACCGATAGCGTTGGTGGTTCATCCACCCACTCAGCAGTATAGCGTTGGTAAGGTGTTCATCACCACTGGAAGCCGATATAGCGTTATTGAACAAACTCATCCATGACGAGCGGGCCTGGCGTTGAACAAGCTCATCACCGCTAGAGCCAATATAAGCGTTGGTGAGCGAACTCATCCACCACCGGCCCGATATAGCGTTGGTGAAATCACCACTCGGCCGATATAGCGGGTGCAATGAACAAACTCATCCACTGACCCGACGATATAGCGTTGGTGGTTCATCACCACTCGACCGACATAGCGTTTAGTGGTTCATCACCACTCAACGATAGCGTTGGTGAAATTGCATCACCACTGCGACCCGTGCTATAGCGTTGGTGAACAAGCTCATCCATGACTTGACCGTATAAGCGTTGGTGAACAAACTCATCCACCACTGCGACCAATATAGCGTTGGTGAGCAGACTCATCCACCACCGGCCGATATAAGCGTTAGTGAAAAGTTCATCAACATAAACCGATATGGCGTTAGTGAAAGAGTTCATCACCACTGGGCCGATATAGTTGGTAGAAAAAGAACTCATCCACCAGTGGGCCGATATAAACATTAGTGAAGTTCATCCAGCTTACTCACGACCCGATATAAAGCGTTGGTGAAACGAACTGGAAATCACCACCTCGACCCGATATCGCGATTAGTAGAAAGAGTTCATCCACTCGACCCGATATAGCGTTAGTGAAACAATTCATCCACCACTGGGCGATATCGCGTTGGTGAGCGAACTCATCCACCACTGCGACCCATTATAGCGTTGGTGAAAGGTTATCGCACTCAACCGATATAGCGTTAGTGAAAGTGTTCATCACCACTGAAGCCGATATAAGCGTTGATGAGAACAAACTCATCCATGACTTGACGATATAGCGTTAGTAAACAAAACTCATCCACCACTCCACCGATATAAGCGTTAATGAACGGGTCATCCTGCGGCCGATATAAGCGTTGGTGGCAATTCATCACCCACTCGGCCGATATAAGCGTTGGTGAGCGAACTCATCAACTTACTTTCGGCCGATATAAGCGTTAGTGAAGAACTCATCCACCACTCGACCCGATATAAGCGTTGGTGAAAGGTTCATCCACCACTCGACGATATAAGCGTTAGTGAGCGAACTCATCACCCGCTTTCATTACGATATAGCGTTAGTGAAACCCAGGCTCATCCACCACTCGACCGATATAAGCGTTGGTAGAGCAGACTCATCCACCACTTTCGACCCGATATAAGCGTTAGTGAAAGAACCATCCGCCCTTTCTGACCCGATATAAGCGTTAGTGAAAGAGTTTCATCCACCACTCGGCCGATATAGCGTTAGTGAGCGAACTCATCCACCACTCTGGAGAGCCCGATATAAGCGTTGAGTGAGCGAACTCATCCACCCACTGGGCCGATATAAGCGTTGGTGAGCAGACTCATCCACCACTCGGCGATATAGCGTTGGTGAGCGAACTCATCCACCGCACCGGCCGATATGGCGTTGGTGAAGAACTCATCACCGCTCGACCCGATATAAGCGTTGGTGAAGAGTTCATCATCACCCTCGACCGATATAAGCGTTAGTGAAGAGTTCATCCACCGCCGACCGATAATATAGCGTTGAGTGAAGGTTCGTCACTCGACCCGATATAAGCGTTGGTGAAAGGGTTCATCCACCACTCGGCGATGCCGCGTTAGTGAAAAGTTCATCCACTTTCGACCGATACCAAACATTGGTGAAAGAAGTTCATCCACCACTCGACCCGATAAACATTGAGTGAAGAAAGTTATCACCGCCGACCCGATATAAGCGTTGGGGTCAGCTCATCACCACTGGAAGCCGATATAGCGTTGGTGAAAGTTCATCCTGCCACTGGGCGATATAGCGTTGGTGAAGGTTCATCCACCACTCGACGACGATATAAGCGTTGAGAATTGGCTTTCATCCACCGCAAACCCGATATAGCGTTGGTGAAAGAGGTTCATCCACCGCCTGGGCCGATAGCGTTGGTGAAAAGTTCATCCACCACTTTCGACCCGATATGGCGTTGGTGAGCAGACTCATCACCCGCTGGCCGATACTCGCGTTGGTGAAAAGGGTTCATCCACCGCTGCGACCGTCATAGCGTTGGTGAGCGAACTCATCACACCACTGGAAGCGATGCATAACGTTGGTGAAGTTCATCCACCCTCGACCGATATAGCGTTGGTGAAAAGAGTTCATCCACCACTGCGACTGATATAGCGTTAGTGAAAGAATTCATCACCACTCGGCGATATAGCGTTAGTGAAAAGTTCATCACCACTCGACGATATAGCGTTAGCGAAAGAATTCATCCACGCCTCGACGATATAGTTGGTGAAAGGTACCATCCACCTCGACCCGATATAGCGTTGGTTTGAAAGAGTTCATCCACCACTCGACCGATATAAACGTTAGTGAATGAACTTTTTTGGTTCATTGTATTTATTATTGATCAGTTTTGATGATTATTATAGTGTTATTGATCCAGTATGATGATTATTACTCAGTCACTCAGATTGTGTCTCTGTTTTGTCCTCTTCCTCTTTCCTTCACTATCACGTACAGTCATATACGTTGTGTTTGGCGTAATGCCAGCAGTTTTTGGTACAGTCTTAAACATGGCATTGTTGCCTAGCAACTGCTGCTGCCCCCTGTGTTTTGTTGGTGAGCAGCCAGTGTGCACACAAACAAACACACACACACAAGCCACACACACAGACACACACAGAGTCTGTAGATTTGTCTCACTTGTCCTATAGGGCACAATATATGGAGCACTGTCTGTAAAACTATCTGTCTTTCTGTAGAACTATCCGTCTGTAAAACTGTCATTCTCTAGAAATGTCTGTCTGTCTGTCTGTCTGTCTGTAGAACTGTCTATCCTTCAGATTTTCATCTCTATGGTTCTCTTCCTACAAAGGGCAGTGAGGCACCCATGGGTGGAGAGAAGGCAGAATCGACACGCTACAGCCGCTCTTATACATCTGGAGCACACTTGGGGCAGAGTTCCGTAGAGGGCGGAGTCGGAGACTCTCTTCTAGTCTGCAGGTAATGTGCTCCACCACAACTTCCCTGGTGGGCAAGTTTATTTGACTTTTTATTTTAAGGTGTATTTCTCTGTGTGTGGATGTATTTGTTTGTTTGTGTGTGTGTGTGTGTGTGTGTGTGTGTGTATTTATCTTGTTTGTATGTGTGTTTTTCACAGGTGCCATGTTGGCTTCGTCCTCGTTCACGCTCACCTGAAGTCCTGAGCATCATGCCCCGCCCTACAACCCTCCCACTACGTATCCCGCCTCGGATTGCCATTACACAAGCTGATACAGAGAGGTAAACACACACACGCACACACACACACACACACACACACACACACACACACACACACATTGTACATATGAGTGCGTGGCGTTAATTTTTTTTTAGGAGCAACATGGGTCCCACACCACTGCGTGGGAAGAATAAGTCTGGAGTCTTTGTGGGTTGGGTAGTGTGGCCAAGCGAGACGCAGCTGCTGCTTCTCAGCTACTGAAAGTGGCTCTTGGTTTATTCAAAATAACGGGTGGGAAAGGACTAATCAGGTTCACACACTTGACACATAGCCATGGTCTTTGCAACATCTCCTCAGAAGGGGCTGGACTATTCAAATGGCAATTTGGAGGAGCCACAACTTTCTTAGGAGATGTAGGAGATTCTTGAAGGGTCCCCTCTAGGGACTCCATTGTTCTCTTGTGTTTATAGTAAAGAGCTGAACCAAGCCAAGGTCTCAATTTACTGCTCCAACCTGCTTTCCACTCATCCTCACCCTGGTCACAAGCAGTCAATGGCCAAAAAGATAAGAAATCCCAAGTATAAGACTCCTAATGCCTGTGGCAAGGTCTGAAGCACCAGCAGGTGCCAGACTACCAACACAGTGCCACATTAAGGCACAGACTCAAATTCTGCACTTGCTTTGAGGCCCTTGACACCAACCAGCAGAGAGTTGCTTTGGCCACAGGGTTGCCAGAACTCATCACTCACTGTGTCATCAGCAGACATGTACTGCTCCTATGACAAACTGAGAAAAGCCTTTATGCCCAAGACAGTATCAGCAGACATAAGCTCGACTTGTTCATTAGGAAAGCTGGATGATGTGTTTGCAGAGATATTCAATCTGTCTCTCACGCAAACGTCTGTGTCCACCTGCGTCCAGTTCACCACCTTTGTGCTCCTTCCACAGAAGAGTACAGAGACTTGTATAAATGAATATCGTCCCATTGCACTTACTCCGACCATGGTGAGGTGATTTGAAAGAATAGTCATGACTCATTAGAAGACCCTTTCTGAACACTTTGGACCCTGTGCAGTTTGCATATAGGCAGAACCAGTCCAGTGGTGATGCAGTTAACACAGCCATCCACAAAGCCCTCATACATGTAGAGGTTAAAGACCCCTCAAAGGCCCTTCAGTGGGTGATCAAAACTGCATAGTCAGTCATTTCAGGATCAGCCTTCCCCTCAGTGCAGCACATCTCAACATCATCAGTGATTGCACACACTCTCACTGCCAATGAGCTGAATGTGTTTTTAACAGGGTCGAAACAATACCACCCACCAGCAGAAGCTGTACCCCCACTCCCCCACCACCTCTGCTGTCTCACGGTCCTCTTCACACTCCTCCCTCTTCACCCATCCACTCCTCAGCCGGCCTTCAAATGTAGCGCCTCCTGCTTATGAAATCAGGCTAAAGTGAATCCTCTGTGTGCTATTCCACCTCCAGACAAAACCTTAAATACTGGTGAAACAAGTTTAACAATATTTTAAAAAGACCAGAACGGTTATATAGCTTAATAAATGAAAAACAAGATACCACTCCCTTTAGCTGGTGTATTTAATAATTTTATTAGTAAATACCAATACCCTGTCTCAAAGCAAACAACCTCGGAACTTGTGAGAGCGAAGAGAGAGCTCCTACTTTCTGTGAGAGGGGTGTCCATAGCCAGGGGCGTCTGAGCCTCTCAGCAACTCCAGACCTCTATCTGATTTTCTGAAGGTTATGGTGAAGAGGGTACACCAATAACTCATTTACCCAGTCACTGGTTCAGCTCAACTGGAGGCTAGGATTTTCCAGATTGGAGGCTGAAGTAAACCTCATGCTACAACGGCAATGCTTCTCTTCTAAGGGAGGTTTCCGGGAGCCTCAAGAATGTTCTTCTTGGGGAGACAGCTCAAAATTCAACCTGCCACAGGCCTTGTTGATCCAGTTCTACCTGGCGTTCGCCAGTCCATTGTCACCTCATCCATAACCATCTGGTTTGGTTCCTCCACCTCACAAGAGTGAGCTAAACTCCAGCGCGTCATCAGGTCAGCTGGGAGAGTTGTTGGGTCCTTGTAGCTCCTGCCAGCACTTCAGGATGCCTGCACCAGTAGGGTGAGGGAAGTCTTGTAGGCAAAATTACAACAGTCCTCATCCTGGACATCACCTCTTCAAGCTCTCCCTCTGTTAAGGAAGCAGGCATGCCAACAGCTTCTTTCCCAGAGCTGTAGCACTCCAAAACAGCAGTAGACTCCTCTGAGTCTTCAAACCTCACTGGAGTGACCTGACTGGTTTTTCAATAGTACAGCACAGTACATGTTTTGCACTTTGCACAATTGTACAATCAATATTTAATATAAATCTACCTCAGAAACATCAGACTCATTATATGCATCTCTCAGCTCTGCTCTTCAGTACTCTTTTTAACTTATGCCCTTATTCTATTTGTTTGTTATGCCTCCTTCCGTTGCTAATGTTTTTGTAAATAGTCTATTATTACTGGATTACATGTCGCACATGTGTTGCTCCGAAAAAATTCATATTGTAACAAACTTAAATAGAAATAAAGAGATTCTACAGTTCTGGTTCAGTTCCTCGTATCTCCCCTCTCAGAGTCATACGGGAGGTCCTCTGGATTTGAAAACGGTCATTGACTAGATGATAAATGAAAATACAATGTGTTTCACATTTTACATCTACACGACCAGCTTTTGCGTTTTTTTCCTCCTCTTCCTCTTCCTCCTCCTCCTTTTTCTCCACATTCTCTCTCCTCTTTCCTGCCCCCTCTGAACCAAAACACCAATCAACAAATGGGATTGGCTACTTTATTATTCAACATTTTGTTGGTGTAGTTTTGTTTTGCTTGTATGTAGTTTATTCTAGTTTTTAGATTTTAAACTAAAATAGTCTCGTAATGCAATAAAATAAACAACCAAACTTACAAGGGGCTACACACAAAATGCTCACTCCCATCTAGAGGTGACAACCTACCAGCAGAAGAGACAGCTTGAGAAGCTGAAACTGGGCAAAGCGGCCAGACCAGATGGAATCAGCCTCAGAGTGCTGAGGGTCTGTGCCACTCAGCTGGTCAGGTTTTATTCAGTGATGCTTTAATCTGAGTCTGAAGTAAGAGTAAGTTCCTACACTGTGGAAAACATCCTGTCTTCCAAAGGTGTCATCTGTCAGAAATTGAGAAATTTCTCTGAAGTCTCTGCAGTGGTCGAGTGCATCAGGGATGGATTAAAAGGTGAATACAGAGACCTAGTGAGCAGCTTTGTGGACAACACATCTCACCCCCTGCATGGCTTACTGTGGTCCAGACATCAGAGCACCTTCCTTAACAGTCTCATTCAGCTCCACTGCAGCAGAAAGCCAGAAGCAGAGTCTTTCCCACTACCAACAGCGATCGAATATGCATCTCCACTGTGTCTGACCTTATCACACACACTGATATAGGGGATAGACTCACTGAATGACTGGACATTATTACTCTTCAATCAATCAAAGTTTATTTACAAAGCATGTTTTACAAGGAGTCTCACCAAAGCAGCTTTACAGAAATCCTGGGTCGAAGCCTCAAATGAGCAGCCAGCGGCAACAGTGGCAGAAAAACTCCCTCAGACTGGGAGGAAGAAACCTTAGATCTGTTTTCAGCTGCCAGAGTGGTCCCCAATCTTGAAAAAGCCAACTCTTGATGGTTCCAAACATTAGCAATTATAGACCAGAATCACTCTCCTTCTCAAAATCCTTGAACGATCTGTCTACAATCAGTTGTTGCTCTTCTCAAGCAGAGACAATTTACAGGATCCCAAACCAATCTGGCTTCAAGCCGGCACCTCAACTGAGACTGCTCTCATTGCGGTCACTGAGAAACTCCCATGTAACTAGATCAGCCAAACTATCATCTGTTGTAATTCTCCTGGAAAGCCTCTCTGCAGCCTTTGATACAGTAGATCACAAGATCCTCCTGTCAATCCTCGGTAGCCTTGGAATCACTGGTTCTGCATTACAATGGTTTTGTATCATACCTGGAAGAAGCGTTCTTACAGGTCACATGGCAGGGAGCCACATTAGCTCCATGCAGACTCTCCACCGGTGTTCCTCAAGGGTCAGTCCTTGGTCCTCTTCTCTTTCTCTCTCACCCCTTCTTCTTGGTAAAAATGTCTCTTGTCTGCATGGTTTTTTACTTACCATTGCTAATACTGTGACCTCAACTCATCCTCTCTTCTCCACATTCCGACACCCAGGTCTCATCTCACATCTCAGCTTGCCTCTCTGATGTCTCATCATGGATGGCAGCCCATCACCTCAAACTCAACCCCAGCAAGACAGAACTGCTATTCATTCCTGGTAGCACTGGTCCTCACCCTGACATGCAAACCGCCAGGGAACTCACTGGTCACTCCATCTGCTGAAACCACGCCCAGTCGCCCGGGTGTAGTAGTGGGCCCGACCAGTTATCGTTCCTGGTCGTAATTTTAAACCTGACTCGGTCCTGGGAATGTTCTCCTTTACAACATTAGGAGAATTCTACTTTTCTGTCAGAGAGGGCTCAGGGCTTCTTCAGTCTCTTATCATCTCAAGACTAGAACACCGGCTCCCTGCTGGCTGTGCCTACCAGGACCATCAGACCATTGCAACTTATCCAGAATGCAGCAGCGGCGTGGCTCATCTTCAATGTTCCAAAATTCAGTCGCCTTAACTCCTCTGCTGCGTTCCCTTCATTGGCTCCCTGTAGCTGAACATCAGATTCAGAACCTTTATGCTGACCTACAAAACCAAAAACGGACCAGCACCTCCAAACATGATGGCAATGGTCAAAACTCGAGCTGCACCAGAGCCTTCGAGGCTAAGTACAGCTTCGGCTTGACCCTAAATCCTTCAGGATGCAAGGAGACATGCATCCAGACTCTTTTCTGTTCTGGCACCAAAATGGTGCGACGAACTTCCCCTGGGAGTCGAACAGCCGGGTCACACTGTCTTCAAACGCAGACTGAAGACTCATCTGTTTCAGGAGTACTTAACTCCATAAAGACTTTTGTTTCAACATGGCCTTGTCTACCGTAAGGATGTTTCTAAGTAAGCAACCAGCTTACTTTTGTAGAGAGTAAGCTCTGGAGAGAGGCGTCTGCTAAATGCTATAATCTTAAATGTAAATGTAATGTAAACCAAGGGTCCAGAGAGGAACCGTCCTCCTCTGGTCAACACTAGAGAGCAAGGCACAATACATGGAAAAAAAAAGATGTATAATAGAAAAGAAATGAAATAGAGAGTAAATGAAATTTTGCTTGCATTAACTGTGATACACATGTGAACGGATAATGAGTTATATGGCAGTGGAAATTTAAGTTGAATGCAAGCTGGTGTTGGTATTGAAGTCCAAGCAGGTTACGTAGTCTAATCTAGCAGTTGGTTCTCACAAGTGGATGACTAGAGGAGGTACTCTTCTATTCATATCTCTCTGCACAGACAATAATCAGATCTTCAATTCAGACACTTTACCTCTACACATGCACAACAGACAGGATTACTGACCTGTCTGTCTCCAAAAATATAAATTTAAAAGTTATCTGTGTGCTAAATCTCCTAGGTTCCCATACTTTTGCAAGATATTCCTTTCCTTTTTTCACTCTAAAATTGTACAAATCAGAAAATAATACCCACTGGTTTTGCTTAAAAAGTTAGTGTGATTGATCTTTTTGACTTGAGAGACCCACTTGACTCGAGACACCGCAGAAGCTTAGGAGTGTGCTTAGTAATAACAGTAATAACAGTAATAAAAAAAGAAGTGAAATAACTTGGTAGCTGTAGGATAGCTTACATTTACTTATGCAACCATACTCTCTCTCTCTCTCTGTCTCTGTCTCTGTCTCTCTCTCCACCCTCTCCTCTCTCTCCTCTTTCTCTCTCTACTCTGTCTCTCCTCTCTCCTCTCTGTCTCTGTCTCTCTCTCACCCTCTCTCTCTCTCTCTTTCTCTCTCTCTCTCTGCCTCTCTCTCATTCTCTCTGTCTCTGTCTCTCTCTCTCTCTCTCTCTCTTTCTCTCTCTCTCTCCATCTCTCTCTCTCTCTCTCAGTGAAATTGGAGAGATAGAGTGTCTCCAGCTGATCTCAGTCGGCCTGATGCTCCACCCCCTCGTTCCCTCAGTCTCAGAGGAGAGAGAGTTTCCTTTATCGCTCTGACTCCGACTACGACCTGTCTCCCAAAACTGTCTCCCGCAACTCCTCAGTGGCCAGCGAGGGGTACACACACACACACACACACACACACACACACACACACACACACACACACACACAGGTGTACATTATATACTACATACATACACTATATCCCTGACATTCCATATGTATTGTTCAGAGCTAGTATACAGGGGTTGGACAATGAAACTTAAACAGCTGTCATTGTAGTGAGACGTTTCATGTCTAAATTGGAGCAGCCTGGTGTTCAATCTTCATTAATTGAACCAGTAAGAGCAGAGTGTGAAGGTTCAATTAGCAGGTAAGAGCACAGTTTTGCTCAAAAAATATTGCAATGCACACAACATTATGGGGGACATACCAGAGTTCAAAATTGTTGGTGCACGTCTTGCTGGTGCATCTGTGACCAAGACAGCAAGTCTTTGTGATGTATCCAGAGCCACAGTATCCAGGGTAATGTCAGCACCACCAGAAGGACCAGCCACATCAACAGGATTAACTGTGGATGCTGAAGGGCTGTCTGAAAGGATGTTGGGGTGTTAACCCGGATTGTCTCCAAAAAATGTCCTTCCCAAGGCAGACGGCAACAATATTGGCCACAAAAGGAGGCCCTAGTTCACCATAATAATACATTATTGTGGTCTAAAACCAGGTGTTTCAGTTTCATTGTCAACACTGTATATTGTTGAAAGCCTGTATGTATCACTGAATGCCAGTATGTATTGCTAAAAGCTGGTACTTATTGTTGGAAATAAAGTGAAAATTCCAGTATTTAGTGCTGAAAGCCGTAAATGTATTGTTGAATGCTGGGATGTATTACTAAAAGCCGGTATGTATTACTAAAAGCGTATGTATTATCCTAAAAGCCGGTATGTAGTGCAGGAAATCCGGTATGTATATTGCAGAAAAGATGGAATGTATTGCTGAATGGCATTTTTAATTGCTAGTAGGTTTTGCTGAGAGCTTTGTTTAAAGCCAGTATGTATTTCTTCTGTTTTCAGACACACAGCTGAAGATTTCATTGTCACTCCGTTTGCTCAGGTGAGCTGAACTCCAGTTCAGGGATCTGTAATGATTCTAAATCTAGGCTCTACTGTCTCTGCTTGGTGGCCTCCTTTATCTTTCTCTCACTTTATCTCTCTCTCTGTCGCTCATGTTATCTTTCTCTCACTTTATCTCTCTCACTTTCTCTCTCTCACTTTATCTCTCTTTCTCTCTTTCTCTTTCTCTTTCTGTCTCTCTCAGGTGTTTAGCTAGTTTCACGCTCTGTCCAAGTAATTTTACAATTTTCAGCCTAATATACTTTACCCCCACTGTAAAGTTAGTATCTCTCTCCTCTTCCTTAAGCTTATCTTCCTCCAGTTCTCCTTCCTCTTGTCCTTAGTCAGGTCCTCTTCTTCCCTCCTCTTCCTCAGCTACTCTTCTTCAGTTGATGTAGTGTTTATAATTCTCCTTCTGTTCACAGGAGGTCTTCACTGAGCAGCCAGTCTGCAGGACTCAGGAGCTCACTGTCAGGTAAAAACACACACACACACCAACACACAGACACAGACACACACACACACACACACACACACACACACACACACACACACACACACACACACACACACACACACACACATACGCATGCACTTCTTTCTTTGACACTGTGTGTGTGTGTATTAGACCACCAGTATCAGCAGCTGACCCTGGAGACTCTGGCAGAACTGGACTGGTGTTTGGACCAGTTAGAGACCATTCAAACTCACCGGTCTGTCAGTGATATGGCGTCCAGTAAGGTAACCCCTCTGGCAACCACATTCTCTACGTTTGCAAAATGTCACCTCTCATTTCTCGCAGCTTGGCAAGACCTGTGTGTGTTTGTGTGTGTGTTCCTATAGTTTAAGCAGATGCTGAACCAGGGAACTGTCTCACCTGTCTGAAATGAGTCGCTCTGGCAACCAGGTGTCTGAGTACATCTCTAGCACTTTTCTAGGTAAGAGTGTGTGTGTGTGTGTGTGTGTGTGTGTGTGTGTGTGTGTGTGTAAATAATCCTGAGGTAGTGAACTATTTAGTTACATGGAGAGGTTTGTCTCCACAGGGAATTCTAGATAGTGTGGGAAGAGGGATGAATGATGGAACCTGAAGACTTGTTGTTATAGATTTATATATATATATATGTGTGTGTGTGTTTGTGTGTGTGTGTGTGTGTGTGTGTGTGCTCTCCCAGACCAGCAGAGCAGGTGTTCCATCTCCTCTGGAAAAGGCTTGATGAAGCCATATCAGCCCAGTCTTGCGAGCTTTATCTCCCCACACAGCCTGGCGAACACACCACTGCCTCGCTTTGGAGTCACGACAGAACATGAAGACCAGCTGGCTGAGGTTTCACACACACACACACACACACACACACACACACACACACACACACACACACACACTGACACTAACAACATCACCAACTATCAACATCATAAAACAACAAAACATCACCGTCTCCTAACAACCACTATCCATCACCATCTCCCTAACAACCACTACCTATCAACACCACCATCTCCCTAACAACCACCCTATCAACACATCACAAATCTCTAACAACCACCTATCAACATCACCATCTCCTAACAACCACCTATCAACATCACCGTCTCCTAACAACCACCTATCAACATCACCATCTCCTAACAACCACCTATCAACATCACCGTCTCTAACAGCCACCTATCAACATCACCGTCTCCTAACAACCACCTATCAACATCACCGTCTCCTAACAACCACCTATCAACATCACCATCTCCTAACAACCACCTATCAACATCACCATCTCCTAACAACCACTATCAACATCACCATCTCCCACTAACAACCACCTATCAACCATCACCATCTCCTAACAACCACCTATCCATCACCATCTCCCTGTAACCACCTATCAACATCACCGTCTCTAACAACCACCTATCCAACATCACCATCTCCCTAACAACCACCTATCAACATCACCATCTCCTAACAACCACCAATCAAAAAATCTGCATTTTTCCACATTTGCAGAAACACCGAAAATATGTCCATAAAAATCAGGATTGATGCAGGAATTTGATGCCGTCTATGACAAAGACAAGTCTGCAAGGAATGACATGTGGTTGGAGTTTCCTACCTTGCCAATGCTGATTTGCATATGGCAGGCAAAACCTAAAACCAGAAGGTCATAACTAATTTCAGTGCAACAGATGCAAAGCACACAGTTAGTCTACCTTTCTCATCTATGAGGCACTCAACACACCATTTCCGGGAAGATATGCATGTGACCAGTGCAACTTGAGAAAAAGATTTTTGGCCACTGAGCACAAACTTTCCGAATGCAGATGAAGAACTAATGGCTTATATCCATCCAGTGTTCAGAGACTGGTGCAGTTTCCTGGTGAGCACCATATTCATGTATTACA
Source organism: Acestrorhynchus altus (assembly GCA_034509495.1). Lineage (NCBI taxonomy): Eukaryota > Metazoa > Chordata > Actinopteri > Characiformes > Acestrorhynchidae > Acestrorhynchus > Acestrorhynchus altus. Next base: position 50,894,524 of record CM067502.1, on the reverse strand, counting down.
GCTGTGCCATCAGCCATTCATGGCTGCAGAAAATTCTAGCATTGATGGAAAAAGCCGAAAGTATGTTGGATGGACTAATAGGGACTGGGTTATAGCCCCATGTGGCCAGGCCAGTGCTTGGGTTAACAGTCTTGTAATCACAGAAGAGAAAGAAGAATGGAACACTTACAGGTATTGCTTAGATCCTCGTGACCTAAACAAATAATTTCTCAGACCACACTTCACCATTTTGACCACTGAAGATGTGTTGTGGAACCTGGCAGACAAGAAAATCTTTTCTGTTTTAGATGAAAGAATCATTTGCAGGTGGCTTGACAAAGGTCTTCACTGTTATCGCCGTTAACACTCCTTGGGGAAGGTACAGATTCAAATGGATACATTTTGCTATCAAGTCTGTGAGTGAGGTCTACCAGCAGCATAACTGCAAGACTTTTGGGGACATTAAAAAAGGTGTCACATTGTAGCTCTGACATGATCCTTGGCTACTTTGCAGATAAAGAACAGATGAGATCATGACCAAAGTGCTGGGTAGACGGGAAGATGCATGTATCATGTCCAGTCCATTAAAGATCCCAGTATAAGGTGACTGACGTCCATTTCTCATGGATCACACCAGATGGTGTAAAGGCAGATGAGAGTAAAGTTAAAGCTGACATGTCAAGACTGATACATCAAAAGATGTCTTGGGTGCATGTCTGTTGCAGGAGGGACAGCGGTTCACTTATGGATCCAAGTCTCTCATGGACACGAAACAAACTCTGCACCAGATGAAGAGGCTCCTGGCTCGTCTGTGAATATTTTTCATCAATTACGTATCACGAAGTCCATTATGAAGGTCCTAACAGATTTTTAGTCAACCACTGAATTGGGAAAGTTCTCCTACTTATAAAGGTGAGATAGGTCTGTAAATTTCACCATAGGTTCACTTTCCTTTCGAGAAACAAAATAAGAAAAAAATCAGGAAATACTTTGTGGGATTTTTAGAATTTCCATTTGTAAACTATGGTGGAAAATTAGTATTTGGTCCCACAAACAAGCAAGATTACTGGATCTCACTGACCTGTAAGTTCTACTGTAAGATGCTCTTCTGTCCTCCACTCATTACCTGTATTAATGGAACCTGTTTGACCTCGTAATCTGTATAAAGACACCCTGTCACAACCTCAAACAGTCAGACTCAATCATGGCCAGGATGAAAGAAATTAATTACTTGGGACACAAGGAAGAAACTGTAGACCTGCAGACTAAGAAGATTGTGATCTCTACAATAGGCAAGCAGGTTGGTGTGAAGAAATCAATTTTGGGAGCAATTGTAAGAAAAAATTGGAAAAGACATACAAGACCATTGATAATCTCCCTCGATCTGGGGCCCCCATGAAGTTCTCATCCGTGAGTTCAAATTAGATCATGAGCGATGACAAAACAGAACTGCACAGAAGGGCCTGATGGAACGTGACTTGAACCAGCTGAGACCAGAGGACTCAAATCTGCGCAGCCAGGTGTGTCCTCTGCCAAGACAGTACATGTCAGGCCTCCCTGAAGTTTGCCAGAGAGCATATACTGTGAATGATCCAGGGGGAGTGGGTTATGAGAATATCATGTGGTCAGATAAACCAAAATAGAACTTTTGCTAAGAAACTCAACATGCGTGTTTGGAGGGAAAAAAAGAATGCTGAGATGCATTTCAGAACCTACTGTGGAGGCTTATGGGGGGTGGAAACATCATCATTTTTGGTCTGTTTTTTTCCAAAGGGACCCAGGACAGCTGATTCATGTTAGGGAAGAATGAATGGGGCCATGTATCATGAGATTTTAATCCAAAACCTCTTTCCATCAGTGAGAGCACTGAAGATGGAATGTCTTCCATCATGACAATGACTCCAAACACACAGCTCAGGCAACAAAAGAGTGGCTCCGTAAAAAGCATTTCAAGGTCCTGGAGTGGACTAGCCAGTCTCCAGACCTCAACCCCATAGAAATTTTGTGGAAGGAGTTGAAAGTCCTTGTTGCCCAGCGACAACCTCAAAACATCACTGCTCTAGAGGAGATCTGCATGGAGGAACAGGCCAAAATACCAGCTACAGTGTGTGCACATTGTGGCAGCTGAAGAATGTATAACAGAATGAGCCAATGGTAAAAGTTGAGCTCCTCCGATGGGTTGTGTGCTAGCAGCCTCTGACACTTATTATTATCACTGCTACTGGTGGAACATGTTGAGGTTGGGAGCGGGACTTGAGTTAAAGAGAGATAGAGTTGAAGACAATTGTTTTCCATGTTCATAGAACGGCTGTTGTATGCATATGTACCTAGATACATAGAGGCATGTTTCGAGATTTGGTTACTCCTTCCTAAAAGTCCCAGGAGCAAGTAGTCACATTCTATTTCAAGCATTCTATTTTGTTCAGTGTAGGAATGTTCAATGGGACTTGAATGCAACACATAGCTGTCATTGCAAGAAGTTGTAATAAAGTAAGCCTTTTTCATTTTTGGTGGAAGCTTCTTGTTGAGTCTCCACAGCAAAAGCAAATAAATCTCCTTTACTATCTTCATTTAACTGCAGAAAGTTCAGCCTGTCAGTCCTCGGCGCCCACCCCAGAGGTCTGAGGACTGTATTCTATTGAATGAGGGCCGTGAATCTGAAGTGTCTTCTGTAGGGATTTGGTTTGAAGCTCATTTCCAGTTCTCTAATGATGTTAAGCATTTTAGGCAGGAAAGAAAGGTTTTATCTGCTGAATGCTTTCTTAAATGTACTGAGTTTAGAGGTCTTCCTTTTGAATACTAGAGAGAACTACAGTCATTTTAGCTTCTCCTTGGTCGTGTTTATTAATGCCCTGTAACTTTTTTTGTCTTTTAATGAGTGGTTTGACAATTGCTACCTAAATATTAGTTTAATGAGTTATTTGGTAAAAATGTGCTGAAGTGTTTTTTTGTTTGTTTGTTTGTATGTTTTAACAAGAAACCCTGTGATGGTAGTAATGCCACTAGTGGACTGAAAAAGGAGTGTTGGAGAGATATGCATCATATCCATAACACTTAGAACAGTTTTTCAGGGCAGGCAGAGGCACACATAGGTTCAAAAGCCAGAATAGAGCACTTTCATGGCTCGACTTGACCACTTTAATAGCACAGTCAGCAACAGTCTGTTTACATGTGTCATTTGCCCATTGGTTTTCAGGTCATTTTGGTCATTTTACTGATCACCAAATATTCCATAGAAACCATGGAGTGCATACTAGCATTTTAAAACCTCACATTTACAAGATTCTAATTTCATAGAATTTCACTTTCTTTTGAGATGTCTTTTACTTCTCTTCAGCATTAATGGATGTAGCCAAGTGTCAGATACCTGCTGGATGCGGAGTTATTTAGGAGAAATTTTGCATGATGCCCTCTGGGGCATGGAAAGCATCCAGGCACCTGGCATCAATGGAATTGGGGCTAGGACAGCAGCATGCATAAAAGGCAGCTTTCCCGAGGCTCTGGGAGGGCAGTGTGCTTGCCTTGCTGCTGGAACATCTGACCTGACTAAAGTGACTAAAATCTGCTCTCTCTCAAAAGCATGGCTTCCAGGGAAACTGGGAAGGTGATGGAGCAGGTGATGTACCAGACATACTGTTGTATGGTAGGTCCATCTTTGATCATTAATATTTAATTTGGGTCCTGGCTGAGTCCACAACCCTAAGCCTATATCAGGAAAGGCTTTTGACCGGGTTGAACATGACTACCTTCGGAAAGTTCTGGAGAACATTGGGTTCAACCCTAGTTTCATAGCTATGAACAGGGTTCTGTACAGTTACACTGAAAGTGAACTTAAGGTCTATGGTGGTTTGTGTTCTGACTGTTTTAGTCTCTGCTCAAACTGATGTGCTTATTTAAACAGAGGTTTTGCATTATTTTAAGTTTATCATCTGCAGAAATAAACTGGTCCAAAAGTAGTGCTATTTTAGTTGGGGAAGGTGGGGAACCAGTATTGCCACATGGTTTGGCCTGGAGAATGGGTGAGTTTAAGTACCTGGGCACACATCCAGGGATAGTTCTCCAGCACAAGGAAACTGGGATGGCGTCTATGAAAAATTAAGGGGCATCTGAGCAGGTAAAGGTGTCTTATTGCAGATGTATTTTAGTAATTCTTAACCTGCTTCAGCATCTTCCTTTTGGCCTGTGTTGATCTTCTACTGGTGGACATCCAGGCTTTGTTGGTAGACTTGTTTAGGGACCTTTTGCACTGGGTACCACACATTGTTCTACCCTGAAAATGGTAGTGTACACTCAAAGTGCAGGATCTGGACAGTGATGCAATACAGATATTTTGCTACAAGACCAAAATCAAGTAAGTCACCCGGATTGTGATGTTAGCTTTTATTGTAGCTAGATCCAAGAGGCATTTGAAGACACATGGTGGTTTGATGATGCAATCTGCTTTTTGTATGATGGTGGTCTGTTTTTTTGACCTCATCATACAATGTCACAGATTTATGGGTGACTTTGTTTTTGCAAATTAAGAATTACCTTGTTTTTTATGATTTAAGGATGGTTGTATTAACTCTCCTTGTTTTAAATAAAGACTCATTAAAAAGTAAGTCTCTCTGTCTCTCTCTCTCTCATCCTCTCTCTCTCTCTCTCTCTTTCTGTCTCTCCTGTCTCTCTCTCTCTCTGTCTCTCTCTCTGTCTCTGTCTCTCTCTCTCTCTCTCTCTCTCACTCTCTCTCTCTGTCTCTCTCTCTCTCTCTCTCTCTCTGTCTCTCTCTCTCTCTCTCTCTCTCTCTCTCTCTCTCTCTCTCTCTCTCTCTGTAGGTGATGGAGGATTTGAATAAGTGGAGGTTTAATATCTTCAAATTGGCGGAAGACTGTCCAATAATAGACCACTCCAGCTGCATCATGTACTCTGTATTCCCGGGTGTGTGTGTGAGTTCACTATTCGTCTTTAGTGGTAGAGAGTGAACAGTGTTTTCCCAGATTTCCATCATTTTTCACCAGTAATATCTTTATGTACATTTTTTATCATAAAATAGAAAATATTAGACAGAAAATTCAACCCATCATATTAAATCCAAACAGTTTGTCTTCTGCTGTGACGATAGAGAACAAACTATAGATATAGAGAAGAAAAAGCTGGAGACCCTTTCATTTCAAGTCACACAATCCCTGAAAATATTTCCACACCGTCCAGAATTAGAGAAACATGATTTACTCCTCAAATTCTGCTCCTGATCTTCAGATTATTCAGTCCCATCAAACCTGCTTCCAGAAGAGCTGCTCTAATCAAACCTCTCTCAGTAAACTCTGCTCTTAGTTTCAGTCACAAACCTGAAGCTTTAACAGGAGCAGATATTAAAGCACTGATCAGAGAGCAGATCTGGATCAGAGTGTAATTACTGTCTAATTACAGACCTGTTTCTAATTTATCATTTATATCTAAGATCTTAAGCTGTGCAGATACAATAGATCAGACTGTTCTCCTAGAAAGTTTAGACAGCGTGGGCGGAATGAGAAGGATCAGATCTGAACCGATCGGTTTCAGTTTGTAAATGTAAAGGATGTCTTCCAGTCTCACTGAAATGAGAGATGGAATCCCACTTCCTCCTTCTAAATAGTAACAAAACAGAGCTCTTCCTTTTGGGTCCTAAAACTGCAAGAAAATCTGGCTGATTTTTCAGTCGTATCTGGTTCTGCAGCCAAAAATCTTGGCGTCATAATTGATTCAGATTTATCTTTTGACCAGCACACAGGTAATATTACTAGGACAGCTTTTCTTCATCTCTGTAATGTCTCTAGGTTAAGAAATGTCCTGTCCTTCACGCTGCTGAAAAACTACTGCTTTTATCACCTCAAGGTCAGATTACTGTAATGCACTGCTGTCAGGCTGTTCAAGCAGGAACCTAAATAGACTTCAGTTCAAAATACTGCAGCCAGAGTCTGACTAAACCCAGAACATCTGACCACATCAGTCCAATACTATCAGCACTGCACTGGCTTCTGGTCAGATTCCGTATCGATTACAAAATTCTTTTACTTACATATAAAGCCTGATACAGACTCGCGCCTACTTAAAAGATTTAATCCACCTTTATGAGCATCACCATCACTCCGATCACAGGAAGCTGCTTCCTATTTGTTTATTTCTGTAAAGTTGCTCTTTGACATCAGTGCCCTATATAAATAAATTTTGATTTAATATCATATTTGTACTATTAAGTTTTTGTGAACCCTGTGTATGTGAGTGTGTAGGAGAGAGACCTACTGAAGACCTTTCGGATCCCAGTGGATATGTTTGTGTCCTACGTGATGACATTAGAGGATCATTATCATAGCAACGTGGCATACCATAACAGCCTCCATGCGGCAGACGTCACTCAGAGCATCCACTGCTTGCTGTCCACACCGGCACTGGATGTGAGTTCCTCAGACCACTGTCCTGCCAGTTCGATCTGTGGCTCATTTGAATCCACTGCTGCTCAGCTCTGAGCTCAGGTCAGATCAGGCGAAGCCAGGGAGGGAGTAGCAACTAGTGGACTCCACATCATTTCCAAGGGTTGACTTGACATTAGCAGAATTGACAAGAGGTCAAGAAAGTACAGATCCACTCCAGCAGTAGAGCCACCATGGCAGTCAGAATAATATTCTGGGCTGGTAGATAAACATGACTCTATTGTCTCCATGTCTAATAGCAGGTGTGAACTAGAGGGTATAAAGACCCCCAGCACTGAGCTGTGGAGCAGTGGAACCGTGTTCTCTGGAATGATGTTGTTGGTGATCATCCAACATACTCCAACTCGTAGAAACATCTCATTTACATTACTTGAGCTAAAGGAGGAAATGCCAGCTATTAGGGCATAACTTGGTCCTAACATTTTCACATGACAGCAACTTTTCAATCTAAATAATGTTGCAACATCTAATGTACACAACTATTTGCTATTGTATTGTTAATCTCTCTCTCTCTCTCTCTCTCTCTCTCTCTCTCTCTCTTTCTCAGGCTGTCTTCACTGATTTGGAGATTCTTGCGGCTCTCTTTGCCGCAGCCATTCATGATGTAGATCATCCTGGAGTCTCCAACCAGTTCCTGATCAACACCAGTAAGATTTGATTACTGTTCTCCCAGAGACTGTTTAACAGCACTGTTGTTGATATAATCTAGGTTTATCATCAGGTTTGGCTGATATATACAGTTGGAAATTAATGCCATGTCTGTTTATTACTGTGCCGAGTAAAATGTGACCGTTACACCAGGGGCGAGTTTTTTCTGTTACAGCTGTTTATATTTAAGTGGTGCTAAACTGTCTAAAGTTGATCTAAGTTGATCTTATTCTGTAAACAGTCTGTTAGTCTGTCTAACTCCACTGGATCTGATGGGCAGTAATCTGGGGTTGATAAATCTGGGAAGCCTGTAAGTGATCTTTTTGAGCGCTTCATGCCATAGTGAGGGGACACACATACATTTTGGCTAAACTGTAGCTCATAAGAAATTAGATAATGATGTGAGACCAGAAGCAAATCCAGAGTGTGATTACAGTAACGTATCTGCCTGGTTACATTCTGCATAATACCTGGAGCCTAGGATTGAGGATAATGCATTTTCTAATGGATTGTCTACCTTCTCAAAGGGAAAATCTCCTACAGTTATTACTTTATTGTAACACACTGCTATTATATTATGAGAACTCTCTCTCGTTTCCAGACTCAGAGTTGGCTCTGATGTATAATGATGAGTCAGTTTTGGAGAATCATCACCTGGCTGTTGGGTTTAAGCTGCTTCATCAGGAGAACTGCGACATCTTCCAGAACCTCAGCAAGAGGCAGAGACAGAGCCTGCGCAAGCTCGTCATTGACATGGCAAACACTCACTAACTCACTCATCATAAAAATACCTGCACCCACACAGATGTTGTCAGTGGTGTCAGTCCAGACTGTCATGGAGTCACCAAGAATGTGTGTGTGTGTGTGGCAGGTGTTGGCCACAGACATGTCGAAACACATGACTCTCCTGGCTGATCTAAAGACGATGGTGGAGACAAAGAAGGTGACTAGTTCTGGTGTACTGCTGCTGGACCACTACATCGAACGCATACAGGTGTGTGTTGGGGTGTGTAAGTCTGAGTTACAGACACAGAACTGTAAAATATGACACTGATATAAGTTTAGTGAGTGAATATATGTGTGTGTAGGTGCTGAAGACCATGATGCACTGTGCTGATCTGAGTAACCCCACCAAGCCACTGGTGCTGTATAAGCAGTGGACAGAGAGGATCATGGAGGAGTTTTTCAGACAGGGTGATCGAGAAAGAGAGCGCGGCATGGAGATCAGCGCCATGTGTGATAAACACACCGCTTCTGTGGAGAAGAGTCAGGTAACACTCTCTACACACACACTACACACTCTCTATATATTCTACACCCTACACACTCTCTACTTTCTATATTCTACATACACCACAAGCACTCTATATATTCTACACATTGTACACTCTACTCTCTACACTCTTTACTCAAACAAAAAAGATAATAATAATAATATAGAAAAAATAAAGAATCTATTTAATATAAATATAATATCTATATAGTATAAAGAATATATGAAAAGTCCAGAAGAGGATGTATTGAACATTATTATTGCAGTTGTTTTGCTAGTAGTGCACAGTCAGGTTGTGCAATAATAACTCTACACACTCTATATATTCTCTTTACACACACACACACACACACACACACACACACACACACACACACACACACACACACACCCTATATTCTACACACTCTATACACTCTCTATTCACTCCCATTCAAAAGTACTGGTACAGTGTGAGCCAGTCCCGTTATTTTAGCTATAGACTGGGTTTGACATGAAAATATAATCCCATCCCAGAAGAAGCCATGCAAGCCCAAGCCATGACACTACCTCCACTGTGTTTCACAGATGAGCTTGTATGTTTGGGATCATGAGTAGATCATTTTTTCTCTCCAAACTTTAGCCTTTCAATCACATTGATAAAGGGTCATCTTTCTGCTGTTGTCCTTATTCTACCTCTTTGACATCTGTTACTGAGACCACGACTTTCTTCTTCAGGACGTTCCAAATGGTTGTATTGGAGATGGTCAATATTGGTGCAATGGCTCTGATTGATGTTTCATCTTCTCTCAGCTTCACAGCTGCTGGTTCTTCACCAGTAGACAGCTCTCTGCTTCCGATGTTGGTTACTCTAACTATAAATGGACAGGCAACACCCAAATCTGAAACTGAGCCAGACATTCATCACTATTTACTGTTTAATAATCAACAGAACAGGACACACCTGGGCACCAAAACACACGTCCGTCACATGTTCCAATACTTTTGCTCGGAATTAAAATGGGTGGTTTCAGATGAAAGGTACTTCTTCTGAATTGTGTATCATATCCATTTTGTCTCATATTCATCTTTTAATGTTAAACCCAAATGTTTTTAGTCTACAGCAAAAATACTGGGATTGGACTCACTGTTCTAATACATTCCAATACACACAATACATTCTACACACATTCTACACACTCTACACAAACTCCGGGTGTAGGGAGGTGAGCTTCTCCAGCCAGGGAATCAAACACTACTCTGGAACTGTCAAACAAATGGCATAAATGTAAATGTAACCCTAGACTAGACTAAGGGAGAACAGGATAGAAATGTAACATCCCAAAACACAGTTTAAATCAGATCAGTTTTTGAGTCGCTAATAAGATCATTTTTAAGATCAGCAAAAAAGAATAAAAATGCAAATGTGTGACAGTAATTTTAGATGTTTGTATTAGTGGCTTTTGATGCACACTATTAATTTGTATCAGAGATTTTTATTTTGGTAAAGAAAGGTAGTAAAGTCACGGTGACAGGTAGAAAAAGAAAAACTTAATAAGGAACTGAGGTTGCTGAGAAAACAGTGGAAGTGAGGGAATGAGGAAGAAAGAGAGGGCATTAAGAAATTGCAGGACATAAAGAATAAGTTAGTAATGTTACGGAGAGCATAGGTTATGATGAAGAGGAGGAAGAAAGAGGAGTGTGCTAAGACAGCATTCTTTAGAAATGCTTTCAAGTTTGTTAAGACCCTGTTTAGTAAAGAAAAGTCTGGAAGACTGAAGGTGGAAAAGAAAGATTTAGAGCTAATTCTAATTTGTACAGAGGAAGAAAGGGCCAACAGGCTGATATTTAACCAGTAGGCAACATAAAGTGAAAAATGGATGTAAATCCTCCTAGATGGAGTGAGGTACAGGATATGGTGCAATGTGGAAAAGCAGGCTCGGCACCAGGGCCCAATGGTGTGCATATTGAGTGTATACATTGACCTGATATGGAAAATGATTGGCATAAGGAAAGGCAAAGGGCATGGGGGTGTCCTCACTCCAAAAGAGCTGGGTTCTATAGTTATTGAGCAGTTTTGTTCTATAGGTTTGCTTTAGGATCAAATTTTCTTTAGTGTGCATGGAGGCTTTCTGCATACCTGAAAGCGAATAAGCTAATTAACACCTCAGAGCAAAAGGCAGGGATTTTTGGTTTGTTTGTTGTTTAGAGCACAGTAGTATGATTTGGCATCAGATTCAGACAGCAAAGGTAGAGAGAAGAAATCTCCATGTGGTGTTTTTGGAGTTGGATAATGACTTTGGTTCTGTGCCACATACATTATTCTGGAAAGTACTTGAGTTCTCAGATGCCAGACAAGTTTGGTTAAAACCTATTTTGAGGATATTCTTTTCTGCTTCAATAATCAAATCAAATCAAAATTTATTTGTATAATGGTTTTCACAGCTGATGTCGCTGAACAGCTTTTTGACCAAAATCAAAAAATATAAAGGTGGGACGCCAATGTGAAGTTGTGGGGCAGGGGAGTTCTGGGTCCTTCTCAGGGGAGTATGTCACATCTTGGCAATGGCTAGAAAGTGAGTTGCAGAGGTTAGAATGGATCATCAATAATGCTATAAGGAAGTGTCTCGGGGTGCCACGCTGCCTTAGTAGTGCGGCATGTTTTGGTAGAGGGTTGCTGGAACTAGTACTGATAAGCATAGCTGAGGAATTTAAATGTGCACAGGCAGGATTGAAGCAGCAGTGCCAGTGACAAAAAGCTGGAGGAAAGTGGAATCCCAGAGAGGCAGTACAGGGCACTGGAGCACAGGTGGAGCAAGACTAGGGTCAGGTGACCTGTGGAAAGCATTCAGAGAGGCCACATCACCAGAGAGAAGGCAAATGGTTTTATTCTTGAACAGGAAGAGCTTCACAAAGGAAACAGGGTCAGTGGATGAGGTTGGAGAATGTAGAGAAATGAATAATCACTGAGTTATCAGGATGAAATGCAAGTCATATCAAGTTTCTCGTGGGACCTACTTATAATGTCCTCCCAACTCTGCAAAACCTTGGTCAGTGGGTAAATGAAGATCCAGGTTGTAAACTATGTGCTGGGAATGGAATGTGGAAACATTTTACCAGCATGTGAAGTTAGGCTTCTGGAGGTATAGAGGGCTTAATTTGTGTTAGTGACCTTTATTTAAATTAAGGTCTATTAATGTTAAATAACTTGTTTTGTTAGTTTGCTCATTTGTAATAATGCCTTTTGGCTTCCCACCTTCCAGATACTGGACCTGGACTAGTTTCTCACCTGCATCAGCAGCTATGAAGAAATGTACACAGACCCTCATTATCTGCTACTGTTACTACTTGGTCCACCAGCAAACTGACATCAAACTGAGCATTAGAACAGAACCATGTATAAGTAGTTTGGCCAGAGGAGGGTCCCCCCTTGTGAAACTTGTTCCTCTCAGGGTTTCTTCCTCCAGCTCTGAGGCAGTTTTTCTTGCACTGGCGCCCTTTGGCTCTGCGGAGGGTTTATGTCTTATCCTTTGTTCATGTGTAATTCACCTTCTGTAAAGCTACTCTGTCACATCAGTTGTAAAAATTGGCTAATCAAATTTTTTGGAGTTAATATTTTGACATGGTGAGATTATCTGTATTAGTGAATTTTATTTTGACAGACCTTGACCAGGTTTCAGAATGACCGGTCTAGAATATTTAGAGACTAGACTAAGAGAACCGAATTATGCAATCTGAGACCTATTTGTGTGTGTGTGTGTATGTGTGTGTCTAGGTGGGGTTTATAGACTACATCGTTCATCCCCTGTGGGAAACATGGGGTGACCTGGTCCATCCTGATGCTCAAGAGATCCTGGACACCCTGCAGGAGAACCGGGACTGGTACCAGAGTGCTGTGCCTCAGAGCCCCTCGCCTCCCCCCGACAAAGAGAGAGCCCACACCGACCGCTTCCAGTTCCCCATAACACTGCAGGAAGAGGAGCACATGCACACACACAACCACTACACGCACACACTTTACCACACACACACCTACAACCACACACAGCCAGAACCAGAACCAGAGCGGGACAGCAGTGAAGAACATGACAGAGAGCAAGAGAAAGGGGAAGAGGAGGAACAAGTAGAGGCAGGAGAACATGAAGAAGAAAGAGGGGAAGATAGAGAAACAGGAGATGAGGAGGAAGGACAGAATAAATCAGGAGAGACAGGGGGTCAAAAACAACTCAAAGCTGAGGAGGGAGCAGGGGAAGGAGAGAAAGAAGAGGGAGGGGGGGGACAGGAGGATGAGGAAGGAGAGAAAGAAGAGAAGGGAGAACAGGAGGATGAGGAAGGAGAGAAAGACGAGGGAGACCAGGAGGATGAGGAAGGAGAGAAAGAAGAGGAAGGAGAACAGGAGGATGAGGAAGGAGAGAAAGAAGAGGAGCAGGGAGGGGAACAGGAGGATGAGGAAGGAAAGAAAGAAGAGGAGCAGGGAGGAGAACAGGAGGATGAGGAAGGAGAGAAAGAAGAGGAGCAGAGAGAACAGGAGGATGAGGAAGGAGAGAAAGAAGAGGAGCAGGGAGAACAGGAGGATGAGGAAGGAGAGAAAGAAGAGGAACAGGGAGGAGAACAGGAGGATGAGGAAGGAGAGAAAGTGGAAGCAGGAATTGAGTAGGAAAACTAGAGCGTTTTCAGACTGGAGTGAGCAATACTGCCCCCTACAGCATGGACACACCACCACCCCTTCTTCAGAGACAGAGTGAGAGTGTGAAACAAAGAGCTGGAGGGAGGGAGAGAGCTGGACAGAGTGGTAGAGAGAGCTATAGAGACTGGACTGCACTCATCTGTAAATCTATCACTGCCAGCTCCTGCAGAGGATCTGAACTCCACAGCTCCTGTAGCTCCAGACCTTTACCAGAGCGTGTGTGTGTGTGTGTGTGTGTGTGAGAGAGAGAGAGAGAGAGAGTGAGAGAGAGATGATCTTCACTGTGCTGAGAGACTTTCCCTCCATTTTTGTCGGATGGGAAAATGCTGGAAATGAAGAGGAGAAATGGACCTTTCCCACAAGGTCTTTCACCTGGACTACAAGGACACTGCATGAATCTGTAGCAATGCATTGTGGGACTATAGGAGGTTATGTAGATGTGTCAGGTTCTGTGGAGGCTGCTCCCCTTTTCCTGTGTACAGAAGTGATGATTTTATCTGTAAACCATCACAGTAAACTGGTTCTCATCATGTGGACCCTTTGACCTCCTTCAGCCACACCTCCAAACACTGGGAGGCGCAAATAATTACGGTGTGAATCTGCAGGTGTGACCAGAATCAAAGCAGTTCACCCCTGAGAGCGTTCTCATTTACGGCCGTCCAATAAGGTGAGATTTATTTCATACATGTAGATTTAATCACTCATCATTGAAACACACCAGGAAGTGTAGGACTGCAGTGCTCTTGGGAAGGAAGATAAAGGTTATCAGGAGCAATAAATGTTTAAAAACATGATGGATTCTGCACAATGTAGAACGTGCAGAGCTCCGAATGTGGGCGGAGTTGTGTGGAAGGCAGGGAGACAGGTGTGGAATTCAGCATTTTTATTCAGCCTGATGAAAATGGACAGAGTTTGGACAGAGTTTGGACAGAGTCCTGGGGTCTTGGCATTGATTTATGGACTGATTTCAGATTGTAACGAGTATTAAGAACTGAGGAACCGGCGCCTGAACACTATCTGCTATCTCTTGCTTTGTGTGATCGTTTACATTCATGTTCTGACAGCTGACACTAACATCTGCTTAGAGGAGCTGATTGCTGGGACAAAGTTTAAGCAGTCCGTTTTTATAAAGCTTTGAAATTTGCATCTTCTGGCTTCTCATTCATTTATTAAAAAAAAACAAAAAAACAACATTTTTATTGTTCAGTAGGAAACTGGAGAACCAGGGCCAGAACCATTGAACCTACTTTCCCATTTAAATGCCTCCACTCTTTCTGATCTGTGACCCCTCCGGATCCCGGTCTTAGCTAGTTTTGGAGCATCACATGACAGACAGACTGACCAAAAATGGGCAGAGCTGCAGCAGAGCCCCCCAGACAGTCGGAGGTGGATTTTTGCTTTCTGGACCTGGATTTCCCCTCTCTGCGCCTCACCCCTCGTCATCATGCCACCACCAGAGACAACAGTGAAACCACAGATCAGGCAAAGCCAAGAAGAGCAGAAAGTATTTGGATGCGCGGAGTCACAGCTTTGGCACATTCAGTACACACACACACACACACACACACACACACACACACACACACACACACTGTGTCTGAAACAGATGATGCCGTTTCAGCAAAAACATTAATGCTCATTTCAAACAAACAGAAGCAGATATGGAAGATGCTTCACACAGCAGGCTCTCAGACCTCCTCCTCAGCAGTCCTCTCCTCCCACACACGCAGGAGAACAAATACACTCCAATCAGAAAGGGTTCTATAAACTGATGTGGCAGTAGAAACCATTTTGGTGTTATAAAGATACACAGATCTCTAAATCAGAACCATGTGAATAATTCTTGATACACAAGGAACACCTCACATAGACTGATCATTATTGAACCTTTTAAAATGGTTCTAGATAGCACCAAGAGTTTGTCATGAGCCACAGAACAGTATTCTATAGATTAAGTACTGTGTGCACACTGAGAACAGCAGTACTACACTACAGAACCCTCTTTGTTGGTAGGTGTAGGTGGATCCACAGTGATTTTGATAGATCTCTCCTCTGGAGGGCCGTAACACTCTCCCTTAGTGTGTGCATCTCACCTATATATATATATATATATATATATCTCACACACACACACACACACACACACACACACACACACACACACACATTTGGCAGACAGTTTGGTTGCTTCAGCAGTGAAACAGTCCAGCTTGGAGAACCAGTATAGAACATAAATAAAACAATATAACAACTCTGAAGCTGCTGCTGCTGGACACATGTCTAACACTGTGGGACAAAGGTCTGGGGTCAGGGGTTAGTCCAGCAGCCCCACTTTGGGAACTGGTTGATTTCTCCATCCTGCTGCAGCTTTTCCACTCCATGTGTCAGAGTAAGTCTGAAACGCACACACACTGGCCTCTAATACACACACACACACACACACACACACACACACACACACACAGATCACAGCTAAGATACTCAGCACTATGTGAAATTAAAGTATGGACAGTACTGTATGGTGGGACAGCGTGAGGGGAGACTGAATGGTGGGATCTGTATGGAGGAGACCTATGGTGCTACAATGAGGGAGACTGGTGAGTACTCCTGTATGGTGATGTCTGTATGGGGGGGGGGGCTATATGATGGGATCTGTGGGTCTGTATGGGGGGG
>CM067502.1:50857172-50878532 GCA_034509495.1 Acestrorhynchus altus | reverse complement strand
AGAGAGAGAGAGAGAGAGAGAGAGAGGATGAGAGAGAGAGACAGAGAGAGACTTTTTTTTTTTACTTTTTAATGAGTCTTTATTTAAAACAAGTGAGAGCACACAACCATCCTTAAATCATAAAAAAACAAGGTAATTTTAATTAAAAAAAAAAAAACAAAGTCACCCATAAATCTGTGACATTAAAGGATGAGGTCAAAAAACAGACCACCATCAAGTACAAAGCAGATTGCATCATCAAACCACCATGTGTCCTCAAATGCCTCTTGATCTTAGCTACAATAAAAGCTAACATCACAATCCGTGACTTTACTTGATTTTATCTGTAAAATATCTGTATTGCATCACTGTCCAGATCCTGCACTTTGAGGTACACTACCATTTTAGGCTTTAGGCAGTTGCAGAACAATGTGTGGTACCCAGTGCAAAAGGTCCCTAAACAAGTCTACCAACAAAGCCTGGATGTCCACCAGTAGAAGATCAACACAGGCCAAAAGGAAGATGCTGCTAGGTTATGAATTACTAAAATACATCTGCAATAAGACACCTTTACCTGCTCAGATGCCCCTTAATTTTTCATAGACGCCATCCCAGTTTCCTTGTGCTGGAGAACTATCCCTGGATGTGTGCCCAGGTACTTAAACTCACCCATTCTCCAGGCCAAACCATGTGGCAATACTGGTTCCCCACCTTCCCCAACTAAAATAGCACTACTTTTGGACCAGTTTATTTCTGCAGATGATAAACTTAAAATAATGCAAAACCTCTGTTTAAATAAGCACATCAGTTTGAGCAGAGACTAAAACAGTCAGAACACAAACCACCATAGACCTTAAGTTCACTTTCAGTGTAACTGTACAGAACCCTGTTCATAGCTATGAAACTAGGGTTGAACCCAATGTTCTCCAGAACTTTCCGAAGGTAGTCATGTTCAACCCGGTCAAAAGCCTTTTCCTGATATAGGCTTAGGGTTAGACCAGCTTTCAGACCCAAATTAAATATTAATGATCAAAGATGGACCTACCATACACAGTATGTCTGGTGTACATCACCTGCTCCATCACCTTCCCCAGTTTCAAAGCCAATGCTTTTGAGAGCAGATTTTAGTCACTTTTTAGTCAGGTCAGATGTCTTGTGCAGCAAGGTAAGCACTGCCCTCCTAGAGCTCGGGGAAAGCTGCTCCTTATGCATGCTGTCCTAGCCCCAATTCCATTGATGCCAGGTGCCTGGATGTTTTCCATGCCCCAGAGGGCATCATGTACCTCTCCTAAATAACTCCGCATCCAGCAGGTATCTGACACTTGGCTACATCCATTAATGCTGAAGAGAAGTAAAAGACATCTCAAAAGAAAGTGAAATTCTATGAAATTAGAATCTTGTAAATGTGAGGTTTTAAAATGCTAGTATGCACTCCATGGTTTCATGTAACATTTGGTGATCATGCAAATGACCATAAAATGACCTGAAAAACCAATGGGTGAAATGACACATGTAAACAGACTGTTGCTGACTAAAAGCATAAAAGTGGTCAAGTCGAGCCAAGGAAAGTGCTCTATTCTGGCTTTGAACCTATGTGTACCTCTGCCTGCCCTGAAAACTGTTCTAAGTGTTATGGATAAGGATGGCGATTCCTCCACACTCCTCAGTCCACTCAGTGGCATTACTACCATCACAGTGGGTTTCTTGTTAAAAACATACAAACAAACAAACAAAAAACACTTCAGCACATTTTGGCTTCAACAACTCATTAAACTAATATTTAGGGTAGCAATTGTCAAACCACTCATTAAAAGACAAAAAAAGTTACAGGGCATTAATAAACACGACCAAGGAGAAGTTAAAATGACTGTAGTTCTCTCTAGTATTCAAAAGGAAGACCTCTAAACTCAGTACATTTACAGCATTCAGCAGATAAAACCCTTCTCTCATCTAAAATGCTTAACATCATTAGAGAACTGGAAAATGAGCTTCAACTCAAATCCCTACAGAAGACACTCTGATCTACTTGGCCCTCAGTCTGAATGAATACAGTCCTCAGACTCTCTGTGTAAGTGCCGAGGACTGGACAGGTCAGAACTTTCTGCAGTTAAATGAAGATAAAAAGGAGATTTATTTGCTTTTGCTGTGGAGACTCAACAAGAAGCCCACCAAAATGAAAAGGCTTACTTTTATTACAACTTGCAATGACAGCCATGTGCTGCATTCAAGTCCCATTGAACATTCCTACACTGAACAAAATAGAATGCTTGAAATAGAATGTGACTACTTGCTCCTGGGACTTTTAGGAAGGAGTAACCAAATCTCGAAACATGCTTCTATGTATCTAGGTACATATGCATACAACAGCTGTTCTATGAACATGGAAAAACAATACAATTGTCTTCAACTCTATCTCTCTCTTTTAACTTAAGTCCCGTTCCCAACCTCAACATGTTCACTCAGTAGCAGTGATAATAATAAGTGTCAGAGGTTGCTAGCACACAACCCATCGGAGGAGCTCAACTTTTACCATTGGCTCATTCTGTTATACATTCTTCAGCTGCCACAATGTGCACACCCTGTAGCTGGTATTTTGGCCTGTTCCTCCATGCAGATCTCCTCTAGAGCAGTGATGTTTTGAGGTTGTCGTTGGGCAACAAGGACTTTCAACTCCTTCCACAAAATTCCTATGGGGTTGAGGTCTGGAGACTGGCTAGTCCACTCCAGGACCTTGAAATGCTTTTTACGGAGCCACTCTTTTGTTGCCTGAGCTGTGTGTTTGGAGTCATTGTCATGATGGAAGACATTCCATCTTCAGTGCTCTCACTGATGGAAAGAGGTTTTGGATTAAAATCTCATGATACATGGCCCCATTCATTCTTCCCTTAACATGAATCAGTTGTCCTGTCCCCTTTGGAAAAAACAGACCCAAAACATGATGTTTCCACCCCCATGCTTCACAGTAGGTGTGGTGTTCTTGAAATGCAACTCAGCATTCTTTTTCCTCCAAACACGACAAGTTGAGTTTTTAGCAAAAAGTTCTATTTTGGTTTCATCTGACCACATGATATTCTCACAACCCACTTCTGGATCATCTACAGTATATGCTCTCTGGCAAACTTCAGATGGGCCTGGACATGTACTGTCTTAAGCAGAGGGACACACCTGGCACAGCAGGATTTGAGTCCCTCTGGTCCCAGCTGTCTGCAGGTCATTCATCAGGTCCCTCTGTGCAGTTCTGGGGTTTTTGCTCATCGTTCTCATGATCAATTTGAACTCACGGGATGAGAACTTGCGTGGGGCCCCAGATCGAGGGACATTATCAATGGACTTGCATGTCTTCCATTTTCTTACAATTGCTCCAACATTTGATTTATTTACACCAACCTGCTTGCCTATTGTAGATTCAATCTTCTTAGTCTGGTGCAGGTCTACAGTTTTCTTCCTTGTGTCCTGCGACCACTCTTCGATCCTGGCCATGATTGGAGTCTGACTGTTTGAGGTTGTGGACAGGTGTCTTTTATACAGATTACGAGGTCAAACAGGTTCCATTAATACAGGTAATGAGTGGAGGACAGAAGAGCATCTTACAGTAGAACTTACAGGTCAGTGAGATCCAGTAATCTTGCTTGTTTGTGGGACCAAATACTAATTTTCCACCATAGTTTACAAATAAATTCTCTAAAATCCTACAAAGTGATTTCCTGATTTTTTTTCTTATTTTGTTTCTCGTAGTTGAAATGAACCTATGATAAAAAATTACAGACCTCTCTCACCTTTATAAGTAGGAGAATTTACACAATCAGTGGTTGACTAAAATCTGTTAGGACCTTCACTTGGACTTCGTACATGTACTGATGAAAATATTCACAGACGAGCTAGGAGCTCCTTCTCTATCTGTGCAGAGTTTGTTTCTGTGTCCATGAGAGACTTGGATCCATAAGTGAACCGCTGTCCCTCCTGCAACAGACATGCACCCAAGACATCTTTTGATGTATCAGTCTTGACATGTCAGCTTTAACTTTACTCTCATCTGCCTTTACACCATCTGGTGTGATCCATGAGAAATGGACGGCAGTCACCTTATACTGGATCTTTAATGGACTGAATATGACATGCATCTTCCTGCTCACTCCAGCACTTTGGTCATGATCTCATCTTGCCCTTTATCTGTAGCAGCTGCTGATCATGTCAGGAGCTACAATGTGGACACCTTTAATGTCCCCAAAAGTCTTGCAGTTATGCTGCTGGTAGACCTCACTCACAGACTTGATAGCAAAATGTATCCATTTGAATCTGTACCTTCCCCAAGGAGTGTTGAATCTACATAACAGTGAAGACTCCTTGTCAAGTTTCACCTGCAAGAATTATCCTTTTCATCTAAAACAGAAAAGATTTTCTTGTCTGCCAGGTTCCACAACACATCTTCAGTGGTCAAAATGGTGAAGTGTGGTCTGAGAAATTATTTGTTTAGGTCACGAGGATCTAAGCACACCTGTAGTGTTCCATTCTTCTTCTCTGTGATTACAAGACTGTTAACCCAAGCACTGGGCTCAGTCACATGGGCTATAACTCCAGTCCCTATTAGTCCATCCAACATACTTTTCGGTTTTTCCATCACTGCTAGGGGAATTTTTCTGCAGCCATGAATGGCTGATGGCACAGCTGTGGCCACATGAATATGGTGCTCACCAGGAAACTGCACCAGTCCTTTGAACACTGATGGATATTAAGCTATTAGTTCTTCATCTGTATCTGGAAAGTTTGTGCTCAGTGGCTAAAATCTTTTCTCAAGTTGCAATTGGTCACATGGCTATCTTCCTGGAAATGGTGTGGTTGAGTGCCTCATGATGTAGAAAGGTAGACTAACCTGTGCTTTGCATCTGTTGCACTGAAATCTAGTTACACCTTCTGGTTTTAGTTTTGCTCTGCCATATGCAACCAGCATTGGCAAGGTAGGTTCCAACCATGTCGGTCCTTGCAGACTTGTCTTGTCATAGGACATTTGCATCAATTCCTGTATCGAACTTGATTTTTATGGACATATCTTCTATGCAGGTTTCTGCAATGTGGGAAATGCAGTGATTTTGATTGGTGGTTGTTAGGAGATGGTGATGTTGATAGGTGGTTGTTAGGAGACGGTGATGTTTGTTGTTTGGTGATGTTGATAGTTGTTGGTGATGTTGTTAGGTGGTTGTGTGTGTGTGTGTGTGTGTGTGTGTGTGTGTGTGTGTGTGTGTGTGTGTGTGTGTGTGTGTGTGTGAAACCTCAGCCAGCTGGTCTTCATGTTCTGTCGTGACTCCAAAGCGAGGCAGTGGTGTGTTCGCCAGGCTGTGTGTGTGAGACAGTTTCCGCACTCCGCTGATATGGCTCATCGGCTTCTCCTTCAGAGTGGGAGATGGAATATCCACCTCGTTCTGCTGGTCTGGAGAGCACACACACACACACACACACACACAAACACACACACACATATATATATATATATAAATCTATAACAACAAGTCTTCAGGTTCCATCATTCATCCCTCTTCCCACACTATCTAGAATTCCCTGTGGAGACAAACCTCTCCATGTAACTAAATAGTTCACTACCTCAGGATTATTTACACACACACACACACACACACACACACACACACACACACACACACACACACACACACACACACACACACTCTTACCTAGAAAAGTGCTAGAGATGTACTCAGACACCTGGTTGCCAGAGCGACTCATTTCAGACAGGTGAGACAGTTCCCGGTTCAGCATTCGCTTAAACTATGAGAAAACACACACACAAACACACACAGGTCTTTGCCAAGTTATGAGAAATGAGAGGTGACATTTTGCAAACGTAGAGAATGTGGTTGCCAGAGGGGTTACCTTACTGGACGCCATATCACTGACAGACCGGTGAGTTTGAATGGTCTCTAACTGGTCCAAACACCAGTCCAGTTCTGCCAGAGTCTCCAGGGTCAGCTGCTGATACTGGTGGTCTAATACACACACACACAGTGTGTCAGCAGTGCATGCATGCGTGCGTGTGTGTGTGTGTGTGTGTGTGTGTGTGTGTGTGTGTGTGTGTGTGTGTGTGTGTGTGTGTGTGTGTCTGTGTGTTGGTGTGTGTGTGTGTGTTTTTTTACCTGACAGTGAGCTCCTGAGTCCTGCAGACTGGCTGCTCAGTGAAGACCTCCTGTGAACAGAAGGAGAATTATAAACACTACATCAACTGAAGAAGAGTAGCTGAGGAAGAGGAGTGGAAGAAGAGGACCTGACGAAGGACAAGAGGAAGGAGAACTGAGGAAGATAAGCTAAGGAAGAGGAGATACTAACTTTACAGTGGGGGTGTTGAGATTAGCCAGGATTGTAAAATTACTTCTGACAGAGCGTAAACTAGCCAACACCTGGAGAGAGATAGAAAGAGAGAAAGAGAAAGAGAGAAAGAGAGATAAAGTGAGAGAGATAAAGTGAGAGAGATAAAGTGAGAGAGATAAAGTGAGAGAGATAAAGTGAGAGAGATAAAGTGAGGCCACCATAGAGACAGTAGAGTTCAGATTTAGAATCATTACAGATCCCTGAACTGGAGTTCAGCTCACCTGAGCAAACGGAGTGACAATGAAATCTTCAGCTGTGTGTCTGAAAACAGAAGAAATACATACTGGCTTTAAACAAAGCTCTCAGCAAAACCTGGTTTTCAACACTAAAAAACGTCATTCAGCAATACATTCCATCTTTCTGCAATACATACCGGATTTCTGCACTACATACCGGCTTTTAGTAATACATACCGGCTTTTAGTAATACATACCGGCTTTTAGTAATACATCCCAGCATTCAACAATACATTTACGGCTTTCAGCACTAAATACTGGAATTTTCACTTTATTTCCAACAATAAGTACCAGCTTTTAGCAATACATACTGGCATTCAGTGATACATACAGGCTTTCAACAATATACAGGGGTTGGACAATGAAACTGAAACACCTGGTTTTAGACCACAATAATGTATTATTATGGTGAACTAGACCCTCCTTTTGTGGTCAATACAGCGTCAGTTCGTCTTGGGAAGGACATTTTTTGGAGACAATCCGGGTTAACACCCCAACATCCCTTTCAGACAGCGTCCTCTTGCATCCACAGTTAATCCTGTTGGATGTGGTTGGTCCTTCTTGGTGGTGCTGACATTACCCTGGATACCGTGGCTCTTGATACATCACAAAGACTTGCTGTCTTGGTCACAGATGCACCAGCAAGACGTGCACCAACAATTTGTCCTCTTTTGAACTCTGGTATGTCCCCCATAATGTTGTGTTCATTGCAATATTTTGAGCAAAACTGTGCTCTTTCCTGCTAATTGAACCTTCACACTCTGCTCTTACTGGTTCAATTAATGAAGATTGAACACCAGGCTGCTCCAATTTAGACATGAAACGTCTCACTACAATGACAGCTGTTTAAGTTTCATTGTCCAACCCCTGTATACTAGCTCTGAACAATACATATGGAATGTCAGGGATATAGTGTATGTATGTAGTATATAATGTACACCTGTGTGTGTGTGTGTGTGTGTGTGTGTGTGTGTGTGTGTGTGTGTGTGTGTGTACCCCTCGCTGGCCACTGAGGAGTTGCGGGAGACAGTTTTGGGAGACAGGTCGTAGTCGGAGTCAGAGCGATAAAGGAAACTCTCTCTCCTCTGAGACTGAGGGAACGAGGGGTGGAGCATCAGGCCGGGACTGAGATCAGCTGGAGACACTCCCCCATTCTCCACCTCACTGAGAGAGAGAGAGAGAGAGAGAGAGAGAGAGAGAGAGAGAGAGAGAGAGAGAGAGTGAGAGAGAGACAGAGACAGAGAGAATGAGAGAGAGGCAGAGAGAGAGAGAGAAAGAGAGAGAGAGAGAGGGTGAGAGAGAGACAGAGACAGAGACAGAGAGAGAGAGAGAGTATGGCTGTATAAGTAAATGTGCTTTATCCTACAGCTACTGTTATTTCACTTTATTACTGTTATTACTGTTACTACTGTTATTACTCCTGCTTCGTGTGTCTCGAGTCAAGTGGGTCTCTCAAGTCAAAAGATCAATCACACTTTAACTTTTTAAGCAACACCCGTGTATTATTTCTGATTTGTACAATTTTAGAGTGAAAAAAGGAAAGGAGCATCTTGCAAAAGTATGGTAACCTAGAAGATTTTAGCACTCAGATAACTTTAAATTTATACTTTCTGGAGACAGACAGGCTCAGTAATCCTGTCTGTTGTGCATGTGTAGAGGTAAAGTGTCTGAATTGAAGATCTGATTATTGTCTGTGCAGAGAGATATGAATAGAAGAGTACCTCCTCTAGTCATCCACTTCTGAGAACCAACTGCTAGATTAGACTACGTAACCTGCTTGGACTTCAATACCAACACCAGCTTGCATTCAACTTAAATTTCCACTGCCATATAACTCATTATCCGTTCACATGTGTATCACAGTTAATGCAAGCAAAATTTCATTTACTCTCTATTTCATTTCTTTTCTATTATACATCTTTTTTTCCATGTATTGTGCCTTTGCTCTCTAGTGTTGACCAGAGGAGGACGGGTTCCTCTCTGGACCCTTGGTTTACATTACATTTACATTTACATTTGCAGCATTTAGCAGACGCCCTTCTCCAGAGCGACTTACAAAAGTGCTTTGCTGTTTACTTAGAACATCCTTAGCTAGTAGACAAGGCCATGTTGAAACAAAAGTCTTTATGGAGTTAAGTACTCCTGAAACAGATGAGTCTTCAGTCTGCGTTTGAAGACAGTGAGGGACTCGGCTGTTCGGACTCCCAGGGGAAGTTCGTTCCACCATTTTGGTGCCAGAACAGAAAAGAGTCTGGATGCATGTTCTCCTTGCATCCTGAAGGATGGTGGGTCAAGCCGAGCTGTACTTGAAGCTCGAAGGGCTCTTGGTGCAGCTCGAGTTTTGACCATTGCCATCATGTTTGGAGGTGCTGGTCCGTTTTTGGTTTTGTAGGTCAGCATAAAGGTTCTGAATCTGATGTTCAGCTACAGGGAGCCAATGAAGGGAACGCAGCAGAGGAGTTACATGACTGAATTTATGAACATTGAAGACGAGCCGCGCTGCTGCATTCTGGATAAGTTGCAATGGTCTGATGGTCTCATAGGAAGGCCAGCCAGTAGGGAGCTGCAGTTCTAGTCTTGAGATGATAAGAGACTGAAGAAGCTCCTGAGCTCCTCTCTGGACAGAAAAAGTAGAATTCTCCTAATGTTGTAAAGGAGAACATCTGCAGGACCGAGTCAGGTTTGCAACATGACCTGTGAACGATAACTGGTCGTCCACTACTACACCAAGACTGCGTGCTTCAGCAGATGGAGTGACCAGTGAGTTCTCAAGGGAAATGGTAAGGTCAGGGTGAGGACCAGTGCTACCAGGAATGAATAGCAGTTCGGTCTTGCTGGGGTTGAGTTTGAGGTGATGGGCTGCCATCCATGATGAGACATCAGAGAGGCAAGCTGAGATGCGGGATGAGACCTGGGTGTCGGAAGGTGGGAAAGAGAGGATGAGTTGAGTGTCGTCAGCATAGCAATGGTAAGTAAAACCATGACAAGATATTACTTTACCAAGAAGAAGTGTAGAGAGAAAAGAGAAGAGGACCAAGGACTGACCCTTGAGGAACACCGGTGGAGAGTCTGCATGGAGCTGATGTGGCTCCCTGCCATGTGACCTGGTAAGAACGCTCTTCCAGGTATGATGTAAACCATTGTAATGCAGAACCAGTGATTCCAAGGCTACCGAGGATTGACAGGAGGATCTTGTGATCTACTGTATCAAAGGCTGCAGAGAGGTCGAGGAGAATTACAACAGATGATAGTTTGGCTGATCTAGCAGCATGGAGTTTCTCAGTGACCGCAATGAGAGCAGTCTCTGTTGAGTGTGCCGGTTTGAAGCCAGATTGGTTTGGATCCTGTAAATTGTTCTGGTTGAGAAAGAGCAATAACTGATTGTAGACAGATCGTTCAAGGATTTTTGAGAGGAAGGAGAGCAGTGATTCTGGTCTATAATTGCTAATGTTTGAACCATCAAGAGTTGGCTTTTTCAAGATTGGGACCACTCTGGCAGCTTTGAAAATAGATCCTCTTCAAGGTTTCTTCCTCCCAGTCTGAGGGAGTTTTTCCTGCCACTGTTGCCGCTGGCTGCTCATTTGAGGCTCGGACCCAGATTTCTGTAAAGCTGCTTTGTGAGACTCCTTGTAAAACATGCTTTGTAAATAAACTTTGATTGATTGAAGAGTAATAATGTCCAGTCATTCAGTGAGTCTATCCTGTTAGTGGTCAGTGTGTGATAAGGTCAGACACAGTGGAGATGTACAGTCTGATCGCTGTTGGTAGGAAAGACCTCCTGTTTGGCTTCTTGCTGCAGTGGAGCTGAATGAGACTGTTGCTGAAGGTGCTCTGATGTCTGACCAGTAAGCCATGCAGGGGGTGAGATGTGTTGTCCACAAAGCTGCTCACTAGGTCTCTGTATTCACCTTTTAATCCATCCCTGATGCACTCGACCACTGCAGAGACTTCAGAGAAATTTCTGAATTTCTGACAGATGACACCTTTGGAAGACAGGATGTTTTCCACAGTGTAGGAACTTACTCTTACTTCAGACTCAGATTAAAGCATCACTGAAGAAACCCACTCAGCTGAGTGGCACAGACCCTCAGCACTCTGAGGCTGATTCCATCTGGTCTGGCCGCTTTGCCCAGTTTCAGCTTCTCAAGCTGTCTCTTCTGCTGGTAGGTTGTCACCTCTAGATGGGAGTGAGCATTTTGTGTGTAGCCCCTTGTAAGTTTGGTTGTTTATTTTATTGCATTAAGAGACTATTTTAGTTTAAAATCTTAAAAAACTAGAACAACTACACTACAAACAAACTACAAAATTAACAAAAATGTTGAAATAATAAAGTAGCCAATCTCATTTGTTGATTGGTGTTTTGTCTGTGGGGAGGGGGCAGGAAAGAGGAGAGAGAGAATGTGGAGAAAAAGGAGGAGGAGGAAGAGGAAGAGGAGGAAAAAAACGCAAAAGCTGGTCGTGTAGATGTAAAATGTGAAACACATTGTATTTTCATTTTATCGTCCAGTCACGCACTGGGTTTTCAACCAGAGGACCTCCCGTATGACTGAGAGGGAGATACGAGGGAATCCGAATCAGAATCAGAATCTCTTTATTTCGCCAAGTTTGTTACACATGAATTTTTCTCGGAGCAACACATGTATGACATGTAACGAGTACACAGACTATTTACAAACATTACACTCGGAAGGAGGTACAATAAACAATAAATAGAATAAGAACATGAGTTATAAGTAAAAGTACTGAAGAGCAGAGCTGAGATATAATGAGTCTGATGTTTCTGAGGTAGATTTATATTAAACATAGATTGTAGAATTGCAGATGTAAACATTTACAGAAAGAGAACAGTGCAATAGATTTGTACAATTGTGCAAAGAGCAAAAACATGTACTGTGCTGTACTATTGAAGAACCAGTCAGGTCACTTTGGTGATGTTTGGAGACTCAGAGGAAAGAAGCTGTTAGCATGCCATGTTGTGCTGGTTTTGATGGACCGAAGCCTCTTACCAGAGGGGAGTGTCTGGTAGAGGTGATGTCCAGGACGTAAGGGGTCAGTTGTAATTTTGCCAGCGCGCTTCCTCATCTTACTGGTGTAGATCTCCTGCTGATACTTCTCTTCCTCCTCCTCCTGTTAGCCTGGTGACATGGAGAATGATCTCACTTCACTGTATTTAAAGATCTTGGTGATACTAGAGGTTCTGCAGACGTGCATTCTTGAAAGGACAGAGGGTGTGTGCAAATGTCATGCTGACGGGAAGAAAGTGTGCCGACAATAGGTGGAAGCATTTCTGAGAAGTATGTTGGAACGTCTAAACAAGTATGAATAAATAAATATTGATGATTAATCAAGTAATGTACAACATCACAAACCCTTTCTGTCTCATTGTGACAAAGTTGTTGCCCAGCCACACCTACAATCAGCAGAGACTACTTGGAATGTTCTGCTGCAGAAAAGTGCTGTAGTTCTAACCCTTAACTTTTGCCTAAACATTAAACTTGAATCAATCAACCTTTATTTAAAATCATTTAAATAAAATTAAATGAAAAGCTGTTTAAAATGTGAGTTTTTGTCTGTAATATTTTTGCAACATAAACAAAAATATTAACTCTTGAGTGTTTGGCATTGAGGCTGGTTGGAGGTTGCTGAATGATGCCATTAACCTTGGCACCGAAGAAGGAGTAGATGATGGCAGTGTTGTCTATTTGTTTGGTGATGCTGTTAAGAAGTCTGAATAATAATAATAATAATAAAATAATAATAATAATAATAATAATAATACATTTGATCACAAAGATACAGATAGCCTTGGAAACCTGGAAAATGGAGGGTATTCTGGAATAGTTCTTATTCCCTAATGTTCTCACAAAACTAGGGGCCCCACATATGAAAAACATCCTGGAATGCATAGCTAAAGAAAGTAATGCATTCATAGAAGAGGGTCCCTTTAACAGACCACATGAACTGTTAATTCTATCACCCAAAGGCATTTTTCAAATTACTAATGAATACTAATGATTTTTGGCCTATGTTGGGTTACAAATTCACCTCAGCAGAATTACTCTTTAGATGTTTGACGATAGAGTCCCAATGATTAGTGTGGTTGGTGGAGAATGCAGCACCGTTTCACATGGTTTCCAAAGCATTGGGGTCCAGTGGTAGGGGCTGGCATGGTTGCTGTGTGTTTGTGTTTAACAACAAAGAATGTTGTAGTTTCCTTTATCAGTGTTAGGGTTTGACTTGGCTTTCACACACTGCTGCCATGGGAGACTAGCATGGTTGTCACTAGTTGCCACATTTATCAGATGGTGGGGCCTGGTGTGAGATCGGTCTCTGGATGGTTTGAATGAATTCTCCTGGGTGTGTCTCATGTTTCTCATGCAGGGAGACCATATTAAACTGATCAGTATATGCTTTTCTGTCACATTCCAAGTAATGATCATTAGATTGTATAAATAAGGACTGACAAAGGGCCGTGGTCCTTTGGAATACAGGGTGGACTTCTCCAGTCTTTTTGACTCTGTGGTGGAATCAGCCATCCTCTATGGCATTGTCTGCTGGGGAGGTGGCATTACAGCCGCAGACAGGAAGAAACTGGAGAAGCTTATCAGGCAGGCAGGTTCTGCCTCAGAAACATGCAACCTCAACTTTTAACATCCAGAAACACTTACCTGAGAAGTGAAGAAATAGAAAGTCAAACTTTATCATAAGTCTCATTAATGTACTGTTAAGTAATGATTAAGAGCTGTGAATAAATCTTTAGTTCATCAGAATTTGATGGTAACAAATGTAGTTACTAATGTGGGAAACATATTTACAAATCACTGAGAATCCCTGAGAAATTACCAAGTTCATCCATGAACTCATGCTGATGTGTGCATTAGTATTTACAAATATCTTAACAAATGATTGGTTAAACATTAATAAACATGTAAGTAGAACTCTGCTTGTAGACACTACCCATGTAGATATACCTCTCACACAGTGGAAATGACCTTCACACAGTGGGAAATTACTTTGTGGTATGCATAGTGGCATGAATATACCTGTTGGTAATGTTAATGGGGTTTTACATTTCACACACACTGAACATGAGGAAACAAAGAGGTGTACATCCTGCCCTTTCAAGACGTTGAGCTGGGCCGTCTTGTGAGTGAAGGGAGCATCCCCAACAAGTAAATCATCCAAAACTATCATGCTTAGAGGAAACCTCAGCAGCTCCACAGTGCAGTGGAGATTAAAGAACAAACAATGATGTATGAAGTTCAACTCTGCTCTAGATCAGGGCTGAAACACATAGAGACATGTCCTGGTAGCTAACAATGACAGTCAAAAACATTATTAATTAATTATTATTAATTAATAAATTAATTTATTTATTTATAAAGGAGGACTTCTGTTTTGTCACTATTTAGGAGGAAGTTATGCAGCATCCAAGATTTTACATCTTTTATACAGTCCTCCATTTTCTTTAATCTAGTTTTATCATCAGATTTGTCTGATATATACAGTTGAGTATCGTCTGAGTAACAGTGGAAGTTAATGTAATGTCTGTTTATTACGGTGTCGAGAGGAAGCAGGTAAAGAGTGAACACTGATGGTCCTAAAACAGAGCCTTGTGGGATTCCATATCTCATTTCAGTGTGATTGGAAGACACACCATCCTTACCATTACAAACCGGTTTTACGAAGTAAGATCTGAACCATGAAAGGGCTGTCCCTGTGATTCCAACCACACCGTCTAATCTTTCTAGGAGAACAGTGACAGCAAATGGAGAACAGACTGTATCAAATGATGCACTTAAATCTAGTAGCACAAGCAGGGACACATAGCCTGTAGGTTTATCATATTTGATAACATCATCAAATTCCCATAAGCTCATTTAAATCATTAAATCATTCACAGTTCATCCTGATCTCTGACAAGACCTAATTGTACACTTTATAGATACTTTGTACTAGATTTAGCATTTAGCATTGCTATGGCATGATGGTCACCACCCCACCTCATCCCCAACTACCCATCTCATCCCAGTAGTACTGTATGGAGCTCCATCACTCCAGAGAACACAGTTCCACTGCTCCACAGCTCAATGCTGGGGGTCTTTATACCCTCTAGTCCACACCTGCTATTAGACATGGAGACAATAGAGTCATGTTTGTTTATCTGCTCAAGAGAGTCCTATTCTATTGGCAGTTCTTCTCTACAGGGATTTGATTCTGTATTTATTAATCAGTTTAATCTCTTCTTTGATTCCAATGCAGTGTTTGAGCCATGGATATTGGTTTCATTTGATTATTTTTTTATATTTGTCCAACATCTCTCTCTCTCTCTCTCTCTCTCTCTCTCTCTTTCTCTCTCTCTATCTCTCTCTCTCTCTATCTCTCTCTGAAAACAAACATAACCAAGACAAGATGTGGTCGACTGTCAACTGGCTATGAATTAACAAACATAATGAGAGAATGCATTTTTCATTCATTCATTCATTCATTTTCTGAAACGCTTATTCCTGAATAGGGTCACGGGTGAGCCGGTGCCCAGCCGGCAACTCTGAGCGCAAGGGCGGGAAACAACCCTAGACAGGGCGCTAATCCATCGTAGGGCTCACACATGCACACACACACACACACACACACACACACACACATCCACACACTAAGGGCCACTAGAGAGTCACCAATTCACCTACCATGCATGTCTTTAGACTGTGGGGGAAACTGGAGTACCCGGAGGAAACCCACGCGAACACGGGGAGAACATGCAAACTCCACACAGAAACTTCCCAGGTCGCCCCACCCGGGGAAGAATGCATTTTTATTCAACTTTTTATTCAGTTTAAAACACAAGAACATTTTTACACACAATGTAAACATCTACATCACCCCCACAATCTACCTGTTAACCTACCTGTAACACCTTACAGATCAAATAATTAAAATACTATCATAATTTAATCCTACAGAGAGTTCAGAAACAGCTGAACATCTGGAACAGTTCTGGACTTGGTGTCGGTACAAACTGCAGAAATGTACAGAAACAGTTAGACTCTATATACTAGGTTTCATCTACAGACAGGAAATAAACAGAACTGATATATTATTAAAATAGAAACCGCTACAGATTTATGATCTAATATTAACTCCTTAAATAATTAGATTAGATAATTCTGCTGCTAATCAGTCACTAAACTGTACAAAAAGATGAGAACTCTGAACTGATGACTAATAAAGAAGAAAAATCGCCCCCTGTGGTCAGAGTGTGGTTGTGCAGGTGGACCTCTGTTAGAAGTTCACTAAAATGCCCCTCCTTTTGTTTTTATGCAGCTATTGACTAATAAATTACGTTAATAAAGGAGATTCTTAAATATTATGACCAGAACACGGCAGATGAAGGAATAAACCATGTGGATTATTCTAAAGAGGCTCGCCGATCTCCACCGTTCTCCAATATATTATATATTATACTGTATATGTTTTTGTATATATTAGCATATTTAAGTGTGATGCAGTGAAGTATATAATTGTGTTTATAAGGTTTATAATAAATTACACACAATATAAAATACCAAACTGTGTATCAAACTCCAGTGCTGCCCAGGCAGTCGGAATAAAATCCTGGGCTGAATTTTTACTCTATGGGCCTGTTTAGAATTTAGAATTAAATTTAGAACAGCAGTGCTGAAACACAAATAGACAGAACATCTCATTTCAGTTAGGCCTTCATGGTCTACAGAGCCAGCAGTCTACACAGTCTACACAGCCTGCACTGTCTACACAACCTACAGTCTACAGTCTACACAGTCTACACAGCCTGCACTGTCTACAATGCCTTCAAATATGCAGCCCCTGAATTTATACACAGCTAGTGTTATTTAGGGGTAATCGTGCGAACACTAACAGCACTAACTCTATGTATACTAGAGGTCTGAAAAATTTAGAACACCCCTATTCAGATGATGCCAGCTCCCGGGACCACCCTCATACCACAACTGAAGGAGGAGATTCAGCTGTGAGAAGAAGAGTGGAAATCCAGTTATCCAGGCAGTAGAGGCCCTCGACCTGGCACCCTGACGGTGTCCAAAAATGTTTGACCAGTATACAATCATCACTATGCTAAACATACATCTGCTATCAGCAGTGCTCAGTGAAATCTAGTGTTAGCCAGGTGCTAACACAGCAGTACTCAGTGCTATGCCCTCGTGTTCTATATGAGGTGACGCTAAAAGCGCTAATCAAGGCCTCATTGGGCAGTTGTGCTAACTGTTAACAGTGCTACCAGCATTATCTACTGTTAAACAAACAAGACTACAAATGCTATTGTAATATCGAATCTTAACCAGGTGATGCCAGCAATGCTAACAACAATATTAATAAGTAACATCTAGGGTTACCACTGTGATGCTAATGGTAGGAACACTATCCACAGTGTTGGCAGTAGTGCTAAGAGCAGTAATCAATGAAATCTAGTGTTAACCAGCTAACAGTGCAAACAGTAGCAAAAAACAATGATATCTAATGTTATGCTAGCACTGCTATGCTAACTAGCTAACATCACCATTTCCTGCTAATCAGGCAATGTTATCAATAAAAACAGCACCAATAACCAGTGATGTCTGTTGTTCAGCATGAAATGCTAACAGTGCTAACATCAGTAATGTCTGGCGGTAACAGACAAACCACCATTTCCTGTTCATCAATGCTAACAGTTGTAACAGCATCAATGTCTGTTGTTAACTAGGTGATGCTAGCAGTGCTAACAAATAGCTATATGTAGTACTAACATGTGATGCTAGCATTGCTAACAA
Source organism: Acestrorhynchus altus (assembly GCA_034509495.1). NCBI lineage: Eukaryota > Metazoa > Chordata > Actinopteri > Characiformes > Acestrorhynchidae > Acestrorhynchus > Acestrorhynchus altus. The sequence continues at coordinate 50,861,140 of CM067502.1, read as the reverse complement.
CTTGATCGATACTTGGTGTTTACCAGCTAACATCCCCAATAATCAGTGTTAGCTTCATATATCAACACTGATAACAGTAGGAGAATCTTCAGTGTTAGCATTAGCAGTATGATCTTGTTCATAACAGCTAGCTACTGTGTACCATAGTCTCATCTCCACCGGTCTCAGCCTCACTCTTCAGACGCAGCACAGGTGTTCCTCCTGTGGTGGGCACTGCCGTGTCAGCGGTGGATGAAGCACAGTCATTGTCCCCACCCCCCTGTTCCTCCGAAGGCTGGCAAGGTGACTCGTGCACTCGCATGTGCTTGGCCAGATGGTCAGACCGCATAAAGACGCGTGGGCACACGCTGCATCCAAAGCGTTTGGCACCTGTGTGTGTTTGCAGATGGCGTTGCAGCTCATCAGAGCGTGTGAAGCGCTTCCCACAGAACAGCCAATTGCAGACAAAGGGACGGTCACCACTGTGCCAGCGCAGGTGTGCCTTCAGGTGTGAGGTCTTTACATAGGCTTTCCCGCAGCCCGGGATGTGGCAGTTGTGCAGGTGCTTGCGTTTGTCATCATCATTGCCAGTGGATGCAGTCCCGAGTGACTCCGCACTGAGACAGTTAGGGCAGCGGCAGGCAGTCTGACCAGGAGCTCTGCTGCCGGAGCGCCGAGCGGGTTTGGGTCTGCCAGAACCAGAGCTGCTGGCACCCTCTTGTGGCTCCTCCAGGGAGAATGATGCAGATACACCAGGTGGGTGCAGCATGTCTGGTGCAAGCGGCTCCATTTTGAAACCATCAGGTGGGTAGAGCGGGGATGGGTGAGGGGATGGTGGAAGGCAACACATTTGGGCCTCTGGATTGTAGGAGCTTACAGCCGGCTGTAGGCCCATTGAACCTCCCTGACCCATCCCCCCACCTCCCAGACCTGGCGCCCCCTGCAGGTCCATCCATCCACCAGCGCCACCATGCAAGTCCCACCAGCCAGACATTCCCACTTCCTCTGGGCCTCCAGGGGGTGCTGCACGCAGCCACGGCTCATAGGGGTGTGCCATGCGGGGAACGAGAGCGCTGCCGTGTGGGTGTGTGAAAGTTGATGAGTTTGAGAGAGCAAAGTATTTCAGCACATGTCTGGAAATCCAATGAAAGGAAGAAGAATCTGTGGAGACAAGAATAGACAGAACAGTCAGGGAATATACTGCCTGCTCCTGCAGTACGGTGAAGACTACATTGTTAGGTATAGAGACTCCTTCCATAATGATTATGATATGATTTTACAGTTATGAGTTTACTGTTAATAATTAAACTGTAATCCTGGTCCTGGAGTGCCAGTTTCTTCCAGTTTACTGATCTCCCTGCTCTAACAGACCTAAACCTGGTGATATAATCAGGTGTGCTTGAACAGGAGAAGCACCTGGCATTCCAGAACCAGTATTTCCTACCCTGCAGTAATCCCTATACCAGTCTGCAGTTACAGTAAGCCAGGGGTCTCCAACCCAACTGAAAACATCATACATAAACAAGAGAAATGGCATATAAAATTATACAATAGTTAAATATTACTCTTTTATTACAATGTTTCTACAACGTGATTCTAACAAGACTGTACTCAGTACAGTCCCTCTGGAACCAAACCGTTTCCACACAAATCCCCCCGCTCACACTCTCTATTAAATCGTACACAGATGGTGGCCTGTAGATGTGATGTTACAATATGGCCATTCTTACATTTTGTACAAACTATATCTCCTTAAATCAATCTTCATGGTATTTTGCTCAGCAGTGTATTCTAAATATTCAGGCAGACAGTCTTTAGGTGTGTTACTTTGAGTTGAACTTTGGCTCCCCCTCGTGTACAGACCAGGTTAGTGCTACTCAGAAATGAACCAAGTTCTGTATCCAAATAAAGTCACTTGAGTGCAGCTGAACTCAAGTCTGATCTCAGTAGTGTTTGTTCTGTAAAACATCTTGGAAATGGTCTGGATAGTATACATACTGAGGCTTGTTTTATTTTGGTAATCAGATTCATCTTTGTCCCAAAGTATTTGTACTGGGTCTTGCCTTGGTCTCAAAAGTATTTGTATTCAAACTTGGCCTGGACTTCAGAGTATTTGTACTGGACCAAGTAGTGTTTGTTCTCTCTCACACACACACTTGCTGACAGAAATGTCCCACTCTGGAGTTTGTTCCCATAGCAACTGAAGTCCCCCCAATAAAGTGAGGAGAGACATAAAAACATGCCTGAACATGGTACACACACACACACACACACACACACACACACACACACACACACACACACACACCACACACAAACTGCCAGGTACTTCCCATAGGCTGAAAGAGGAATGTTTATGGGTTGTGTGTGTGTTGCAGGTAAGCGGAAGACATTGGTTTGCAGCTGTGAAGAGATGATGACAGCTGTGGCCCCGCCCCCCAGGTGTCTGTGTGTGTGTGTGTGTGTGTGTGTGTGTGTGTGTGTGTGTGTGTGTGTGTGTGTGTGTGTGTTGTGGGAGGTGCTGGCGTGGAGCCAGGCTTCATTTGTATGTCTGTGTTAAGATGAGTTCTGGCAGACGTTTAAACCTGTTTGCTTTATAAATCACACACACACACACACACACAGGACTTTGTGATTGTTCATATTTCCTGTCAGATAGTGTGTGTGTGTGTGTGTGTGTGTGTGTGTGTGTGTGTGTGTGTGTGTGTGTGTGTGTGGTCGTTTAATAGTCTGGGAATTAGAGCTGAATCGCAGGAGAGAAGCAGCCAAAGTTAATCTGTTTAAACCAGAACAGCACAGCAGATCCTCTCTCCACACACACATACACACACACACACACAAACACTGAACACACACACACACTGAACACACACACACTGAACACAGTGTGTGTGTGGGGGGGGGGGGGGATTTAGCTGTGTAGACTCAGTAAAAGCTGTAAACACAGAGTGGAGACTTAGTGGGGCCAGGGCTGTGTGTGTGTGTGTGTGTGTGTGTGTGTGTTTGTGTGTGTGTGTGTGTGTGAGAGAGAGAGAGAGAGAGAGAGAGAGAGAGACTAGAAGTGTAATGCTGATCTTCTGACACTATATTTAAGGTTAAAATAAACATTCTGATTGATTTGTTTAAATTAAAATGATTAAAACATTAATTCATTCATTATTCAATGGTTAATCACGTGCGTCCGTATTAATGTTATATTTAAATGTAATTTTTAACGTGTTTGTTTTATTTTTTATATTGTTTTGAATGTGAATTTACATGACTTTAGAACATGATTACTCAGACTAAACTGTAGCTTATACTCTCAGTATATATGTATTTGCTCATTTCCCATCTATTCCGTTCTCTTCCCTCCCTTTCACTAACCTCTCAATCCTTTCCTTTCTTTCCTTTCCTTTCTATTCCTTTCTTTAATTTCCTTTCCTTTCCTTTCTATTCCATTCTTTCCTTCCCTTCCCTATCTGTTCCATTCTTTTCCTTTTTATTCCATCTTCCCTTCCCTTTCCTTTCTATCCAATTCTTTTTTTCCTTTCATAACCATTCCATTATATTATATTCTATTCATTTCCTTTCTCATCTGTTGCTATCTATTCCTTTCTTTTCCTAACCAAAACCCTCTTACATTACATTTCTTTCTTATCCAGTCCATTATATGCATTTTTCATTCCTTTCTTTTTCTTTCTTCTTTATTCCTTTCATCAATTTCACTCTTTTCATTTCCTATCCTGTCCATTTAATCCCTTTCCTTTCTTTTCCATTAAATTGAATTCCTTTCCTTTCCTTTCTTTTAAATTCATTTCTTTTAATCCGTTTCCTTTATTTTCATAACCATTCCATTATATTCATTTTCAATCTTTTCACTACTTGTCCTATCCTTTGAATTTCTCTTCTAATTATGTTCTATTCCATTGATTTTTCCAGTAATATTACAGTGACTTTAACACACACACACACACACACACACACACACACACACACACACACACACA
>CM067502.1:50778361-50856672 GCA_034509495.1 Acestrorhynchus altus | reverse complement strand
GGTAGGTAAGGTGTTCATAGGTGGGGTGCTCATGGTAGGTAAGGTGTTCACAGGTGGGGTGCTCAGATGAAGTTGGTCACTTTAACTATGGAAGTTGTAGTCCACTTCATGGGTAGTTTAGGGTGAGGGTTCAGAGACAAACAATGAAACAGGCAGAGGAAACCGACTGTTCACCGACTTATTATCAGAATAAATATTTAAACAGAATAAATAATAATAATTCAGCAATAACTCAACTTCAGCTGCTCTGATCAATCCCATCCCATCCCGAACCGAACCGAACCGAACCGAACTCTGCTCCTCCTCGCGCCCTCAGAGCAGCTTATATACTGGTAGCTCCTCCCACCAGACTCTACCATTATCAGCAAAGGTAATGTTCTCAATACAGCATATAAATGTTGTTGACTTACAATCATACCTGATACTCAACAGTCACCATTACTGTCTCCACACAGACTTATGATGTCATCTTTAATTAGACAATAACTACAGGCATTTAATCTGTCTCTCCTTTGTCTCCTCACCAGTCCAGTGTCCCCTCCCCTTCAGCAGAGATGGACTCACCCAGGTAAGTAAAGCTCAGAGTCCTGCGGGCTGGGACTCTTTGGGAACCGTGCACAGGTAAGAACAGGTCAGTATGTCGCCTCACTGTTTAGTGTGTAACGTTGTATCAGCAGCAGTCTTCTGCCTCCAAACCCGTGCACTTCTGGGCTTTTTGCTCACCGTTCTCATGATCATTTTGTCCCCTCCAGATCGAGAGGATATTATCAGTGGTCTTATGTCTTCCATTTTCTTACAGCTGCTCTCACAGTTCATTTATTCTCACCAACCTGCTTGTCTATCGTAGACTGACTCTTCCCAGCCTGGTGTAGGTCTACAGTTTTCTTCCTGGTGTCCTTCAACAGCTGTTTGGTCTTGGCTGTGGTTGGTGACTGTTTGAGGCTGTGGACAGGTGTCTTTTATGCAGATAACGAGGTCAAACAGGTTCCAGTAACACGGGTAACGAGTGGCGGACAGAAGAGCTTCTTTAAGAAGTTACAGGTCTGCGAGAGATGGAAATCTTGCTTGTTTGTGGGACCAAATAATTATTTTCCAGCATAATTTACAAATAAATTATTTAAAAATCCTACAATGTGATTTCCTGGATTTTTCTCATTTTGTCTCATTGTTGACGTGAACCCATGATGAAAATTGGACCTCTCATCTGTTTGCTCCACTGTACCATCTGACACCCAACACAATATTAGATACCATATAATACATCAGTTTACCATAAACACCCTACATACTGAACACTGTTATATAACACACACCATGAATATGCAGCATATCAGTGAGACGGGAGTCCGGTGCATAATTATTTGGACTTTAATGCATCTCCATGCAGTATTACACTCAAGGCATGCTGGGTAAATGATAGCGCTGATCAGCGCTTTAGTAACAGAGTACAGAAATATATCAGTCAATATAAACATCTGCAGAGCAGGTAGATATACACACATACAGAATACACAGCTTAAACTCCTCCCGTTTCCTCCACTGAACACAGCCACCCGGCCAGCACTGTGCGTGCAGAAGAGGAATCGGACACACTGGGAGGGACTGGGAGGTAAAGGGATTGACTGGAAAGGAATGGGAGAGACCCCTAGGTATGGGAGGGAAATGGAAGAGACAGGGCGGTATGCAGAGTGACTAGAAGAGAATGTAAGAGACTCAGAAGGAAAGAGAAAGATGGGGAAGGATGGAGACAAGCTGGGAGGGACTCAAAGGGACAGGGAAGGAGTCGGAGGGAAAGGGATAGAGTAGGCGGAACCTGGAGGGAGAAGGACAGAGTGGGAGGGACTGGGAGGTGTGTATAAAAGTGGGCGTGTGGACGGCTGAGCTGCGGAAGTCGCTGCTCTTCCTGAGGTCTTTGTGGTTTTCTTTTTACTGATGAGGAATAAAAACAATAAAAACACTCGGAACGGAACAGAACCAGGACAAACGGAACATATACGGACAGAACACAACAACAGCTTTCCTTAAAGAACAGAAGAGTTAAAGAGAACATTAAACAATCTCATTACTGCGTCTCACACACCATTACCGCACAGATCAATACCTCCCCACACCTGTGTCTGTGTGTGTGTGTGTGTGTGTGTGTGGGGAGAGACTCTGAGTGTGTGTGTGAAGTCTGAGGTTCTCTGGTTGATGAAGCTGCTCTATTAGAAATGGCACCAAAACACTTCGGACTGACGCCTTTTAAATCCCTGTAAAGGCATTGGATTTGTGTGTGTGTGTAAGTGCGAGTGTGTGAGAGTGTGTATTTTAAAACACACAGATCCTAAAACTAAATCAGCACATTAAAGCGACAGTTCAGCACAGACTCAAACAGTCAATCAGGACTTCTTACTTTCAGAGTTGGAGCTCTGAAGCCAATATAGCCAACAAGGAATACAAGCTTATGGACACCAATCAGCACTGGGGCTACAAAACTATAAGCTGTGTGGTGTTGGGTTGGTGGTAATGGGTGGGGTATAAGTTGTGTGGTGTTGGGGTGGTGGTGATCGGTGGGGTATGTGTGGTGTTGAGTAGGTGGTGTATGGTGTTGGGTTGGTGGTAATGGGTGGGGTATAAACTGTGTGGTGTTGGGCTGGTGGTAATGGGTGGAGTATAAGCTGGGTGGTGTTGGGGTGGTGGTAATCGGTGGGGTATAAGCTGTGTGGTGTTGGGGTTGGTGGTAATCAGAGGGGTATAAGCTGTGTGGTGTTGGGGTTGGTGGTAATCGGTGGGGTATAAGCTGTGTGGTGTTGGGCTGGTGGTAATGGGTGGAGTATAAGCTGTGTGGTGTTGGTCATCGGTGGGGTATAAGCTGGGTGGTGTTGGGGTGGTGGTAATCGGTGGGGTATAAGCTGTGTGGTGTTGGGCTGGTGGTAATGGGTTGAGTATAAGATGTGTGGTGTTGGGGTGGTGGTCATCGGTGGGGTATAAGCTGTGTGGTGTTTGGGTGGTGGTAATGGGTGGGGTATAAGCTGTGTGGTGTTGGGCTGGTGGTAATGGGTGGAGTATAAGATGTGTGGTGTTGGGGTGGTGGTCATCGGTGGGGTATAAGCTGGGTGGTGGTCATCGGTGGGGTATAAGCTGGGTGGTGGTCATCGGTGGGGTATAAGCTGTGGGGTGTTGGGGTGGTGGTAATGGGTGGGGTATAAGCTGTGGGGTGTTGGGGTGGTAGTAATGGGTGGGGTATAAGCTGTGTGGTGTTGGGGTGGTGGTAATGGGTGGGGTATGAGCTGTGTGGTGTTGGGGTGGTGGTAATGGGTGGGGTATGAGCTGTGTGGTGTTGGGGTTGGTGGTAATGGGTGGGGTATAAGCTGTGTGGTGTTGGGGTGGTGGTGTGTGGTGTTGGGGTGGTGGTAATGGGTGGGGTATAAGCTGATTGACGATTTGGAGGTATTTGGTTTTTCACTGAACTTTCGCTTTAATCACTCACTCACTCTTGGTGGACACGATTTGTGGAGGCACCTGGACGGACCTGTGGACAGGTGTAATTTGTGCTTTCATTGAAATGCTGGAACGGCTGACTGACCTGAAGACTGGACATGTTCGTAAGACGTGTGTATAAGTAACTGGTACGGGGGCATAGCGCCTATGCTATCTGTCCGACATTCAGGGCCACTTATAAACCTTAAAAACAACGTAACACTAAACGACTAACGTTATTTAAAGCGCTGCTGAGAAGCAAAGCTGGTCTAAGACAGTTTAGCGAACGGCATGACAGAAAGTTAATGATGATGTTAGCTAATGGCTAACGCTAACGTAGTGTATGTTTAAGGGTGTATTTAAAGTGCCTTAAAAATCGATACGGTTCCATAAAAACAGTTATCATTAACATTCTCAGTTACGCAGTCGTTAGCTTGCTAGCTAATGCTAATCGTGTATTTTTAAGAGTCTGGTAATCAAATTACCGCTTTAATTAAGTACAAAACTGCTCTGGGGTGCACTGCGCAGCTGGATATACAACAAACCCTCCGAAACATTGATAAACAACGATAAACCCGCTACCTGAACTCAAGCAAGCGATTCGTATCCTGTCGTCAGCATGCCAGGATGTGCGTTTTTAGCGAACTCTGAGTCGAATCACTGATTAAAAATAGTTCACAAAAAAACACCAAAACACAACAAAAATCAGCCACGATAAAACCCTGCGTAACAAATCACAAGAGTACACTTAGCTAATGTTGCTAGCTAACATTAACTTAACGTTAGTTAACGTAACGCCGCTAGCCCGACTAAAACGGGCAGGACCTTTACTTTAGGAAAAACCTGGTTTAGCTTTAAAATACTTTTATAACAGGCAGTGTACTTCGCACTGTTCGCTATTGCATCCCGAACTGCATCGCTGTTCTTTAACACGGAACGTTTCGGTCAACCGAACGACGAACGACCGAAGGAAACGCGCTACTATCTCTTAAAAATGCGTGAAGGACGGGCGTTTCACGCTGGCCAGTGTTTAATCTCCGTTTTCTCATTGCGAACCTCCACAGGCTTCTTACGACGTTCGTTTCTGGACGTATTGCTTGACGATAAGTTCAACTCCGCCTCAAGAAGAGAGGTAAACCAGTGACCGCAAATCGTGTCCACCCCCCTGCTGTTTCTCAGAGAGGTGGAGCATGTTGGCCCCCACCTCTCCATCTCCATGCACATTCTGACTATGAGGCGGAGCCTGCCCCACTGGCACCGCCCATCCCCCCTCCTCCCATGCCAGCCCCACCCCCCTGGTCGATGTTGGAGGGTTTGATTGGCGGGTGCTGGTGCTGCAGGGCGTGGCGCTCCAGCAGCGTGCGGTGCGTGAAGGCCCGGTGGCACACGTTGCAGGAGAAGGTGCGCTCCACGCGGTGAGTGCGCATGTGCACGTTCAGGGAGCTCTTCTGGGTGAAGCGCTTCGAACACACGGAGCACTGGAACGCACGGACCCCCGTGTGGACCACCATGTGCTTCAGGAGGTAATCGCGCAGCGAGAAGGAGCGCCAGCAGATGCTGCACTGGTGGGGCTTCTGACCTACACACACAGTGTAACAAACACACCGTTAAAACTGACATCATGCACAATACACACACTGCATGGCCAAAAGTTTGTGGACACCACTTCTAATGAACACATTCAGCTACTTTAAGCTGCAGCCATTGCTGACACATATGTGAAAATGCACAAACAGCCTGTGTGCTCCCTGTGGAGAAGGTCTTCCCTGGACAGTAGAGAGAGTTACTCCAACAAAAGCAGGATAAACGTTTTAATACCTTTTATTTCAGAAGACAGTGGACGAGCATGTGTCCCAATACTTTTGACCATATTAACATTAGTGTGTTTCCTGATGGAACAGAGTGACTGCACAGTTGAAGCTATTCACACATGGTTGCTAGGTGGTTGCTATGCTGTGTGTGTGTGTGTGTGTGTGTGTGTGTGTGTGTGTGTGTGTGTACCCGAGTGGATGAACATGTGCTTGCTGTAGTTTTTGCGGGATCTCAGGGATTTCCCGCAGTGGCTGCAGTCGAAGCTCGTCTCTGAACTCTGGCCTGTGAAACTCGGACCCGCAATACAGGCCGGGGCAGGAGGGGGCGGGGCCGGGGTCATCGGAGCTGGGGGTGGAGCCTGCTGACAGGACTCTGCCATGCTGTCAATACCCATAGGCCCGCCCACAAAGAAAGAGGATGGCTGCGATTCGCTGACGGGATACTGGAAAAGCATCTGGGATAAAAGAAAGGAATGACCCAGTTGAGATGAAAGTAAAGTCACATGACGTTAAATTAGTGTTGTTTAAACGTTTTGTGTTACAGAAATACATTATAGTTTATTGATCAACAATCTGGTTTATAGTATCTGTTAAACATTACTGGTGGTGTGTGTAAGAGTACCCCGTTCAGACGTGTGGGCCGTGTATCTCTCAACTCACTTGGTTGTTGATGCTGTGAGAGGAAGTGGGCGGAGACAGTGGCTTGTTGCTACGGGAACGGGGGTTGGCCACCAGAGTCTGAGAAGTGTCAGCCTGTGGCCAAAAACCACTAGCGAACACGGCCTGGTCCTCATAAAACCCACCCTGAAACAAACACACACACACACACACGCACACACACACGCACACACACACGCACACACGCGCACACACACACAGTTGAACACTGAGAGGGAGGTGCAGAGGGGAGTAAATCTAAAATTCTACAAACATTCATTAAGAATCAGCAGAGGGGCGGAGCTACAGCTTTTTATGTAAATGCGGTCTAATTGATCTGTCGTTACAGAACAGCCAAATCACTATTTATCTAGTGTGTGTGTGTGTGTGTGTGTGTGTTACCTGTCCATACGCAGACTGGTGTGTGTTATCGTGTGTATCGCGTCTCTCCTCCAGCTCAAACAGACCATCACCATCCTGAACACCTTCGTCCTTCACCACCACCTGTTCTCCCCCAAGCACCTACACACACACACACACACACACACACACACACACAGTAAATGAGCATAGTGGATTTGGGTGGGGTGAAAGTGCTGTAGAGTGGATGGGTGGGGCTAAAGTGCTGTAGAGTCAATGGGCGGGGCTAAAGCGCTGTAGAGTGAATGGGTGTGGCTAAAGTGCTGTAGAGTGAAAAGGCGTTGCTAAAGTGCTGTAGAGTCAATGGGCGGGGCTAAAGGCCGTAGAGTCAATGGCGGGCCAAGAGCTGTAGAGTCAATGGGCGGGGTTAAAGAGCCAGAGCCACGGGTGGGGGCTAAAGTGCTGTAGAGTCAATGGGCGGGGCTAAAGTGCTGTAAGGTGAATGGGCAAGCAGAGCTGTAGAGTCATCACGGGCGGCTGAAGCAAGCAGAGTGAATGGGTGGGGCTAAAGTACTGTAGAGTGAATGGGTGGGGCTAAAGAGCTGTAGAGTCAATGGGAGGGGGCTAAAGTGCTGCAGAGTGAATGGGCGGGGCTAAAGTGCTGTAGAGTGAATGGGCGGGGCTGTATATCAGGACAAAGTCAGTGGTGTGTTTGTGTGTTATAAACCTGCAGTCGTAGAGGCTGTCTCTGCTTTCGGCTATGCCCCGCCCCCCTCTCCCTCTCTCCATCCCGCTCTCTCTCCTCCACCTCCTCTTCCTCGTTAAATCTCTCCATCCCCACCGCCAGATCCTCTCCGACTCCCACAAACTCCGCCCCTCCGTTACCACGGAGACCGTCTCTCCCCATTCCCTGCGGAGCAGGAGTGTTCATCTGGGCTCTTCCCGGATCGGGCATGTTCTGGTTCTGGCTCTGATTCTGTACTGCTGCACCTGCGCGGGCGAACGATCATCACTGTTCTGATGAAATGATATCATGATATACCTACACAGTGACATCATCAATCTTAAATAGGCGATTATTTATCAATTCAAATTTACATTCATTACTACACACTCCTACTGCACAGTCCACGCTCATGGTCTCGGTGTCCGTATCGGTCAATATACAAAGTCTTTATCGGTATCGGTCCACACTCAACATTTAAATGTTGATATCGGTCCACACTTAAAGCAGGATCTCAATGTCAGTACTGGTCTATTCCATCATGTCTTACCTGCACCGCTTCGGTCCGCGCTCTGGTTCAGCATGTAGATCTCCTGAGTGCAGCTAGCAGTTTTCAGCATAGCTCCACCCCCTGGTGCTCCAAGCCCCTCCCCCCTGCACAGCAAATCACCCAGAGGTGGCATTATTCCTTCCAGACCACTGGAGTCTTGCTGACCCCCGCCACCCATAGTCGGGGGGTCCTGCAGGCCCGCAGCCGACCCCACCCCAGCCCCACACTCGCTTAAGGGGTAACTGTAGCCCTGCAGTGCCCCAGCACTTACTCCGCCCACATTTCCCACGCTCTCCCGGCCCTTCCCACCTCCCTGCTCTTCTTGCTTGGGCATGGTGGCCCCCAGAGGCCGTTTCTGGGATATGATCTGTGTGCACTCGTCGATGACGGTTTTGATCTGCAGGATGCTGGCGGCCGTCAGTATGCAGAGTGCCTGCGAGTGCAGCACCACCAGCGAGCCACTGTACATGAAGTCGACCAACTGCTTCACCGTTTCCGCGGGGACCAGTGGTGGCACAGAGATCTCAGAGTGCCCCAGCAGAAGCTTGTCCTGGAAAAAGGGGCTGGCGGCGGCGAGGACGCAGGCGTGGGCACGCAGCGAGGCGTCGTGGATGCGCACCGTCACGTCACAGAACAGACCCTTGCGCCGCTGAGAGCGCAGAGCCTCCAGCACCGACTGGCTGGCGTTGTGCAGGTGGATGTAATGAACCGTCTCAGAGCCTGACATGGCAGGAACTCGGAAGAACAAGATCAACCTGAAAACACACACAGACACAGGACTGACTGCCAGGGGACAGTTTAAAGTACAACATTAAAGTTTGAGAATCAGCACCTCCGAGTCTGAGGTCACACTAATACACCAGAAAAGGTGACGGGCAGCGTTTGGGGACCACTGAAGACACGCTGTTTGCTGGGGGAAGCTGGTTAGATGATCTACAGCTAAGTGTTGCAGGGAGCATACCAACCAGGAACCAGCCACGGCAAATGCAATAATAATAATAACATGGAGGTGAGGAAGTGATCAGTGGAAGTGAGGAAGTGGTCAGTGGAGGTGAGGAAGTGGTCACCTCCACTGGTGGTTGGTGTGGCTTAACAGATAACACCACCAGTAAGACACCACACCATTGAGTAACTACTCTGAACACCAATAAGAGTGGATACTCTGGATAAGAGCATCAGATAAATTCCATACATTAAAATGGTCAGTGGAGTTGAGGAGGTGGTCAGTGTAGGTAGAGGTGGTCAGTGGAGGTGAGGAGGTGGTCAGTGTAGGTGAGGAGATGGTCAGTGGAGGTGGTCAGTGGAAATGGTGGTGAGGAGGTGGTCAGTGGAGGTGAGGTGGTCAGCGCAGGTGGTTAGTGGAAATGGTGGTGAGGAGGTGGTCAGTGGAGGTGAGGTGGTCAGCGCAGGTGGTTAGTGGAAATGGAGGTGAGGAGGTGGTTAGTAGAGGTGGTCAGTGGAAATGAGGAGGTGGACAGTGGTGATGAGGAGGTGAACAGTGGTGATGGTCAGTGTAGGTGAGGAGGTGGTCAGTGGAGGTGAGGAGGAGGTAAATGGAGATGGTCAGTGAAGGTGAGGAGGTGGTCAGTGGAGGTGGTCAGTGTAGGTGAGGAGGTGGTCAGTGTAGGTGAGGAGGTGGTCAGTGTAGGTGAGGAGGTGGTCAGTGCAGGTGGTCAGTGAAGGTGAGGAGGTGGTCAGTGCAGGTGAGGAGGTGGTCAGTGTAGGTGAGGAGGTGGTCAGTGTAGGTGAGGAGGTGGTCAGTGAAGGTGAGGAGGTGGTCAGTGGAGCTGGTCAGTGGAGGTGAGGAGGTGGTCAGTACCTGAGAGATGGGCAGAGCTGAGCGCTGGTCACTCCGCAGAGCCGCTTAAACCGCGCAGCCGAACACACGCATGATCCTCATCGGACAGCGGGGCAGAAGCGGGCCGGAAGCGGGGCAGAAGCGGGCCGGAAGCGGGGCAGAACCGGGGCAGATCAGCCGGAGGAGCGCGGTGTGTTTTTCTGCGCGAGCCTCTGTTTCTGCAGGAGCTGCTGACGGGGCGCAGCACGGAGGCCCTGCAGGGACACACTGCCGCACAGCAACGAAAACGACAAAATAAGAGTCCTGATCTGTACCCCCCCAGTGCCCCCAGTAAACACACTGAACATTCACACTGGTTTACCACCATTATAATCATCCTCACAATAAATGTAGTCTTTATCTGGACTGACATGATCATGATTATTACTGTTTATCATCTGTAAATGATGGGGACATATTTCATTCCTAAATATCACTTATAAAGAGTCAGTCAGTCAGTCTTCTTCATAAAACCCATTATTCTACATGTTTTTATTTATGATCATCTTCCTGATATTTATATTTATATTTGAATATAAATATGAATACATATATATGAATATATGTTTATATTCAAATAAAAATAAAACAGGATTAAAATTAAATAAACTAAAATTAAAACAATATAAGATTAAAATAAATAAAACAGGATTTCTGAGACATGTATTTTTGTCTTATTTAAGTTATTTTTGATCAAGATATGGTCAGGATCATACACATATTACAAATCTCTTAATATTTACATCTGAAATGAAGAGAAAGGGGAGTCGAGGGTCTCCTGATAACAGTATTCATTCATAATGATTAAAGTCAGCGTTTGGATCTACACCGTCAGTCCCAGTGATCGGAAACAGTGGGACGTACAGAATTGCCGAACAGCCTTTCCTGCAGACTCAGCCAGTTCCCAAGTGGTCTCTTGGGTGTTGAGTATTCATTTGTTGTTGCTGTTCTTGTTACAGTGTAGTTTTACATGTTTGTTATTGTGTACCAAGTTGTTGCTAGGATGGGGCGTTGCTAACCAGTGGTAATGGTGTCCCAGGAAACTGATTGGTGGTTGCTGTGGTGTCTCAGAAAACTGACAGGTGGTTCCTATGGTGTCTCAGGAAACTGATAGGTGGTTGCTATGGTGTCCCAAGAAACTGACAGGTGGTTGCTATGGTGTCCCAAAAAACTGACAGGTGGTTGCTATGGTGTCCCAAGAAACTGACAGGTGGTTCCTATGGTGTCTCAGATTTTAGGCTAAGTGGATTTTAGGCTTAAATAGTTGCTAAGGAGTCCCAGGTAGTTGTTAGAATGTTGTTAGGTGGTTGCTATGGTAACCTCAATAACTGCAACAAAATCAGTGATAGTTACAGAGGTTATCTGTGAGAGACACTGAGACACAGCGGTATGGGTTCAGATCAGAGTTTACTGTTAAACAAGTCACCACGGAACAGCAGCAGAACATCTGGAGTCGCAGTGAATCGGGAGCACAGCTGTATTTACTGCAGCAGCACAAACACAGCAGGATTATCAGATTATAACATTCAGAGCCCATCTGTCCAAACACCCCCAACAGCTGACCTGCAGCAGCCAATCAGCATTCACTATTACAGCACCCACCTGAATTCAGTCAGATCAGCTCATTACCACCCAGTATGAACTTCTACCAAACATCCAGCATGTATTTACTATGCCTACCTGCCAGCGGCTACTCACTGGCCACTTTATCAGAAACACCACCTTCAGCTTCATCACCGGCCAATTTATTAGAAACAACCCCTTCTGCTTCACTCACTGGACACTTTATTAGAACCACCTACTTTCAACATTAAAACGAGTGAAACAGTTTAACTGAATTCTTTATTAAATTCTCAGATTTTGGTCCCGTTATAAAGCACAGTCGTATAGAGTTTTTAGTTAAACAGTAAATAACAGTAGTGAACACTTATAAACAGAAATGAACAGCCGTAAACGGTAGTGAATACTAATGAACAGCCATAAACGGTAGTGAACACTAATAAAGTCTCGCTGGAAGACCGCAGTAACAGTGATGACCGTCCACGTGAGGCAGGACTGTAGTGTCAGTAGAGCAGAGTGTCTCCGCTCACGCTTATGGACTTGAACTGCAGTGTTAACAAGAAGACGACAGGTAGATCCCAGGTAAGGTGTAGGTAACAGGTAAGGTTCAGCATGAGAACACTGTGATTAAAGTGATAGTTCAGAAAAACCATCACATTCCCTCCTTGTTATAAATGCATTTTTACACTGTAGCTACAAGGCTAATGTAACTAACAAGTAATGGAAGCCTATAATCCACCAATTCAGGCATGCAGTTAGCATCATGCTAATTGGTGGGGTTGTTAGCTACATTAGCCACATAGCTCCAAAGTTAAGACCAAAAAAGCAAGTCCATGATTGGGTAAAGAGTTGGGCAGGTCTTACATAGAGTTGATTCCTGACTGAACTATCGCTTTAATCCCACCCACGGCTGCAGCGTCTCTATACTGTTCAGGTACGTCAGGTAAACTCAGCTCCACCAATAAAGAGGCAGCATTAAAAGTCCAACCAATGAGAAGGCAGCACTAACAGTTTATCCACTCACAGGGGAGCTGCTCATGAGGTTAAACCAATGAAAACAGAGCTTTCAATGTCAGCAAATGAGAATTTAGCTCCTCCTGATTTCAACCAGAGAGAAGAAGTGAGCTCCTCATGCCTGGGTCTCGAAATGTGTCTGTGGTTTGGCCACGAAGATCCCAAAGGTGTTTGAGCTTTGGCTGCTGTGGCAACCGTGCGGGACATGGACACGTGCAGAGTGAGCGGAAAGATCAGACTGAGCCTGACACAACTTCTGTATCAGAAACCTCTTATCACGACCCTCCTGCAGGAAGAGAGCAAGAGTGAGAGTTACTGACAGTCAACTACCACGTGAGAGTGATGGTGAACGACTGTGTGAGGGTGAGTGATGGTGAACGGCTGTGTGAGGCTGACCGATGGTGAACGACTGTGTGAGGGTGATGGTGTATGGCTGTGAATGTCAGACCAGGTGAGAGAGTGAGTGTGACTGTGAGTGATGGTGAATGACTGTGTGACCGGTAGTGAATGTGTTTCTAACCATTGCTAGCTGGTCTCGCAGTTGAGTGATCACACGCTTGTGAGCTCCTGCTAACGCTATTACATAAAACATCGCCAGGCTGCAACACAAGAACACACACACACACACACACACACACACACACACACACACACACCATTACAAAACATTACACGAATGGCATTCTTCTCTGATTTTCCTGAACCGTCACTGTAAATGACAGTCAGTGTAATTGTTAGAGTACAAATCAAATTTGATTGAACAAACCTCCTGAAAATAAATGCTTATGGAGTTCCTTTCACAGCTTATGAAGAACTGAAAGGGTCATTTCAGGGTCACAGTTACTGAAACCAAAAGCTATTTTCATCAAAAACAGGTGAAGCTACATGTGAACACAGGACGCCTTCCTGAACCACAGGACGCCTCCCTGAACCACAGGACGCCTCCCTGAACCACAGGACGCCTCCCTGAACTGTAATACTGTGGAACGCAGCGTGCAGGTGTACTCACCAGGTGATGACGAAAAACGACACAGCAAACGCCTCAGAGGAGAGCGCCTGCAAGAAGGCCATCAGCCCCTGGGGCAGCTGGGATACGGTCTGTGGGACCACCTCCCAGGAAGTGGTGAAGTTCACAAACGGACCACACGCCCCAGAGCAACGGATTCTAAAAAACACACACACAGCTGTAGTATTTATGGTCTTGGAACGATGGACTGCAGTTATAACTTCTTTATTATATGATAAATGTGTGTGTGTGTGTGTGTGTGTGTGTGTGTGTGTGTGTGTGTGTGTAAAACTCACTGTGCAATGCTAACTGTCACTGGCACAGTGGCTAAAGCTAATCCAATCAGCAGCACAGCCAGGAAGAAGAAGGTGGAGCTACTGGCTCGAAACGGCCGCGAAGCAGGACGACAGTTATTCACCAGCGTCACCTGCGAAATAACACCTTTACTAAACCACCCGCACTGTAACACAGTAACAACGATCACCTTCACGAACAGGTAAATAAATCAATGGAACACGTAACAGAACGTTGTGAACTGTTATTGCAGCCAATGCTGAGTTATAACATCTCTAAACAGACATTACCCACTTACGCAGAGCTACAGCGTATTTATCGCATCGAGTATTAACAGGCAGAACAGGTGCTTAACAAACACGGACACAACAGGCAGACCAGTTAATGATGTAGTTACACAGATCGATGATAACGCTGACCTTCTTGATGTAAAAGATGAGGATGTATTTGATGGTGTTGATGGCGGGCATCAGGGGGCAGTAGAACGTTCCGATCCAGCAGATGGTCTGGCCATAAACGATCTCCAGAACATTCTGAGGGATGGCGAACTCCTGCTGACCCAACCACTTCACCATGGCAAAGTTACAGTGGTTCACCAAGATCCTGAAAAAGAGAGTCATCTCAGTGAGTCTTTAACCCTCTCACGTCTGCTGAACTGCCCAATAACAGTGGTGGTGCCAGACGTGTGGACCAGAGGAGGACGGCGTCCCCATTTAAGCCCTGGTTCCTGCTAAGGTGTCTTCCTCGCAGACCGAGGGACGTTTCTCTTGACACTGTAGCCGCTGGCTGCTCATAAGAGACTTGGAGCCAGATTTCTGCTTTGAGTCGCTTAATTAATCAACTTTGATTCTGCAGGAGTCGCCTCGGCGGGGGCAGGACATTCCGACTTACTTTCTGGGAAACTCCACGAACACGGTGACCGACGCGATGATCAGGAGGTCGAAGATCATCAGCTTATACATCTCCTGCCCGACATGGGTCTCCCAGCACTAACACACACACACAGACACACACACACACACACACACACACACACACACACACACACGTTTACATTGTAATCCAAAGAGACTCTGTGTATATATATTTGGACATTTGAGTTTGACATTAAAAGATGAGCTTGTGTTTGGGATCACGAGCAGATCATTGTCCAAGCTTTTCCATCACACTGGTAAAGGTTCGTCTTTGTCTCACCAGTCCATAAAACGTCTGAGGCTCGTCTCTGTACTTCCCATCCAATTCCAACCTGGCCTTACTGTTCTTCTGCAGACAGTCTATAGTGAGACCTTCACTCCTGCCCTCATTCCTTCATTCCAAACCCTGATTTCACTAACAGTGGTTTACTGTTGTTTTCCTTGGTCTACCTTCTTCAGGACATTCCAGAGGGTTGTCCTGGTTTTGGCCGATATCTGTCGATGGCTCCGAGTGATTTTCCATCTTCTTGCAGCTTCACAGCTGCTGGTTCTTCATCCATAGACAGCTCTGTGCTCTTCCTGTTGGTTACTCTAACTAATAAAGCCAAAACCCAAATCTGAAACTGAGCCAGACGTTCAGCACTATTTACTGTGTAATAATCAACGGAACAGGACACGCCTGAGCAGCCACACACACCTGTCAGTCACATGTTCCAGTAGTTTTAATCAGAAGAAAAATGGGTGTGTCCACACAGAAGGCCCTCCCCTGAACGGTGAACACCTGGAAATAAAAGCTGAAATATTGATCTTTTGTCTCATCTTTTAATGTCAAACACAAACTGTCTCAATACTTTTGTATTGTGTGTGTGTGTGTGAGTACTGACGGGGTACAGGTTGTGGTTGTATCCGCAGGAACACACTCCATTACTGCAGGAAGTGATCTGAAACCACAGAGAGAACAGCAGAACCCCAATACTGGCCAAACGCATGAACACACACCTGTAGAGGAGAGGAGATGGGAATGGGGTAAGAGATTACGGAACGGGGAATCAAAAGCAGGATGATGGTACTAAGAGCAGGATGACGGTACTGGGACTGGGGTAATGGTGCTGGGAGCGGGGTAATGACAATTAGAATGACATAATGGATTTGGGAATGGGTTATGGGCTAAGAGAAGGGCAGCCACGCACCTCATGAGTGTGAAGCGGATCTCGAAGGCGGGTGAATAGTCCTCAAAGCTGATGATGATGCTGAAGATCAGTGGAGTGATGAAGTTGGCCAGAGTGATGACGATGGAGGGCAGATACTCAATCATCAGCTCCACAATGAAATAATACTGCTGTTCCTACACACACACACACACACACCTCTGTGGTGTCACTGACTACAGTTCTACTGTATACTTATTCAAGGACGCTTCACAGTCAGCACTCTACACAATCACACTTCGAGCACTAGGCCGGTTCACCCAGGACAGAGTGCCAGTCCACATCTGGGCATACAGGCATTCACTCACACACACACACACACACACACACACACACACACACACACACACACACACACACACTGTACCTGGGCCTGTTTCTGCTGGGAGAAGATGGTGGCGCTGTAGATGCAGTAGAAGCAGCACACTAACACAGCGATGACGAACAGATTCAGAGCCACTCGGAGGCAATAAATCCGACATTTCTCCTTTCGGGAACGCTCTGCTATCTTCTGCCTGATCCGCTCCTCCTCCAAATCCGTCTGCATATACAAAATACAGGTTTACCACACACTTCGTTCCAAAGCCCCGCCCCAAATAATACAACCACACAGTGAAATCCACAGTGATTCAGACTGCAGTGACAGAGCTTCGCCACTAGAGGCAGTTTATTACAGAGGAATTCAGTACAGAATCAGTATTGGGCGAGTGATTCGGTAGTGAAACACTGTTCGTCACAAACGCACACAACACTGACAGCGGGACAGGTGTGTTTCGGGTGTTTGTTTACCTTTAGCTCGTACAGGAGGCTGCTGTGTTTGAGACGGGCTGCGTTTTCGTTAGTGATGCAGAAATCCCAGCCAGCGAAAACCTTATTACAGAAACTCTGAAAACGATCCTCGTCCTGAACCAGCTTCCGCTTAAAGCCTGTCGCTGACCTGAACACACACACACACACACACAGCAGGATCATGTTGCAGATCTTGAGTAACCTTGTCTGATGGCAACAATTAGGTGCGCACACACACACACACCTCTTGACGATCCACAGTAGGCTGAGCAGCAGGTAGGCGATGGTGCAGAGCACGTAGGCCAGTGGCAGGTTGTAGTTAAACGAGGGGAAATGGACGTAGCTGACTTTGTAGTAGCCATAGAATAGATAGGTCTGCTCCAGGAACCCCTACACACACACACACACACACACACACACACACACACACACACACACACACTAATGTAGATGGATCAAACAGATACAAGAACAGCACTGTGTACTGAAGCGACTCAAAGCGGTGTGAATTGGTCCCGAACACGAGCGATTCAGAACTGAAGTGGAGGAGAAAGATTTTATATGAAGGAATGTTCAGGAATTGAGATTTGAAAGTGAGTGATTCAGTACTGAAGACGAGTCATTCAGAATTGAGGCTCAGTGATTCAGTACAGTTCAGGAGTGATGATTCAGGAGTGATGATTCAGGAGTGAAGCATGGAGTGATTCTTAACTGTTCCAGACAGAAGGTCGATAATGTGCTGGTGAAACACCACCAGTCCTTGTCGAGCTGTGGGAGGATACACACTGCACTCATTCCCTGAAACACACACACACACACAGTAAATAAAAAGTAAGTAAACAACAAGAGAGGAACTGTGTGTGTGTGTGTGTGTGTGTGTGTGTGTGTGTGTGTGTGTGTGTGTGTGTATTACCGGCCACATTGGAGAAGGTGGAGTTGGCAGTGGAGGTGTGTGTAGAAATGATGATGGGTAACATCACGAAGCTGAACATCAGCAGAAACATCACGAAATTCAGCAGAACCAGAAACCTCAGAAAGGAGAAATAGGACAGAATACCTGTCCCGAACATACCTGCAGAGAGACAGAGACAGAGACAGAGAGACGGACAGACAGTTACTATGGATACTATAAGTGGTTACTATGGAATCTCTAATGGTTGCTATGATATTGTTTGCTGGTAGCTGTGTGATTGCTAAGGTGTTTCATTGTCCTTGCTATGCCATCACAGTTTCCTGTGTGTGTATGTGTGTGTGTGTGTGTGTGTGTGTGTGTGTTGGTTCTGACTCTCTATCAGACGGATATCTGTTCTCCACAGCTGCAGAGCGTTCAGCACCACCAGCCCGTCCTCCCTCATCCTCTTCAAATAGTGCCGAGCACTCAGCCTCCACTGAGCCCAGCCATCCAGATCCCTATGCAGCTGCAGCCTCTGCTCCCTGTACACACACACACACACACACACACACACACACACACACACACACACAGTCGCTCAGAGTACGTATGACTGAAAACTCGTCTCGATATGTTTGAGAAACGGTGAGTAAATGTAATAAAGTGTATATTTAAATAATAAGCTTTAATGATGATGATGTAGACAGAGTACGGGGCTGGGGGCGGGGCTAATGACATCACTCGCACAGATATCAGCTTATATTAGAGGAAAACGAGAAGGGAGGGGTTTGCTCTTTCTTTGCTCACACAGTGTTCAAATTTCAGAATAAAAGTCCTGAGAAGGGACTTTACACTGATTCATATCGAACTATCAAAAATAATATTCAGGTTGTTTTATGGTGAAGAACTTATTTTATTAAATATCCTTGTCAATCCTTGACTTATGAGGAAAGAAATGCACGTGTACGTTTTTCTCCCTCTCTTACTTGTGTCTGCGTTTCTCTTCCATGCTCCACGGTAGTTCCCGGACTGGTCTTTGGTCAGGGGTGCTGCGTGGAGGTGGTGGTCTCTCCTCCAGTCGCCCGGACGCCCATTTCCCGCTCCCGCTGTGGCTGCTGGTGGAGCCATAGCGCCCTCGACTGAGGCTGCGGCGCTTGGTGCTGCCATTGCCGGAGGACTTGCGGCGGTACAGAAGGGACTGGTAGCTGGGCAGCTGGTCCAGCAGGGGGTTGACGGCAGTGATGCGACTATGGTAGAACACTGACAGAGAAGAGCAGCACAATTAGTCACTCACCACTACACACTATTGACCACCTCCCAACACTAGAGCTCAGGATGCATCAGGACAGACTGGCGACAGGACAGTCACACACAGGAAACAGCTCAGAGAAAGACCTGAACTGCTCTGGGTTATTCACAGTGGTGCTGATGGTCAACACGCATCATCTCCATGTCTACGACTAACATACAGCCATTTTATTCACCATCCAAACCCACCAGAGAAGCGACACGTCATCTGAGTTTTACAGTGGTGCCTGAAAGTGCTTGAACCTTTAGGATCAGAAGATCATCTGAAGGACAAATTAGAGACAGTGGTTTCAATCAATGGGAGAAAATTAGGTGTGTGGGGGCGTGGCCTGTTTTATTTAAAGAACAGGGATCTGTGGAAGTGCATCAAGGAGAACAAAGGAGATTCTGAGGAGCTCAGAAGAAGACCTGTTGATGGTCATCAGGCTGGAAAAGGTTCCAGAACCATCTCTACAGAGTTTGGTCTCCACCAATCCACAGTCTGACGGACTGTGTAGAAATGGAGGAGATTCAGGAGCATTATTACCCTCCCCAGGAGTGCTCCACCAACAAAGATCACACCGAGAGCAAAGTGTGTAACAGTCCACCAGCTCACAAAGGATCCCAAGAGAACTTCTACAAACTTGATTGTTGATTGATTTATGCCCGTTTTGGGTGACATCTGGGTCAAGACAGCTTGCCATCGTTGATGGAACATTG
Source organism: Acestrorhynchus altus (assembly GCA_034509495.1). Lineage (NCBI taxonomy): Eukaryota > Metazoa > Chordata > Actinopteri > Characiformes > Acestrorhynchidae > Acestrorhynchus > Acestrorhynchus altus. Next base: position 50,837,590 of record CM067502.1, on the reverse strand, counting down.
AATCTGAAGAGAATGTGGGTCACAAAGCAAGACAACGACCCTGATCACACAACTGATTCAACTAAAGAATGAGAATAAAGTTAATGGTTTGGAATGACCCAGTCAAAGTCCTGACCTTAATCCGTTAGAAATGTTAAGGACAACCACACCCTGAAGCCTGTATCCCTCCACAAACGTAATGAGATGTTTTAGACCAAAAAGCTTCTCAAAACCGTGGAACAAATGTCACAGGCATGAGGTGGTACATTCAAAAGCTTTTGGTGGACTTCCCGCTTTGACTGCAGCCTCGCTTATATGATCCTGTTACTGAACACCTCATCTATTATGGAGGACCACGTCACTCAGCCAGCCACGTGCTGTGGAAAACTGACTGCTTCACGATCAATATGCTCCGAAGAGGTAAAACATGGCCAGAAAACTGGAAACACTCAGAGAAGAGGTGTAAACACACTGTACCGAGAACAGTGTATATTTAGTTCTGTACTGAGGTAACAGACAGCATGAGAACACTGAGATATCAATATCTGAGGAAAGCAAAACACTGACAGATACTGAAGAAGATTTCATTAGAACAGAGTAGTTTAGTGTAGTTTAGAGGCAGAAGGCTGGTTGTTTGTAGCCGTTTGGTGTAGTTTAGAGGCAGAAGGCTGGTTGTTTGTAGCCGTTTGGTGTAGTTTAGAGGCAGAAGGCTGGTTGTTTGTAGCCGTTTGGTGTAGTTTAGAGGCAGAAGGCTGGTTGTTTGTGGCAGTTTGGTGTGGTTTAGAACGACTGGTTGTTTGTGGCAGTTTGTGGTGTAGTTTAGAGCAGAGGCTGGTTATTGCTTCGTTGGTGTAGTTTAGAGGCAGAAAGGCTGGTTGTTTGTAACCGTTTGAGTGTAGTTTCAGAGGCAGAAGGCTGGTTGTTTGTAACCGTTTGGTGTAGTTTAGAGCAGAAGGCTGGTTGTTTTGTAGTACGTTTGGTGGATTTTAAGAGGCAGAAGGCTGGTTGTTTATAGCCGTTTGGTGTAGTTTAGAGGCAGAAGGCTGGTTGTTTGTAGCCGTTTGGTGTAGTTTAGAGGCAGAAGGCTGGTTGTTTGCTTAGCCGTTTGGTGTGGTTGAGGCAGAGGCTGGTTGTTTGTAGCCGTTTGGTGTAGTTTGAGGCAGAGGCTGGTTGTTGTAACGTTTGGTGTAGTTTAGAGGCAGAAGGCTGGTTGTTTGTAGCCGTTTGGTGGTTGAGGCAGAAGGCTGGTTGTTGTAGCGTTTGGTGCTCTTTAGAGCCAGAGGCTGGTTGTTTGACCGTTTGGTGTAGTTTAGAGCAGAAGGCTGGTTGTTTGTAACCCGTTTGGTGTGGTTAGAGGCAGAAGGCTGGTTGTTTTATCAGCCGTTTGGTGTAGTTTAGAGCAGAAGGCTGTTTGTTTGTAACCGTTTAGTGTAGTTTAAGAGGCAGAGAAGGCTACAGTTGTTTGCGCCCGTTTGGTGTAGTTTAGAGGCAGAAGGCTGGTTGTTTGTAGCCGTTTGGTGTAGTTTGAGACAGAAGGCTACAGTTTGGTAGCCGTTTGGTGTGATTTAGGGCTGAAGGCTGGTTGTTTGCTCCAGCATTTGGCAGTGGTTGGGCAGAAGGCTGGTTGTTTGTAGCCGTTTGGTGGTTGAGAGACAGAGGCTGGTTGTTGTAGCACGTTTGGTGTAGTTTAGAGACAGAAGGCTGGTTGTTTGTAGCGTTGAGGTGTAGTTAGAGACAGAGGCTGGTTGTTTGTAGCCGTTTGGTGTAGTTTAGAGACAGAAGGCTGGTTGTTTGTAGCAGTTTGGTGTAGTTTAGAGACAGAAGGCCCCAGTTGTTTGTGGCCGTTGGTGTAGTTTAGAGACAGAGGCTGGTTGTTTGTAGCCGTTTGGTGTAGTTTAGAGCCTTGAAGGCTACAGTTTGTTTGTAGCCACGTTTGGTGTAGTTTAGAGCAGAGCTGGTTGTTGTAGCCGTTTGGTGTAGTTTAGAGGCAGAGGCTGGTTGTTTGTAACCCGTTTGGGTGTAGTTTAGAGACAGAAGGCTGGTTGTTTATGCCCGTTTGGTGTAGTTTAGAGACAGAAGGCTGGTTGTTTGTAGCCGTTTGGGTGTAGTTTGAGACAGAAGGCTGGTTGTTTGTAGCGTTTGGTGTAGTTTTAGAGACAGAGGCTGGTTGTTTGTAGCCGTTTGGTGTAGTTTAGAGACAGAAGGCTGAAGTTGTTTGTAACCGTTTGGTGTAGTTTAGAGACAAGAAAGGCTGGTTGTTTGTAACCGTTGGTGCTGATTTAGAGACAGAAGGCTGGTTGTTTGTAGCCGTTTGGTGTAGTTTAGAGACAGAGGCTGGTTGTTTTGTAGCGTTGGTGTAGTTTAGAGACAGAGGCTGGTTGTTTGTAGCGTTTGGTGTAGTTTAGAGACAGAAGGCTGGTTGTTTGTAGCCGTTTGGTGTAGTTTTAGAGACAGAGGCTGGTTGTTTGCTAGCGTTTGGTGTAGTTTAGAATGAAGGCTGATTTGTTTTATGGCCGTTTGGTGTAGTTTACAGAGACAGAGGCTGGTTGTTTGTAGCCGTTTGGTGTAGTTTAGAGACAGAAGGCTGGTTGTTTGTAGCCGTTTGGTGTAGTTTAGAGACAGAAGGCTGGCTGGTTGTAGCCGTTTGGTGTAGTTTAGAGACAGAAGGCTGGTTGTTTGTAGCCGTTTGGTGTAGTTTAGAGGCAGAAGGCTGGCTGGTTGTAACCGTTTGGTGTAGTTTAAAGAGACAGAAGGCTAGTTGGTACATGCGTTTGGTGTAGTTTTAGAGGCAGAAGGCTACAGTTGTTTGTGTACGTTGGTGTAGTTTAGAAGCGAAGGCTGGTTGTTGCCAACCGTTGGTGTAGTTTAGAGGCAGAAGGCTGGTTGTTTGTAGCCGTTGGGTGTAGTTTAGGGCAGAAGAGCTGGTTGTTTGTAGCCGTTTGAATTGTAGTTTTAGAGCCCAGAGAAAGGCTGGTTGTTTGTGGCAGTTGGTGTAGTTTAGAGACAGAAGGCTGGATTGTTGCTAACCCGTTTGGTGTGGTTAGAGACAGAAGGCTGGTTGTTTGTAGCCGTTGGTGTAGTTTAGAGACAGAAGGCTGGTTGTTGTAGCAGTTTGGTGTAGTTTAGAGACAGAAGGCTGGTTGTTTGTAGCCGTTTGGTGTAGTTTGAACAGAGGCTGGTTGTTTGCTAACCCGTTTGGTGTAGTTTAAGTAGAAGGCACAGTTGTTTATGCCGTTTGGTGTAGTTTAAGACAGAAGGCTGGTTGTTTGTAACGTTTGGTGTAGTTTAGAGACAGAAGGCTGGTTGTTTGTATGAATTTGGTGCTTGTAGTTTAGAGACAGAAGGCTGATTTGTTTATAGCCGTTGGTGTAGTTTAGAGACAGAAGGCTGGTAATTTGTTTATAGCTGTTTGGTGTAGTTTAGAGACAGAAGGCTGGTTGTTTATAGATGTTTGGTGTAGTTTAGAGGCAGAAGGCTGGTTGTTTATAGCTGTTTGGGTGTGGTTTAGAACTAGAAGGCTGGTTGTTTCAGCTGTTTGGTGTAGTTTGAGACAGAAGGCTGGGTTGTTTATAGCTGTTTGGTGTGGTTAGAGCCAGAGGCTGGTTTGTTTATAGCTGTTTGGTGTAGTTTAGAGCAGAAGGCTGGTTGTTATAGCTGTTGGTGTAGTTTAGGCAGAAGGCTGAGTTTGTTTGTAGCTGTTTGGTGTAGTTTAGAGATGAAGGCTGGTTGGCGTTTATAGCTGTTTGATGCGATGTGATGAGAGAATAAGCGCGACATTCGGTAAGCAATACGGAAGAAACAGGAGTTCAGTCTGGTTCTGATCCCGGTTTCGGACGGTCAGAAAGACTTAGTTTATGCTAAGCTAACAGGATTAGACTGGTTGTCTGATCACTCACCACGTCCCGAGCTGTCCATCACCTGTCCTGTCCTCCTCCTCACACACAGAAGATTAATCTGCTGTCCTGTCTGAACACAGAGAGAGGAGGCAGTGCTGTGTGTGTTTGTTGTGGGCTCCGCCTCTAATGAACTCAACACGGGAGAAGCAGCTCCCCAACACCTTCCTTTCATCAACTCTACACTAACTGTACTCTATACTATAACTCTACACTCCCCCTGTAACTCCACTAACTCTATACTCACACAATAACTCTAACTCTATTCTCACCCAATAACTCTACACTAATTCTATATACTCACCTATAACGCTACTAACTCCTACTGCCTATAACTCTACACTAACTCAACAGTATACTCACCCTATAACTCTATAGTAACCCTATTAGCCACATAATTCTGCACTGACTCTATTCACCCTGAAACTACACTAAATATTTTTATTCTAATTTTAATGCTATAGAGTCTATATTGAACTCATACTGAGACTGTTAACATTATACTAATACTATCAACTAAATGATCCCTAGCCCTTTACTGACCTTTACTGCACTCCTACTAATGTACCTTCAACTCTATATTCACTCTATGATTGTGGTCTATATTGACTCTATACTTTTCTGGCTGATATTTAAGTGTCGTATGTGGGGTGTCATATCTGGACTCTTGGGGAAGGAGGTCATCTTTCAGACAGCAATTCAGAACCAGTAGACTTAATGAAATCAGTCACTGGTGTTTACAAATACACTATGTAACCAAAATATTGGGACCCATCTCTTGTCACTGAGTGGTTCTGATTCAGTCTCATTGCTGGTATATAAATCCAACTGAGCCTGCAGTCTGCCTTCGTACATTATTAGTGAAAGAATGGAGTTCTAAAGAGCTCCTTGAACTCCAGCATGGTGCTGCAATCGGACACCACCACTGCAACAAGTCAGCCGGTGAAACTTCTTTCTCCTAGATATTCCATCCTCAGCTTCGAGTCGTATTAATGAACAGTGGAAGCATTTATTGACCAGCAATCTCAAGCAGGGTGTGAGAACACAGTGCAGAAAAAGTGTCAATGCTCTGCTGATCAATTAGGAGCTCTGCGGCATGAAGTGTCAAGTGCACAATGCAGATTGTGGGACTGGGTTAGTAAAGCAGACCGCCACTGTGGACCTGGAGCAGAGGAGGGTAATCTAGGTCCAGAAAATAAAATTCAGCCTTGATTTCCTTCAGGGTCAGATTTTACTACTGGACCTGGACTACTCACCACTGAGCTGGAGCAGAGAAGCGTTCTGCAGAGTGACAAGTACATACTCTATATGGAGGTCTGATTATTGAGTTTTGGCCAAGGGAACATATAACTCATTATCTATTCATATTTGTATCACATCTAGTGCAGCAACATTCCTTTTCTATTCTGCATCTTATGCCCATGTATGCCTTTGTATTGTGCTCTCGGTGTGGACAGGACAATGGGTTCCCTCTTGAGCATTAGTTCGATGGGTTTCTTCCTAAGTAGTCTGAGGGAGTTTTTCCTGCCACTGTTGCATTTCAGGCTTGGACCTGGATTTCTGTAAAGCTGCTTTGTGACAACTCCCAACTCCACTTTTGATTGAACATTACCTGCCTGACTGCACTGTGACAACTGTAAAGTTTGGATGAGGGGGGATAATGCATTGGTGTTGTTTTCAGGGAGTAGCCTTGGCTGTAGTGAAGGACAAATTAAGGTTTAGTAGACCAGAAGACATTCTGGACATCTGGCTTCCACCTTTGTGGAACCACTTTGGAGAAGGCCCTTTTCCATAAGGCATGGTTGCTAAGTTTGATGTGGAAGAACCTGACTGGCCTGCAAGCCTTGGTCTCCCAGTCCCCATTGACACTCAACTACCACGTGAAAGCCTTCAAGAAGAACCACATTGAGAGCGGTAACTCATAGCAACATGCGTGTGGAACAGCACTCTGGTAGCTGGTGTTATGTGCAGAGATTGCTCCCGAGGTATATTGGCTGAATGCTGATCAGGCCTCTGTATATGTTGAGGTGATGTCACGCTCAAGTCAATAAAGGATGGTGCCTGAGTCCTTTCGGCCTTTTATTCAGGACGGACATGGTGTTCACCACCCCACCCACTTCAATAATGCGGGGTAAAAGTCGCCGGGGTGTTTGGGGTCAGGGTGTGTAGAGAGGCCCCAGGGCTTCTGGGATACTGAAACGCCTTTCCCAGAGGGCTTTGCATTCTAAAACAGTTTAAATCCCTCCCCACAGAGCCGCGGTTCTTAAAATAAACTGCGTTAAAATATATCAGAGAGGATCCGTGAATCTGACTCGTTGAACAGCTCCACTAGAACACACAGCATAGACCCTCCTTTCTACCCTCTCTCTGCCCATCACGAGAGCAAACTCCATTAATATGGGCAGGTATGTGTGTGTGTGGGGAGTGTGTGTGTGGGGAGAGAGGTTGAAGGTTGAACAGATGGATCATCAGATCATTCTAATTCAGAGTCAGAAAACAGAAATGTGGCTTACAACTCACTCCGAAATATGAGATAATTCATTATGAAATGTCTAATTCATTTGTCATGCGTTTTCAGGAGGACTTTTCAAGTTTCAGTGGAGGGCATGGTGGAGCATCAATAGAGGAGAGGATCAGTGGAGGGCATCAGTGGAGGAGGAGCATCAATGGGGAGGATGGAGGGCGACAGTGAAGGGCATCAATAAGAGGAGGATCAGTGGAGGAGCATCGGTGGAGGAGCATCAATAGAGGAGGATCAGTGAAGGAGCAGAGGAGGTAATGGAGGATCAGTGGAGAACAGTGGACTCTGAGATCCTGTTGTTAAATCTGTCTGGACTCGTAAACTTCTCACCGGAACTTCTAAACCCACCTGTATTCACACAGGCCCCGCCCCCCCACACAGACAGACAGAGGGAGAGAACGGCCCTGAGCTCCTGTCCAATCGCAGGGCGGTATTAGGCGGGGCCTGTGCGGGAGCAGGTGGGAGAAGGCCGTTAGTAAATAAATAAGGAAGGCGTGCACTTCAATCGCGCTTTGATGTGACTGTAAACGGGTCAGACGGGGACCTGGGGATGGTCGGTCTCCATAGAGACGGACTGGGGCCCCGGGGGCCCGGGGCTCTCGGACGCTCCGGCGGAGGGAGGATGCAGTGGTAGCGCTCTGCCTGCTGCTCTGGGGAGCTCGCGCTGCGCTCGCGCCGCATGACGGGCTCTGTCCCAACCACATCAACACCAACCTGTGGGTGGATGCGCAGAGTACCTGTGAGAGAGAGTGTGAACAGGACCAGGTGAGCCTCACACACACACACACACACACACACACACACACACATTTGTACACACACACACTCATACACACACTCATACACACACACTCATACACACACACTCATACCCACAATACTCCTACTCACATTCCTTCATGCACACTCCTTACACACACTAATACACACTCATATACACACACTCATACACTCATAAAAACACACTCATGTACACACACACACACACAATCATACACACTCGCACACTCACATACACACACTCACACACACACACACACACTCACACATACACTCATACACACACACTGGCAGGGATGTGAATAATCTGAGTACTCATGTAGAGCATCCTGTAGCTTCACACATGTACTATCTCTGTTCACCATCAGGGGGCAGAAACACACTCTTCTTTAGTCTGTGTTAAGCTGACATCGTACACACACACACACACACACACACTGTGGAAAAATCTGCATGTTCCTTTTTCAGTTTTCTTATTGTGTCACAAATTTCAATTCATTTATCACGTACAAATAAGTCTTTAATAACCTGGTTTTAAATGATGGAGGAAGGTTCACACTGGACAGCTGCTGGTTTAGGTGACTGAGGATAGAGCACTGGGTTATTGATACAGAGGTGGGTGATCCAGGTACAGATTCTATCTCTGTCTCTCTGGATCTCTGACCTCAAATTCCAAAGCAAGGAGAAGCAGTTTGTTGTGGTGTACAATAACAATAACTGTTCTTAAGATGATCTTTACACCAAAATGATTTGGAGAAACTTGGCCCAGTTTAGTGGGATATGAGGGCTGGAACCACTCATGTCACCTTTGAACTTCCTGCCATTCCAATACCACTGCTTTGCCTGCGTACCCACCTGTGATTAAGGCACTAACGTATATGTTGTGTGTGTGTGTGTTACAGGACTGTGCCGACTTTGAAAAATGCTGTACTAATGTGTGTGGTCTGCCCGCTGTGCAACCTTCGTTTTCTTGATGGATTTCTCCTGCTCTTCCTGGTGGCCGTCGGTGGGAATATAATGGGAGGCCAGTGGTGGCCAGCTGCGTAGTTTCCTCTGCAACCAGCAGGGCGGTGTGGCAATTGTGGGAGGGGCGGCCTGTGTAAATGTCGGGACCCGTGTGAGAGCGAGCCCAGCTTTACCTGTGCTTCAGGCGGCCTGACCTACTTCTAACCGCTGCTACATGGGCGCTGAGCTTGCATCAAGCGTGACCTTGACTGTAGTCTGCAGATATCGCAGCTCTGCACCACACACCAGCCCTCTGACCCCCGGGACCACTTCCATGGCCACTCCCACTTCCTCTGCACCTTTTGCACCAACCCTCTTCTCCAACCCCCAGCACCAGGCTGTATATCTGGGTGGCACCGTTAGCTTCCACTGCGATGTGATTGGCTATCCCAAGCCAGATGTCACTTGGGAGAAACAGTCGGAACGTCAAGAACATCTGGTGATGCGTCCAGATCAGATGTACGGCAATGTTGTGATCACAAACATTGGCGGTGGTGGTTTACAACGCTCAGGTATGAGATGCGGGCATCTATACTTGTGTGCCCGTAATTCTGTTGGTCTTGCGTGCTGATTGCCCCACTCTGTGGTTCTCGGGCAGAGCATGACTTCTCACGAGGACTTGGGAAGCAGATTTGGGATCACTGGGCGACGTTCTCACCTGCAGATTGTCAAGCAGGCGTGAAGCGTGGCGAATGTGGTGAGAAACTCATGTCAAACTGCTTTTCTGATACTTCACTTGGATCCTGCTGACTATTACTCACGGTGGTTGCCCTGGTGGAGCGTAACAGGTTTGAGACTTATGAAGTGTCAGGCAGCTTGCCAGCGGAGAAGGACTGGGATTGTGCACTCTGCCCAGCTGTCCAGGGACCTTGCAGGAACTGGGAAGCACGCTGGGCATACAACACCATCAACAAGCAGTGCCAGGCCTTCGTTTATGGTGGATGCCAAGGAAACAACAACAATTTCCGTTCCCGGGCTGAGTGTGAGTCCAGATGCCCACAACCAAAAGTGCGGCGGTGTCGGACCTGTCGGCCAAAGGGAAGACTGGTGCCAAGTCTTTGCCAGTGATTTTGCCATCATGGGGCGCCCTGACAGAGCTGATTGAGGAGCTGGACTCAGGAATTGCTCGATTCAGCCTGGACCAGGTCCTGTGGGACCAGAAGATGGAGTCTGGAGCACAGTGAGCTCGACACCTGGGTGACCTTGACAAACATGGACTGGAGTTGCCCATGCCCCAATATCCACTGCAGGAGGAAAGCCCCTGGTGATGAGGTAAGAAGTACAGAGACGAATGGCTATGGTTCTGCCCACAGCTATGTCAGGCCTGTTACCGGACCGCGGGGTACAGAAGATCAGGAGTTCTGTGCAAAAGGCCTGTGAGAGATGCCAGAGGTTCCAGGACTGAGATGTTTGCTGTGACTCCAACAAGCAACTGCTCTTGCTGGAGCTGTGTCTGATTTCAAACCAGTAGTAATAGTGTAAATTGAGATGCTGTGATATTTGAATTATATTTGCATCATATCAGCTCATCCCAAATTATACCAAGTTATCGGACAACCATTTACAGTTCCATAAACTTTGATCTTCAACAAGAATCTTGTAATGACTCATGGAGAGGGGGAATTTCATTTTCAGATCATACAAGATCTAACATGATATTTTTAAGTCACAGAAAGAACCAACACATTGAACATAATCATCAATAGAACAGAGTCAACAGTTCATCGAAAGTAACTCTCAGAGGAGTTGTTCCTCTGAGTATTCGAGTGGGTTGGTGTGTAAATGCTCTGTTCTAGATAACCTTATCCAGTCAAAATAGTTGACAGTGGTGGTGAATGGAAGCAGACACCCAGGTTTTTTGCTTTTTTTAATAAAATTCACCTGATTCAGCTCACCACTCATTAATATGTTGTCAGTGTGTTGGGGCAGAAAATCAGCAAACTGTATAGGTTCTATTTAACTCTCTTACTGAGGTATTGAACAGACACCTTTTACAGACAGAAGTATTTGGTTGTAATGAGGGTTGTCCTAGAAATGACCTTTATGCCACCTTTGACTGTGTTGTAGGAAAACATTTGACATTTACTCCTCCAGCATGGCCTTCTGAATAATCAGCTAGGCAAACCAACCAGTGGATTTTGAGTCTCATGATTCCTGCTGAATCTATCCCAGATTTGGACTGCAGTGGTTTCTCCTGATGGATTGTTTCTTATTCTGTTTGTTTTCCTTTAAATGTTTAGTAATAAACAAAAAGTCTGTAAAGATTGTTCTGTGTCTGGTGGTCTGGTCTTTGTAAATTTGTAAACATATGAATTAGAAGGAATGTCAGGGCAGAAACCAGCCTTCGATCCTTCGACTCAGCTACCAGCTTTTAGGTAGACATGAATAAAGCGGATGAAATCTGAACTGAGAAGTCATTTAGACCAGTGGTCCCCAACCTTTTTGTTGTGGGGTGTGGGGGTAGCTCTGGCAAAGTATGCTCTAGCTCTACACCTCTCAACCCACGTAACTGGGAGGGCACATATGCTGAAAACACGATGCCACAGGAAACCCATGTTCGATCTGCAGTGACTGTCATAGATCTGCAGTAGGGCTGTCGAATCTGCAGTACAGCTGTCATGAGGCTGCAGGACTGGCCTTCATGGGGCTGCAGGACAGCTGTTTTAGAGCTGTCTTGGATCTGCAGTAGAGCTGTCATAGAGAGTAGAGCTGCAGTTCAGCTGTCTTAGGTGCAGTTCAGCTGTTTATAGAGCTGTCTTAGAGCTGCCAGTTCAGTTGTTATAGAGAGCTGTCTTGGGGCTGCAGTTCAGCTGTTATGGGGCTGTCTTAGAGCTGCAGTTCAGCTGTTATAGAGCTGTCTTAGAGCTGCAGTTCAGCTGTTATGGGGAGCGTCTTGGGGCTGCAGTTCAGCTGTCTTAGAGCTGCAGTTCAGCTGTTATAGAGCTGTCTTAGGCTGCAGTTCAGTTGTTATAGAGGCATCTTAGAGCTGCAGTTCAGCTGTTATAGAGCTGTCTTAGAGGCTTTTGATTCAGCTGTTATGACTGTCTTAAGAGCTGCAGTTCATGTTATAGAGCTGTCTTAGAGCTGCAGTTCAGTTGTTATAAAGCTGTCTGTTGACCAGTTTCTTTGTTATGGGCTGTCTTAGAGCTGCAGTTCAGCTGTTATAGAGCTGTCTTAGAGCTGCAGTTCAGCTGTTATAGAGCTGTCTTAGAGCTGCAGTTCAGTTGTTGTAGAGCTGTCTTAGAATGCAGTTCAGCTGTTATAGAGCTGTCTTAGAGCTGCAGTTCAGCTGTTATCAGAGCTGTCCACCCAGGCTGCAGTTCAGCTGTTATAAACTATCTTGGGCACAGTTCAGCTGTCTTAGAGCTGTGTAGAGCTGCAGTTCCAGCTGTTAACATAGAGCTGTCTTAGAGCTGCAGATGTTAATTTTTGGTAATGTAGGAACCTGTCAGTTACAGAATGCAATGCAGTGGACATTACTGGACTATAAATTAAGTAAATGTAGACATGTAAATGTGTGAGTTACCAGCAATGCTGTGCTATCATCCCCGAACTGACTTGCAATTCAAGTCATGAGTAAAGCATGAGTGTGTGTCTCTGTGTGTGTGTGTGTGTGTGTGTGTGTGTGTGTGTGTGTGTGTGTGTGTGTAGTGGGGGATGGTACTGACAGGCTGGGTTCTACCACTCTGATGTCGAGAGCACTGCTGACACATTTCAACCTAAAGTAGCGAAATATTGCATAGGGTGTCATGGTTGCAAAATTAATGTGTGAGAGAGAGGGTGTGTGTGTGTGTGTGTGTGTGTGTGTGTGAGAGAGAGTGTGTATGTGAGAGTGTGCATGTGTGTGTGAGAGAGAGTGACAGGAGAGTGTGTGTGTATAAGAGAGACTGTGCATGTCTGCGTGTGTTAGACAGAGAGAGTGTGTGTTAAGGCAGAGAGAGAGAGCATGTGCATGTGTGTGAGAAGAAAGATAGAGTGTGTGTACAGAGAGAAAAAGTGTGTGTGTGAGAAAGAGTGTGAGAGAAATTGTGTGTGTGTGTGTGTGTGTGCTGTGTAAGTGCTGAAGTTGTTCCCCAGGTTGGTGTGAAACCCACCCCTTCTTGATAACAGCACTGGCAGTGTGGGTTTTATGATCAGAACCATCTAGAACACACTACTGAGATACCAGGAACTAGGGGTTGGGGTTAGAGTGGGGTTGGGGATATGGGTGGGGGCATGGGAGGAATTGGGGTTAGGGAATAGGGTTAATGATTAAGGTGGAGGTAGGGGTTAGAGATGAGGATTGGAGGTATAGATTGGGGATTAGGTTTAGGAGTGCAGGTTATTGGATGGTAATTAGACATGGTTATTGGTCAGTTATCTAAATATGTGACCTGTATTATGAGAAAAGGTCAGTTGTGTCTCTGTCTTTGCTGTCAGAAGAAGATCAGATGAAAACATGTTCAACCCCTGATCACTTCTGCCGTGAGATCTGAGTTCAACCACAGGAAGTGTGCTTGTTCCAGAGGCTGGTGTAGGAGGTGGGAGAAAGGAAGAAGAATCACAGAGAGGAAGAGAGGAACGAGGGGTAGTGCCTTGAGGACGAGAAGGGAGAGGCGATGGAGGATGAAAGGTGTTGAGTGCTGCTGCTCTGGACAGCTGGGGGTAAAATGCTCGTTGGGTGTTGAGGGTTTGGACATTGGGCAGTGCAGTCTACGCTCTGTTTTTGGTCGGTGTGAAAAAGTGTTTTCAAGGATGTTTATTCATCTAAACACCACTTCCATAGCTAGTAACCAAAGATACATTAACAGGGCCTGTTTCCTATGGTAGAACCGAGTATCATCTACTGCTTTCTTTATTTCACTCAGATTATGGTACGTGTCTCTCTTTGACTGTATTAATTTCACGGTGAAACACTCTCTGATGAACCGCGACTGACAAACAGTCAGGAAATGTTTTCTACAGAGCAGATTAACAGTTTGACATAATTCTGTTAAAGTCTCAGGGATTAGAGATTAGGATTATAGGTTTGAGATTATGACTAAAAGGTTTGAGATTATGACTAAAAGGTTTGAGATTATGATTAAATATTTGAGATTATGATTAAGAGTTTGAATTTTGATTAAAAGGTTTGAGATGTGATTAAAATGTTTGAATTATGATTAAAATGTTTGAGATTATGATTAAAATGTTTGAGATTATGACTAAAGGTTTGAGATTATAGTTAAAACGTTTGAGATTATGATTAAAATGTTTGAGATTTAGTTAAATGTTGAGATTATGATTAAAATGTTTGAGATTATGACTAAGGTTTGAGATTATGATTAAAATGTTTGGGAATTATGACTAAAGGTTTGAGATTATGATTAAAATGTTTGAGATTATGATTAAAATGTTTGAGATTATGATTAAAATGTTTGAGATTTTGATTAAAAGGTTTGAGATTTTGATTAAAAGGTTTGAGATTATGATTAAAATGTTTGAGATTTAGTTAAAATGTTTGATTATGATTAAAATGTTTGAATTATGACTAAGGTTTGAATTATGATTAAAATGTTTGAGATTATGATTAAAATGTTTGAGATTTTGATTAAAAGGTTTGATTATGATTAAAATATTTGAGATTATGACTAAAGTTTGAGATTATGATTAAATATTTGAGATTATGATTAAAATGTTTGAATTATGATTAAGGTTTGAATTTTTGATTAAAAGGTTTGAGATTATGATTAAAATGTTTGAGATTATGACTAAAAGGTTTGAGATTATGACTAAAAGGTTTGAGATTATGATTAAAATGTTTGAGATTATGACTAAAATGTTTGAGATTATGATTAAAATGTTTGAGATTATGATTAAAATGTTTGAGACACACACACACACATACACACACACACACACACACACACACACAGGATTAAGTTTAGGTGTGTGATATTTAATTTTGTAGTTTGGATTATAGAACGACGAGGTGAGGAACCTGGTTGAACGTTGTGTTGTGGCAGATTAAATTCAGAAATGTAGAATGAGCTGTTAAATGAATTTTAATTCAGTTCCTATTTTACAGCTGACTGTTTAAATTATGGTGTAAAAGGTGTGTGTGTTGTTATGTATTTTACCCATAGTCCTTCACTTTGATTTATAGATTTGATGAATATTGGTTTAATATTTTCACAGTTCATTTCTGAATTCTGATGTGTTACTGAAAGATGCCTTGTTTCTATACAGTATATATATATATATATATATATATATATATATATATATATATATATATACAGCATATGTATATGAAGAACACTTTAAAATCTGCTCTGAAAGTGAAGTTGAAAATAACAGTATTCCTTTAATTGTGTCCTTTAATTAAGAGTCAAATTGAATGATTTTTTTAATCATTATTAGTCCGTTAAGATGTGAGGATTACATGTAAAAATGTCAATTAAGGAAATGGAGTAATGTCATGTCATCTTCTTATGAAAAAAGTGTGTGTGTGTGTGTGTGTGTGTTTGTGTGTGTGTGTGAGTGTGTGTGTGTGTATGTGTGTGTGTGTGGGTGTGTGTGTGGGTGGGTGCAAGTGTATCAGTGTGTGTGGTTAGAACAGGGTGTGGTGAACTTGTATTTATATGTACTAGAACTTCTACTGTGTGTGTGTGTGTGTGTGTGTGTGTGTGTGTGTGTGTGTGTGTGTGGGTATATATAAAACTCCAGGGGGACGCATCATAGTGTCTGTACAGAGGACAAGGTTAAACTTCAGCAGTAGAGCAGACAACATGGCTTTCACTGAGATTATGTGTTCTAGTGCACTATGAATTATACAGAATCCATTAGGATTTATTCAGTGACCACTATGAACTATTTAGTATCTACTGTGAATTATTAAGTATCTACTATGAATTATTCATTATCCACTATGAATTGGGCATGTGTGTGTCGTCTGATGCTGGATTTTCGATTGTGTATTAATGCTCTGAAGTCCTTCGTCGTGGTGGTGATCATCTTCACCCTGAGAATGATTTGAATATGAACTTACTCAGACCATGATTTTAGGGTCATTAAATCTATTTCAGCTGTAAGTGGACCAGTCAGTTCCTCTATCTGGAGTGGTTTAGTGCTTGGTCCTGCCATACAAACCCGCTGTATGTTGCTGTGGGGGTTAAAACATTCGCTACTCAAGAGAGTGATTACACAAGTACGCAGGACTGGGTTTAACATAACGTGGTCGTGAATGCTGCTCGCATGTGTACGTGTGATATCCTGCTGCAGAGCTCGAAGGCTCTGCATTCACGTCCTGACGAGCAGCACGGTTCAGGCCTTCCTTCATGAAATCGCTGTAAATGTTCTGGTGCTGTTTTGAACCCGATTGCGTGTCTGGTGCCGTTTGTAATCCAGTGATTTGCTTTTACACATCTGACTGACATTTGTCTGACAAAAAATAGGAAAACTGAGGAACTGTGACAAGGCAACTCTTACTTGCACATCTTGTTCCTCGTTTGATGCTGCATTTCCTCTTCTGATGTTGTAATACTGATACCACTTATCTACCAAACTGCAGAGGAGTACATTATATTATACCTCTGTGCTTTACTTTTCATACACGGAACAGATTTACCAACCATAGTCATTCATTTTCTCAAAAAAAACAAAATTTGCTCTAACATGCTGTTTTCTAGCTTCATAACTCAGGATCAGAGTAACCTACAGGCATAACGCTCATAACACATGGTCTCTGTAGAACCCTGTTCTCATCATAGTGTGATGAATTGTCAGTCAGTAATTCAGCTCAGAAAACAGCTCAAATTCACTTGCTTCCAACTGAATTAAATCCCAGTTTAAACACCAAAGGAGCTTCCAGTACAGATTGCATTTTAGATGTTTATTATATCTGTCACCATCCCCCTCCCCATTTCCATTGGGTGTCCCCAATTCCCACCAATATTAATAGCTAATATGCCCTTGGGAGCTGGGGATGATGTAGGGTTGGATGGTGATCATCCAACATCCTGACCTCGTTAACTCTTTACTCTTGTTAATGAATGCGATCAAATCCTTACAGCAATGTTCCATCATCTAGTAGAAAGTCTTCCCTGGACAGTAGAGACAGTTACTCCAACAAAAGCAGGATCAACTCCTTTATTCTTCCCTCAGAAGAAGTAGTGACTGAGCAGGTGTCCCAATACTTTTGCATATAGTTTATTTTAAATATTTCAGTCCTATGTTGTGACTGTGTGTGTGTGTGTGTGTGTGTGTGTGTGTGTGTGTGTGTGTGTGTTGGTACAGCTGTATCAGTGTCTGATGGCTTTAACATAGACATCACAAACCCACAGACGTTCTCTGGGAGTCCAGATGATTTTTTTGGTTTCCGGCTTCTTCAGTATCAGTCTGACTCGGTGAAACGGTGAGTACACATCCAGGAAAGGAAACAATGTCTTCACTGTAATTTGCCAGCACGGTTTTTGGAGAGCATCAATCGATTACTCTATAAATGGACTAATTAATTGACTGATTTGTCCGCAGGATTCTTGTTAGCGCTCCACTCAGCTCAAATCAGTCAGGAGCGATTTACAGCTGCATGCTGAATAATACAGAAAAGTGCAGCCTGTTATACCAACAAGGTACACAAGTTTCTATTACCACCGTACTCCTGCCTACAGTGTGTAGTACTGCTGCTGGGCTGAGTGCACACCTGTCTGTACTCTTACAGTAGAGTTATGCAATCAATCTAATTAACTTTATCAATCCACAGATTTTGAGAACGCCCGTTTCTTTGGGATGTCCATGGCAGTAAGGTCCACCCCTACAGCCAGCCTGACTGTAAGCTTGGGACTAGAAGTCCACCTCTTTATTCCTGTTTAAAAGTGTGTTTGACTTCAAAGGATCCCAGATATCAAATGAGTCATATTTTACACGGTTAAATGCATTCTGTGTCCAAATGCCATGACAGACTCGAAATGTTCCAGAGTGATGGGCATCAGGGTAAGAAGAGAGGTGTCTAAAGTGATGCCCCATCACGCCTAGTGCTTACCTTACCTGTGTGGGCAGCACTGTGATCTGGGGTTACTGCAGTTCTTTGCTGCTACAAAGAATGAGGTCAGCTGACCTCCTGAATATACAGACCAGGTTATTCAATCAATTGATTTTTTCTTCTGTGACGACACGGTCGTATTCCAGTATTCCAGAGCACAATGCCAGTATTCATCGGCTCCAATTGTGATTTGTTCAGGGAGCAGGAGACATTGCAGAAGCTTGTGGAAATGGCCAGGCTGTGAGCTTTATTTCTCAGTGGTTTATGGTTTGTGATTTATGGTCATAAATGTTGGTCCTGGAGATCCACATTTTAGGGAAGTTTGACCTGACCCAACTAATGAGCTCTTCCTGGAGTGAACTGGATTTGTTAGAGGAGGGTGCAATGGTTCTCCAGGATGAGTACTGAGAGCCATCATTCCAAGCTATACAAAATATGCAACATTTTCAAACACAGCTGATAACTGTCTGAATTCTTCTGTCTTTTAGTTACGTCAACTGTTTTGACCTGTTAACCTGATTCCTGTGGTTATGGTTTAGAGCTGCAGTCCCAGTGTCACTCGTGACTGTGATGGAAACTCATATCTGAACGGCATGTGTTACCACTTCAATGGTGCACTTGATGAACTCACCAACAGCACTGTTGCCTTTCAAGGTACTGATGATTAATTATTTTTGTTCTTTTCAGGTTTTCAGGCTCAGTAATGTCTTTTCATCTTGGATATAGGACATGAAGATGACTGTAGTATTTTTATATAAATATAGTTTATAATTTACTTGTATAATATAACAACAAAATACTTTTCATATCCTTAGAGGAATAAATTTCAGACTCTGGGTCAGATGTTTCCAGATCCAGACCCTGAATCTAATTTCTGGAACTGGGTTTTTAAACCTGTGTAGATAAATTTGAACTGTTGAGTTAATCTTTTGGCTACCTATTGTTGTATCTACCAGAAATACAAAATTAAGGAACAGAACTGGATTCAGGACCTGACACTGAAAACCACCTCTATAGGCTTTTGCTATAGTTTCCCGTCAACAGCAAGTTTTATAGACAGAATCATCCAGTTATCAGTGTTGTACTTGTGCTCTGCCTGGAGTGACCTTTTATGAAAGAAAGAAAGAAAGAAAGAAAGAAAGAAAGAAAGAAAGAAAGAAAGACCAGTGAAACCCTGTAAAAGGTGGGTTGTATACAGGTGAAGCATTTTCACAGTTTCAGGTTTTAGCTGGGGTGGCAACACCTCAAACCTCTGCTGCTATATTTAGATTTCCTCATACAGGACAATATATCTGAGAAAGAAGAAATGTGACCTGCTCCCTCATAGCAGGAAGCATGTTTGTTATTCGCTCTGGGATGAGTGTCGGCCAAATGCCCTAAATGTAAATGTGTTCTATAATACTGCTCCAGGCTTTCTGAGATGTTCATATGTAAACCAATACATATCAAATCATGTCCTTCAGTACATAGGGAACATAAAGGGAGAGTTTTTAAGTCCAAAAGGCATGACTGGGTATTCACACAGACCGTTAAAGGATTTCAAAGCCCATTTCCATCTGTCATTTCCTCCCAATGTGAATTAATATGCAAGCAAATGTGGTACTAGTCTCCAGTCACTGCTCACCACTAGGGATTATCAGCCAGGCCATTTTATTTACCAAGGGAGCTGATGGACATAGCTATGACAATAGCCATCTATTAAGCTCCTTTTGGGGCCATCAGTGGACTGCTAAGCACAACCAATATGAACTGTCCTTAAATGTCATTGGGGATTTTAACCATGCAAATCTCAAATCAATGATCCATAAATAATCCTTAAACCTGGGGGGGCTCACATGCTGGATCTTCTCTGTACATACAGAGGTTGGACAATGAAACTGAAACACCTGGTATTAGACCACAATAATATATTAGTATGGTGAACTAGAGCCTCCTTTTGTGGCCAATACAGTGTCAATTCATCTTGGGAAGGACATTTTTTGGATACAATCTGGGTTAGCACCCAAACATCCCTTTCAGACAGCTTCCTCTTGCATAGAGGAAGTTAACCCCATCCACAGTTAATCCTGTTGGATGGGGTTCATCCTTCTTGGTGGTGCTTACGTTACCCTGGATACCGTGGCTCTTGATACATCACAAAGACTTGCTGTCTTGGTCACAGATGCACCAGAAAGACCTGCACCAACAATTTGTCCTCTTTTGAACTCTAATGTTATAATGTTGTGTTCATTGCAATATTTTGAGCAAAACTGTGCTCTTACCTTCTAACTGAACCTTCACACTCTGCTCTTACTGGTGCAATTAATGAAGATTGGCCACCAGGCTGCTCCAATTTAGCCATGAATCCTCCCACAATAAAATGACAGGGGTTTCAGTTTCATTGTCCAACCCCTGTACATTCCTGGTGAACACAGGGCCAGGTCTTATTTCAGAATGCAGACAACTCATTACATATGCCAAATTGGAAGCATGTGACAATCTGGTCCCAAGGAGCTATCTCTGTGAGTGCCTACATCAGAAAGTGTACTGATGACACCCCTGTCTCCAAATTCTTCACAACACACCCCAAACAGAAGTCATGGATGACTGCAGAGGTGCACATGCTGCTGAGAACCCAAGACAAGGCCTTCAATTCAGCAGACAAGGCAGTCCTTGAAACAGCAAAGACCAAGCTTTCTTGGTCTCATCTTGCTCATCAGAGAAGCAAATTCATCAAAATCCACTTTCAAAACGCTGCTGATACAAAGTGCATGTGGAAAGGCATTCAGGCCACCAGGTTGTGACAGTGATGCCTCCCTTCCAGATGTGGTGAATGAATTCTATGTTCAGTTTGAAGAATATGACCCCCTCCAAATGACCAAGAAGTAGCTCGTCTACAGAGATGGTTTTGTAACCTTTTTCAGCCTGATGAGCATCAACAGCTCTTCATCTGAACTCCTCAGAAATCTTATTTGTTCTCCATGATACACTTTCTCTAATATTTTGTGAAGATCAGACTCACACCTGATTGTCTCCCATTGGTTGAAATCACCTGCCTCTAATTTCACCTTCAGATGACCTACTGATCCTAAAGGTTCACATACTTTTACCCTCACAGATCTGGAATATTAGATCATTTTCAATATAAATTCCAAATTCCTTCATTATAAATTTCAAAATAAATTATCAGTGGGATATTTTTGTATGAATTGTTTTATATGTTTCTTATCTACTTTCAGCACTTTATAGCTCAAATATAGAATATTATAAAGGGTTCACAAACTTTCAAGCACCCCTGTATTAGTTGGTCACAACCTGTTCTTTGACATAGATCAAACCATAGAAAGTCTCTCTCGTAGTAATGATAATTATGGTGTTTTTATTTGTTCTTTCTGCAGAGTGCACAAAAGGTGTGGCAAACCTGGTCTTCCTGTTTGATGGTTCTGCCAGCATGAAAACTTCTGAGTTTGAAATGAATAAAAAGTTTATCTGGAAGATTGTAACACAGCTTAAAAACTCCTCCATTCAGGTAAACACACATTTAGTACCATCGGTATTCTCAGTGCAGACATTACAGTCTTCCGTCACCACTGACAGTAGTCTTCACAGTCAGTGCTCTTAGTGCTGTCATTACAGTTAGTACTATCAGTACTGGTAGTAGTTTCAGTACTCTAACCGCTATCAGTACAGTCAGGAGATAGAACTTTATTGATCCCTCAGGGAAATTAAGATTCCAGGAGAGTATATGAAATGTCCACTAGCACAGGTATTGCACATTATTATTGCACTAGTTTTACTATTATTATTATTATAGTCATTATAGTACAGTCAGTACTCTTAATGCTGTCAGTACAGTCAGTACTCTTAATGCTGTCAGAACTCTTAATGCTGTCAGTACAGTCAGTACTCTTAATGCTGTCAGTACAGTCAGTACTCTTAATGCTGTCAGTACAATGAGTTCTCTTAGTGCTGAGAGTACAGTCAGTACTCTTAGTGCTACCAGTACAGTCAGTACTCTTAGTACTGTCAGTACAGTCAGTACTCTTAATGCTGTCAGTACAGTCAGTACTCTTAGTGCTGTCAGTACAGTCAGTACTCTTAGTGCTGTCAGTACAGTCAGTACTCTTAGTGCTACCAGTACAGTCAGTACTCTTAGTGCTGTCAGAACTCTTAATGCTGTCAGTACTGTCAGAACTCTTAATGCTGTCAGTACAGTCAGTACTCTTAATGCTGTCAGAACTCTTAATGCTGTCAGTACTGTCAGAACTCTTAATGCTGTCAGTACAGTCAGTACTCTTAATGTTGTCAGTACAGTCAGTACTCTTAGTGCTGTCAGAACTCTTAATGCTGTCAGTACAGTCAGTACTCTTAATGTTGTCAGTACTGTCAGAACTCTTAATGCTGTCAGTACAGTCAGTACTCTTAGTGCTGTCAGAACTCTTAATGTTGTCAGTACTGTCAGAACTCTTAATGTTGTCAGTACTGTCAGAACTCTTAATGTTGTCAGTACAGTCAGTACTCTTAATGCTGTCAGAACTCTTAATGTTGTCAGTACAGTCAGTACTCTTAATGCTGTCAGAACTCTTATTGCTGTCAGTACTGTCAGAACTCTTAATGCTGTCAGTACAGTCAGTGCTGCTTAAATGTTTGAGTGTTTTGATGATTCTGATTTTGGTCTGTCTGTGTTTAGTTCGCTGCCGTCCAATTTTCTGAAAATGTCAGAACGGTTTTCACCTTTAAAGACTACAAGGAGGGAACAGCTAAGGAAAAACTTGACAAAGAGGCACATATGAAGGTTCTCACAAACACTCACAAGGCTATTGACTATGTTCTGTGAGTAATCCTAATCTGTCTCTGCTGTTAGCTTTTTGGTCCTCATTAAATATGAACAGTTAAATAAAGAATAGTGTCAGAGCATTTTGATTCAGATGTTCTTATATTTCTATGTTTGTGCTGGTGGGTTTGACTCTGCATGAAAACTTGGTTTCACACTGTGTAATTTGTGTTTCCAGAGTAAATCACTTCAATAATGTGTCCAGTGGGGCAGATCCAGGTGCTAGGAAGGCCCTGGTCATCATCACAGATGGAGCTCCAAGTGATTTTAACAATAAAGATGTTATAAAGAGGTGTGAAGATGAGCGTATCTTACGCTTTGTTATTGGGGTGAGTTCACTGCAACATATTAACAAGTAACACACTCCCACCTTTAAAGAGTAAACTATTATGGGATGCCCTTCCAGTGTGAGCAACAGTGAAACACTGTACAGTGGCATGCAAAAGTTTGGGCACCCCTGGTTACTATAAACATCTAATGAAACTATATACATCTGATGAAAGATGAAATGATTTCTAAAAGGCAAGACTTTAAAGATGAAACATAGTTTTCAACATTTTAAGGAAAACATGTATTTTTTTTTTTGGATTTATACAATTTTAAAGTGATAAAATGATATTAATACCTTGTAAAAGTATAGGGGAATTTAGAACTCAGATAACTTTGACCAAGGTCTCAGACCTTAATTTAATAGGAAAGGCCAGGTGATGCAAATTTCAAAGCTTTATAAAATCCACATTCCTGTAACCTTGTCCCAAAAAAACAGCAGCCATGGGTTCTTCTAAGCAGCTGCCTAGCACTCTGATTATGAAAATGGTTGAAGCAGGAAAAGCTATAAGATAGCAAATAATTTTCAATGTTTCATTTCCTCAGTTCAAAATGTAATTAAGGAATATTAATAAGAATAGTAGAGGTCAAGATTAGGTCTGGATGTTCAAGATACATTTCAGAGACAGCTGCTTGTAGGATTGCTAGAAATGCAAACTCTGCTTGACTGCAAGACTCTGTAGTTGTGGTACACTGTTCTACTGTTCAGTGCTCAAATATGACCTTCATGGAATAGTCATCATGAGAAAACTTCTCTGCATCCTCACCACAAAATCTAATTTCAGGTTAAAATAGAACATTTCTTTCTTCTTCTGGTCATTTAGGTGAGAAGCAATGTAAATGTACAGCACTCAGTGTGATCATCTCTTCACTCATCATTCTGTCATTTACATGTCTTTAACAGGTGGGGAATGTGAAGTTAAAAAATCTCCAGGATTTTGCCTCAGATCCCAAAGAACAGAACACATTTTATATTGAGAAATATGCAGGACTGGGAGGAGTGCTGGATAAGCTGCAGAATAAGCTCTACACCATTGAAGGTACCAGGAGAACCAAAAATACTGTAATGTGTACTGACATCTGCTCTAACTGTCTAATGTTTCAAAAAGGGACCTTTGTCTTTTTTTAATCTGATTTGCTTTAGAATTGTTTCATAAACATGAATTACATACATGATCATCAAGTATCTTTATTAGTGATGTTTTATTTTATATTCAGGTAGTGAACCAAGCACTAAACGGACAAAGGAGCTGTCTCAGAGTGGATTCAGTGCTGTTTATGATCAGGTAAAACCAAACTGATGTCAGTAGTCCAAAAACTGAACCACTTTAATAGCAGAAATACTTTCTTCTGTTTTTAATGAGTTTTGACTGATTTGGAAACTGAAGGGGACACTTTCATGTTGGGATAGCTATAGAGCCATGATAATTCAAACAGGTTTTTCAGAGTTACATACTTGACACAATGATATCAGACCTATCTGATCTACTCTGGGTTCCAGGAGACTTTAATCTTGGGTGCAGTTGGATCAAATGACTGGCGTGGTCTACTTTATGAAGTGATGGGATCTGGAACTGGAGCCATAGAGAAGGAAATCAGTGACCCGGAGCTGAATAATGACTTATACATGGACTCCTACTTGGGTATATTAGACGGCATATTATATTGAGAGTAGCTTGAATAGTAAAGCTGTTCTGATATGCCATGGTACTGCTGTATAGGTTGAGTTGTTACAGTGTATACTGGTGTTGATCTGTGAGTTTCATATTGTTGTAAATGTCTCTGTTGTGTTTAGGTTACTCTGTTGCAGTTGGTTGGAAAGGTGGAGTCTCTGTTTTATTTTCTGGTGCTCCAAGGTACAATCACAAAGGTAAAGTGACTTTGTTCAATAAGCATGTCCAGACCTGGAAAGCCTCAACCAACGTCATTGGAGAACAGGTCATTAATTATTGTCTGATATTTTTTACTCTATTTGTTTTGGACACAGTATTCAGGACAGTCACTCAGAAATCATTAATCAATCATCAATAACTTCTCTGCAGGTCGGTTCATACTTTGGAGCATCTCTGTGTTTGTTGGATGTGAACTCAGATAATAAGACTGACTTTGTTGTGGTTGGAGCTCCTCAGTACTACCAGACTCATCCCAGGAGAGAAGGGAAGCTGTACCTCTATAGCCTCACAGATCAGGTAAGAGAATCAAGACTTGTACAACCAGGTTCCATCCAGAGGTCAGATGAATCTTTCAGCCAGGTAGTCTGAGAACCACTGTGTCCTGGGCTTCAATGTTCTACTCATTGCATTGCATGGCAGCTTCAGCATGGTCATGGCTTCACCATAATGGGTATCTCTGATGCATATGTTCCTTTCAGCCCTCCTGACATACTCTTTTTCTCTGGGTATCAGAACTGGTAGCTTGTATGTTTGGGATCATAAGCAGATCCTTTCTTTCTCCAAACCTGTGCCTTTCCATCACCTTGGTAAAGGTTCGTCTTTGTCTTTACCAGTCCATAAAACTTCAGAGGCTTGTCTCTGTACTTCTCATCCAATTCCAGCCTGTCCTTCCTCTTCTTCTTACTAAGTGGTGATTTGTGTATTCTGGTGAAGCCTCTGTACTTTTGTTCAGGAAGTCTTTTATGAACAATAGATTATGAAACCTTCACTCCTGAATGTTGTTGCTGATGTCATTAACTGCTGTTTTAGGGTCTTTCTTTATAGCGCATACAAGGAGTTCTGTCACCAACTGCTGTAGTTCTTTGGTCTAAAAAAAATTCCTGACAGCCCTTAGCAGAAGTTTACATATTCAGTATTGTATTATCTCATTCTTCTAATGATCTATGTTGATCTGTAACTCGTGATTATGTGTGGTCTTGCTCTTTAGGTAATGTTGGTGAAGAAGCTAGAGGTGTCTGAGAGTGTTCAGGGCCAGTTTGCAGCTTCTGTGACATCTGTAAAAGATCTGAATGGGGATACCCTGCAGGATTTGGCTGTTGGAGCTCCATTGGAAGATGAAGGAAGAGGAGCTGTCTACATCTATCTTGGTGACAGCACACACGGTATCCGTTCCCAGTACAGCCAGGTACTCCCAAAATCAATTTATTAAGGAATAAAATTTTAATAAAAAGTAAAATCCCTGGGACCAGCCATTCTATAGATTTGATTAATTTAATTTAAACAGGCTTGGTTCACAGCTGGTTCACAAGACAACATATTTTACAGATGTATATACAATATCAGTGAGAATTATTTAAATATTCTTGTAGCAGACCTAGGAAGAGGTTTCTATGCAAATGAATGTTATTGAAACAACCATAAAATTCTTCTTTTTATTCCCAGTCAGAGCTATTCATTGAACACATGCATTAGAAAACATTCTAGGAAAAAAAAAACCAGGCTCATGATGATGGTCAGAAGAAATTTAAAATATTTTTATTTATTTATTTTTCTTTCTGACCTGGCAATGAGTAAAATTCACTGTACATTTGGTATTCCAAATGTTGATGTACCTCTAGATCATTTTAGTCATTCCTAACAGTTGTACACAAACAGTAAGTGCTAGGTTCTCCCTGGCTCTAGAATCACAATCCCTGGATGAACTGCCAGAACCAATCAATCTTTGCATGTGTTGTTCTATGGCAGACTTCCTGCATACAGGTTCCAAAGCTCTGATGCATGATTTATCAGCCTTTGCCAGTGTTCTTCATAGAGAAGAAAAACATGGAACTTTGCAGATGTGTAGATTATTGTGGACTTGATAAGGTTATGATCAAGACTTGCAACCATGTGCCTCTCATGCCCTTTGCCTGTGAGGCACTGCAACATGCATGCACCACGTTGGATCTGATCAGTGCCTAAATAGATAGATAGAACTTTTTTGATCCCTTGGGAGGGTTCCCTCAGGAAGACAAGAACAGCCTAATAGGGAAAAGGATAGAGGTGATGAAAATGAGACATCCTCCATCACCTCATTGGGCTACTATGAATATATAGTTGTGCCCTTTGGGTTGATGAATGTTCTGGCCATCTACCCCATATTAAAGAGGTTCTGAGGGAAGCATTTGTTCACTACGTTTGTCTACTTGGATGATATTCTCATTTACAGCTAAAACATAGATGAACACATAGACCATATCTGACAGGTTCTTCAACCGATCCTGTAGGATCATTTGTTTGTGAAGTTGGAGAAGTTATTGTTCTATGATCAGATGGTTGCTCTTTTCAAAGTCTTGGATGTGGCCATGGTCCAATTTGTGGTCATCTCTTGGTATAGTGCTTCCTTGATTTTGCTCATTTCTTTTACCTATTTGTTATAAACTTTCGCACTTCCTCTCTTTAGAGGGGTGGAGGCACTGGCATGAGGAG
Source organism: Acestrorhynchus altus (assembly GCA_034509495.1). Classification (NCBI taxonomy): domain Eukaryota; kingdom Metazoa; phylum Chordata; class Actinopteri; order Characiformes; family Acestrorhynchidae; genus Acestrorhynchus; species Acestrorhynchus altus. The sequence goes on along the minus strand of CM067502.1, from coordinate 50,810,910 downwards.
GCCAAACACACCTTTTTAGTTTGAATCAACCATAAAGATGTGGCCTATATCTGGCAGGACAAATTATTTGCACATCCCATGGTCAATAAAGCCACTCTCACTGTCCTTGTTCACTTTTGGTTCCTTTTTCCATTGAAGAAGACAGCAGTCAGAGCAACCAATTTCTTCCAATTGTACACCAGCTTGGTACTTGGGTCCTGACTTCCAAAGCCCATGGTGGCTCACCTGGTAGGCCAGAGTTCACGCCACCATTACAGATCTATTTTATATGTTGATACAAACCTTTCATGGGAGAATTATGATGTATCTAAGAATCAATCTCATCTACTCTATACTACTCTATTTCTATCTCCATTCCAATTCCAGCAGTTAGTTTTCCCTATAAAAATATTGGTCTCCAGAATCATTTTTCTATTCAGCAGTTATTCAGCAATGGTGGGCTTATCATAAGAATACAGGGTTTATGCTTAGGAATGAAGTGATTGACATCCTTGGTGACCAGGGTGATTTGAGAGGGCAGTCTCCATGCTTCCATGGTCTATCCATTTTTAATATCCAGTCATTGGCAATGACCAAAAATGTCTATAAGAAGTGTAAGAAGTGACTGAAGAAAATGTTCCACAAACTCTGTTTATGCAGAGAATCCAGGCACGGATGATCTCTGAGCAGCTGAAGCAGTTCGGGGTGTCAATTGATGGAGCCATGGACATGGAAGGAGATGGATTAACAGACCTTGTTGTGGGGGCAAGAGGGACTGTGATGCTATTAAAGTAAGAACTCTGCAACAAGACATTTATTCTAACTATGAGTAACACCAATTAAATCTAAATGAATTATGTTGCATAGTTATGTTACTGCATAGAGGAATAGTTAGACTGTATCACAAACAATGCATTTGCTGTGATGTTTCTGGTTCCTTCAGGGCTCAACCAGTTCTATCTGTATCTGCTCAGCTCAGTTACTCCCCCTCTGAAATCAACCTTGATCTTTTTGACTGCCAAGAAAAATCTGAACATTATATTCCTGTTGTGAATGTCACAATTTGTTTCACCATGAAAGAGAACACCAACAGCAGAGGTGACTTGAAGTACAGTTACACTCCCACTACATATGTTCATTAGGAATCACAGGACATTTGACCCATGGTCTTCCTGTTTATGTTTTCCTCACAGGGGCAGTGAAGACTGCTCTGAATGTGTCCTTTGAGCTCAAAGCAGATGCCGTGAGACAGTGGAGTCGAGCAGTTTTTGAGAAGGCCAATAAAAATTCCAGGAGTCTCCTAAACTCTGTACTGTTGAGCTCAGATAAACACTGTTTGGATCAAGAACTCTACATGCAAGTACGTCCCTACATTATATCTAACAAAGAAGTTCCGACTCCTAAACCAGCTCTAATACTAAGTTCATATCTAGGATATTCCTGAAGATCTGCATTTGTTACTGTAGAAGTTTTAGCTCACTCCAGGAGCAAGGTTTGGATCTCATAATCTAACTACTCCAGCTACATGCTATCACAGACCCACCTCAGTTCTCCTTCATGTGTTCCAGAACTGTGTGAAGGACACTCTGTTACCTGTATTGATCTGGCTCAAATTCTTCCAAGCTGAGCAGCAACCAGACAACTCCAAATCTGTTCTGAACATTGACAGCAAAACAACAACTTTCGTGGAGGTGAGTCCTGAATTGATTTATCTTTAAGATTCTCCTTCTGTACTGGTGTCACTCATTTCTAGCCAGGCTTGATGGGAAATGATACAGTCAGTTTTAAAGGTATCCAAGTGTGTTTGGTGATCGGCTTACCAGTGCACAACCAGTAGGTGCTAACAGTCCTAGAGTGTTCCACACCTGCAAGATCTTACTACAGACCTCTCAAGATCTCATTCATTTGGTTCATGAAACCAGTAAACTTACACAAAGGTACATGTTTTTACTACTAGAGGCTAAAGCTGCCTTCACATATCAGTCTGAAGATCCTGCTTATGAGAACCCCAGCTAGAAGAGATTATTAAAGCATCATCTAGCAATATTTCCAAAAGGTTCCGGTTGGGTTGGGGAAACATGATGGCTTGGTGGTTAGCATGTTTGCCTGGCAGTGCTGGGGTCTTGGGTTCCATGTTCTTGCCATGTCAATGTGGGCTTTCCTCCCATGTGCCAAAAACAAGGAGATCAGGTGAATTGGCTACTCTAAATTGCCCTGGTGTGTCAGTGAATGTATGTCTGTATGCCCAGATATAGACCCCACTAGTTATGGGGTCACCAATATAGTTCTCAAGGTGGGGTTGGTTTCTGGTAGAGTGTATGCTGTGCACAATTGGCTGCCTCTTCTTGCCAGCGTGTGATTATGAGTACATCTAGAAAAGCACTTTATAAATGTAGCTTCATGTGATTCATTCACTTTACAATGTTTCTGAATTAGGCAAAAACTAACATTACATAAACATCTGAAAATTGACTCCTGTACTGCCAGGTTCCCTTCCAAAGAAACTGTCAGAATACGAGCTGTGTGGCAGATTTAGAGCTAGACTTCAACTTCAGGTAGGAAGCATATCTTACACACACACACACACACACACACACACACACACACACACACACACACACACACACACACACACACACAGACCTGTATAGATAATACATTGCATTCGTTGTTGTTGGTTGGCTCGTAGGACCAGCAAGTTGCTGGTGGTGAGTCAGGCATTTTTCATCATCACTGTAACTCTGCTGAATAAAGGAGATGATTCCTTCAACACGACTGTGGTTCTTCACTACCCAGTGGGCCTGTCCCTGTCCAAGTTTGAGACGACTAAGGTACAGCTGACCCCTGATAAATTCCTCATTATTGTCTGATTTCTGACATTTTTCAGTTTTTGTTACCCTTGTTAAAAATGAAGAAAGTTGTTTTAATGTGATGTCTCTTCCAGGCCAATAGGAGGACTCCGAGCAGCTGTGGAGATCGAGATGATGGTGCACTGGATAAAACTACCTGCAGTATCAGTCAACCAGTCTACCGCAAAGGCACCAGTGTAAGAGATATACACTTCAAAGAAAACATTTCTAGTATTGGACAGAACTTCTGACAGGCCTGTACCCTCATTTTCTATTTTATGATCTTTATGATGTGGGTGGTGGGTCATTCTCAGCACTGCAGTCACACTGACATGGTGGTGGTGTGTTAGTGTGTGTTGCGCTGGTACGGGTGGATCAGACACAGCAGTGCTCCTGGAGTGTTTAAACCCCTCAGTGTCACTGCTGGACCGAGAACAATCCACCAACCAGAAATGTCCAGCCGACAGCGTCCTGTGGGCAGCGTCCTGTGAGCACTGATGAAGGACTAGAGGACGACCAACACAAACTGTGCAGAAACAGATGAGCTTCTGTCTCTGACTTTACATCTACAAGGTGGAGACACAAAGTAGGAGTGTCTGATAGAGTGGACAGTGAGTGGACACAGTGTTTAAACACTCCAGCAGTAGCTCCAGTGCTGAGAATGACCCACCACCCACATAATAGCTGCTCTGTGGTGGTCCTGTGGGGTCCTGATCATTGAAGATCAGGGTGAAAGGAGGAGAATAAAGTCTGCAGAGAAACAGATGAACTACAGTCTGGAATTATAGAACCACAAAGAGCTCCTGTATGATCAGAGGAGCTGATTAAGCAGAGATGATTGTCAGATCCTTGCTTGTGAGGGTACAAGCAAGGAGGTGGTCATAATGTTATGGCTGATCAGTGTAAAGTTGTAAAGTTAAACATGTACAGTCTTATATACGTATGTTGTTACTGTAAACTTCACAGATTTTTATTGTTCACTCTGCATTGTAGGCAACATTCCAGGGTACATTCCATATCTCTACAGACTATGAGTGGAATGAGACGATGGAGATGACCCTTGTAGCCAGAAGGTGGTTACACTCAATATGACATCATCAATGACTATTCTGATTTTTTTCCAATCTGAATGAACTAGACAGAGATAGACAACACTTTATTGATCCTGAAGGAAATGACAGAGTGTAATCTAAGTGTAGTCTATACTGAGCTGTTCTCTGTTTGTTTACAGTGACAATAACAGAAACTCCACTAACGGAACAGTGAGGAAAACTCTGCCAGTGCATTACGCCGTTGATGTGGCTGTCAGCTTGTGAGTAATTATCAATTGTCATGGTAGTGAGGACACTAAGAACAGGAGACAGGAAAAGCAAACCTCACTACACCGTAAAAGTGAAAATGCAGGTACAGGTGTAAATCACTCTGGATAAGAGCACCAGCTCTCCCTCTCTTCCCCTCTTTCTCAGTGTTCCTGAGGCATCTGTCACCTATCTGAATTTCTCATTGGAAGAAAGGTCAAAGCCTGTCCTCCTAAGATATAAGGTGAGTGTTTCCTTAATACACACATTTACCTCTACATACCTCTAATCAATGCCCACCTACATTCATATACATTCCACTAAACTTGTCTTCACTCAAGAGATCTTATCAAAACAAATACCACATTCAAAAGACATCTACATCTTCACTTTAGGTGAGGAATCTGGGAATGAAGGGTCTGCCTGTTGCAGTGAACTTCACAATGCCATCTGAGATTGGTCAGAACTTCAGGATAAATCAGCACAACATCACTGCACAGGTGTTCACTCGTTCATTCATCCATTCATTTACCTGCTGTAAGACTGACTCATGATCCATAAATCATTTATCATACTGACTAATAACTGAATCACTTTCTCTGTAGAACACATCCTGCAGCACAAGAGAGGAGAAGAGCTCTGCTGTAAGTCAATGTTTATTAACCTTCTTTGATCAAATGACGCTCAGCGCAGTCTGATGCTGCTCCAGTAGTCATTCATTTTCTGTTTATATAGTCGAGGCTGAGATCAGTGACCACCTCATTTACTCAGATGGGATAAATAGACGTTTACAAAATAATCTGATCAACAGAGACTAAATCAATGAATAAATACATTTGCTTTTTAAAAAAGAGAATGAAAGGTTTAGTGAGAGCAGAATTCAGCATCGAGGGAAAGCAGTCCTGATGCAGCCGGTGTCTTTGTGTGTTTACTCCAGTTGTGTGCAGGGCAGGGGAGCTGTGTGACGTTCCAGTGTGGTCCTTTCTACCTGGAGAAAGATTCTGATGTTCAGTTTGAGCTGAAAGCCCTGCTGACCTTCCTCAACCCTGACCAGTACACAGTAAGATACACACTCCATCCTTCTGCTGGTGTGAATGCAGCTCTGCTGCTGATCTGAGAATACAGACGGGTTCATATCGCAGGATGTTCCAGTTTAGTTAGATACGCTACACGTACAAAAGTTTGTGGACACCCCTTAAACTACTTTAAGCTGCACACATCTTGACCTCACTTATGCTCTTGTCAAACACTGAATGCAATCATATCCTCACAGGAATGCTCCAGAATCTAGTAGAAAGTCTTCCTTGGACAGTAGAGACAGTTACAGGATGAACTCTTTCTAATCCCCTTGATTTCAAAAGAAACAGTGAATGAGCAGGTGTCCCAATACTTTTGCCCACATAGTGTATCTTAATACCAGGTTCTGGCTTGTCCAATCATAGAAGAGCTCAAGTACATTCCTATGTACTTTAAGATTCCGGATTGACTGTGTTTATCTTAAAGACTCTGGGTTGACCCTGTCATGATCTGAGGCTTTCTGTTCTTTGGTTCTGGTTGTAATTCTGGAGAAATGCTTAGGGAACCAATGGTCTTTAGAAATCACACAAATCTGTAGGTCAGGTGGCTCTGATTGGTGGGTGTGATCCAGCAGGTCTGGAGAGTCATGGTGTTTGTAGTTCAGTCAGGTGTTCTTCATCTCCATCATGTCCACTTTCCTTTTTTCCATCTCACACTCCTCCGCCTCTTCCTCTACAGGACCAGACTTTCCTTGAATTCCATTTGGAGAACGAGCTCTCCAGCTCTGCCCAGCTGTACTTCGACACAGGCAGATACAATCAGATGTCCAGTGGCTCAGAGGTAAGATTGGTGTTCAGACAGCAGCCCTTTAATTTCCTGTAACTCTTCTCTCATCTTCCTCCTCTTCTGTGTTACAGGATGGTTCCCAATTCCACCAAGCTGAGGTAAAAACACTAACTTAACATGGTCAACCTTTACATCCAATGTTGTGTATCAGCCTTTCTCCATTTCCCCATTTCTTTAGTGCCTGTAAGAACATTTGAGGTTCCTCTGTATGAAATCTGGCTCCTCAAAGAACTACAATTCCCAGAGGGTCTTCAGATTACTCAGACCCAGCTTTGTGGAACTTTAGCCCTTTGAGGCTTTTGTCTCTAAGTCTGGTTCTCCTAGACACTTTTCTTGAAGGTCACTTAAAGCAGGTTCCTTCAAGGGTTCTTCCAGTTCCAGACTGGATATCCTCTTGAAGGTCCTAAAAGATCTTGTTCTTGTAAAAATGTAGAAAATCATCTTAAATCGGCATGTTGTCAAATTTGTAACCATTGTCTGCGCAGTAGAGACCAGTGTGTCCAGCAGACTGTAGGTTTGGTTAGTAGTTTCTGAGATACTTTATAAAATAGGTAGAGCCTATGCAATCAAATCCTCACAGCAATGCTCCAGAATTCTTTAGACAGTAGAGACAATTACGCCAAAAAAAGTAGGATGAACTCTTTTTAATCCCTTGATTTCAGAAGAAATGAGCATGTGTCCCAATACTTTTGTCCATATAGTGTAAATTTTGAATGTGTGTGTGTATATGTGTGTGTGTGTGTGTGTGTAAACGCAGGGCAAAGTTAAGGTTGAGCTGGTTATTCCTCCTAACAAGTTTTTGATCACATCCTCTGGAGGGTTTGGTGGGCTCCTCCTTCTCATCCTCTTGATCTTGCTGCTGTGGAAGGTAAGAGCCAATCAGATTGTAATCTCCTGTTTGTTTCACTCTAGCCTTCAGGGTGTCTGCTGGTTTGCACTGGTCAGTGTGGGCATGAACCACATTCTTTAACAGGAAGACTGATGCTCAGGCTGACCTCTCATTGAGGGACGTGGGGGTGGGAGGGTCAATTTTCAAATCCAGACTTGTGGGAAACTGGTTTTCAGTACTGGCTTAAGGTAGGGGGGTCAGAAGCAGAGGTGGACAATCCAGGGCAAGGACTTGTTCAGACTGCCTGGACGGCTCTGCTTAAAGCAGCATTATGTGAGAATTTTCTGTTCATGGGCTCCCTCTACAGGTGGGGAATGTAGTTTACTTTTTCAGCAATGAAGTAAAGACAAATCACACCTTCAGCGCCCCCTCATGGACAGGTGTGCATTTGTTGAGGCGGTAGAGTAATAATGCAGGATTTTAGACTAATATGACTGAACGACAGAGTCCTTGTTATAGTCAATGGGGCATCAGTATGACTCTGGAGCTCCTCTTTAAAGGTACACTTGAAGCAAGCAACACTCAATTCTTAGAAGCTGAGTGTAGAGATGATGAACTTGTGTGGACAAACAAGAATACAATAAGTGCAGTGAAAGCTTTAATCAATGTGGTGTTAGTTCTCCATTAAAAGCTCTCCAAAAAGAAGGTCTTCACCTGATGTTTGAAGGTGACAAGACTCTGTTTGCACACTCGGGAACCTAAGTCTTCAAATCTGGACCTTGAATCCAGTTTTCAGTCTTGGATTTTGTTCTGGCTGCAAGTTAAGGGAACAGACCAGGACTATAAAACTGGATTCAAGGTCCAGATCTGACCACCTCTAGTCTAGATGCCTGGCAGATTCAAGGACCAGTGAAGAAATAGTCTAATCGCTTGTCCCTGGCAGACCAGGGAACTGAAGCAGACAGAAAAGTCAAGGAAATACGGACAGGGATTAGGACAGAGCAGGACAGTTCCACAAGGGCTGGGCATCTCAGACACACAGAAAACAGAAAGAAGAACAGAAAGAAGAGAAAAAGAGTGATGACAGATATGGGAAACTTCATAGTGGTGGAAAACGATCTGGAGGCAGAAGTGTCAAATCCAGGTCCAAAAAGGACCAAACTGATGATTTGACACTTCTACTTCCCCTTCTTTACCAATATGTCTGGAGGACAGACAGCAAGCAGTCACCAAAAACCTGCCCTAACATCAAGTGGACAGAAGGGGGCGGCACAGTAAAGAAAGAACAGGAAGGGCTTCAGATACAGAATCAGATCAGATGGATAGGATACAATAGAACTTTATTGATCCCTTGGTAGGGTTCCCTCAGGGAAATTAAGGTTCCAGCCGCAGCCTACGTACAGTACAGGAAGGTACAACGAGATAATTTTGTAAAGAAACACTATATAAATATAAAGAATATATAATATAGAGACTATATTACAATATACAATATATATAAATAGTGCCTGAGAAAAAGAGAAAAGGAGAAATAGAGTCCAGTAGGAGGCGGTATTGCACATTATTATTGTTATTGCACTTGAAATTGTGTATTGCATTGTTATTATTGCACTAGTCCAGGTGTGTTGTTGTGGTTGTGGGTTGTGAGTGAATTACTGGTCGTTCCTACTCATTCCCATCCTCCATCCTGCTGTTGTCCCTCCTCCCCCCCAGAGAGGAGGTGTACAGTCTATTAAAAAACAGTTTTTAAGTCTGTTGGTCCTGCACTTGGGAAGGACAGTCTCTCGCTGAACAGGCTCCTCTGGTGGCGGATGACAGTGTGCAGAGGGTGACTGGCATTGTCCATAATGTCCAGTAGTAGACGTGAGGATCCAAAAGAGGAACAGGTACACTGAAACAGAACTAAAACTGTCTCTCCCTCTCTGCAGTGTGGGTTCTTTAAGCGTAAGCGTCCTAATAATCAGGAAGAATATGGACTTCTGGAAGACAATGGAAAAGCTGATCTTCAACCGAAAGATCAAGAAGAAAAGAACGAAGGGGAGAAAAAGCAGGCTGATGAAAAGATGGAGTCGTCCTCAACACTGGAGAGTCAGCCCCTCACCAGCACAGCAGAGAAAAACGGAGAGACCAAGGCAAAGAAAACGGAGGAAAAGTAAGAGGACGGAAGACCAGAAACACACTCATCTGGGAAATGACCCGCAAGCACTTCTTCTATAAAACAAATTAGTGTGAGAATCGGCAATATGTGAGCAGATCAGTCGTGATAGTAACCCGCCAGAACCCGTCAGTATGGTGTGGTTCCCCTTCTTCATTAAACCAGCTCCATTGAGGCATGGCACCAAGATTAATGTGCAGCAGATCTTGTAGGTCCTGTAAGATGTTAGGTGGGACTTCCATGAGCATCAGTGAGCTTTTGACCCTGTAGCCCTGTTCTTCTTCAGTAGCAGTGTATACACACACATCATAAAAATAGCTGCACCCAGTATGAAGTGTGGGACTGCAGTTCTATTGGGAGGGAAGATAAAGGTGATCAGGATCAATGAATTATTAGAAATATAGGCTGATATGATCAATATATATAGATCTAAAATTCTTCTTGCAGTTGATTTGTCCATTTGTAAAAACCCTTTCACATATTAATGGTGTTTTTAAATAATGTTTCCATATTCAATGGTTTTAATTTAGTTTTTCACTTAAAATGTTCATTATCTTTTTATGTGACTTCTTTGCTCAAGATGTTTGTTGACTATGATAGACCCAGATATTAGGTCACTGGAGTCAGCCAATCACAGGAGCGAGATGCTCTTCAGTGGTGATTGTAATCCTGTTAGAGTGTTTAATATTGTCTGTACGTTTACTGTTGAACTCTGCTCTCATTAACTCACAGCATCTCTTCTACTGAGTGTGATTCATAAGTTTTAGGACCTCCTTTCGTGCTCAAAACAGCATCAGTTCTTCATGGCATGGATCACCCCTTCGACCACACCTCATCAATGTTCTACCGGATTCAGATCCAGCACTGAAGAACTCATTTTCATGTTCAGGAAACCCTGTTCAGACTGGTTTGAAAAACATAATAAATATGATTATACTCATTTGACCCACCGTGTGTTTTTGCACACACAGGAATTAATCCTGGGCATCTAACTCATCCTCACACAGTGATACACACTTCACACACCAGGGGGCAGTGAGCTCACGTGCCCAGAGCAGTGGGCAGCCCTATCCTCAGCACCCAGGGAGCAGCGGTGGAGTTCAGTGTCTTATTCAAGGGCACTTCAGTCACGCCCTGCCAGTTCAGGGAACCGAACTGGTGACCTTCCAGTCAGAAGGCTGGTTCCTAAACCACCAGACCACAGTTCTGTCCACAACAAGCCATAGTTTGTTTTTTAATGCATATTAAAATCAATTTATTGACCATGTCAAGTGTCACATAAATCATTATATGATGAAATGTCTGATCATCATGCTGATAGATTTATACTGTTAAAGCATCGCCACCTTGTGGACAATGACCACCTACACCAGCGAACAATGGTAGTTAAAACAGATGTTTAACAGATTAACTCCAGAAAGCAGGTTCTCTCAACATTTTTTCATTCCAGAAAAAGATACATATCATAATTAGAAGATAAGTTTTGTTCACGTTGGATTACGAGTTTAGGATTTTACAAACACCTGATATCTCCAAATGTCTCCTAACAGTGTCATTCTGATGTTAAATATCAACATTTAGTTGATGAGTCATGGACCAAAAATTGGTTCTTCTGTTCGGTCACTCAAAGGAGCATTTGAATCATTTGAATCTTTATGATTAATGAGCTTCAGCTGTTCTTGTCTCCGTCATTCAAGTGGACAGTTTTTACCCCCAGAACCTGGAGAGCAGAAAGCAAGAGGAGAGTTTGTGAAAGGAGAGATGTTCATTAATTGATCATGAAGAAAAGATCATATTGATGCCTGCTACAAATCAGCAGTTGGAGCTAAAGCATGAAGAAAAAATGGAAATGAATATCAAACATAATGTTTATGTTTCTAAAGCGCCGTGGACAGCGCTGCCCAACACTGCGGACATGGACTACAGTTCCATACACGAGAACCATAACTGTTCTTTTTCCTTTGTACTTTATATTGTAAATATTTAAACATCGCTTTAATTTAGACCAACATGAAGTAGAAAGTAATCATGAACTTCCAACTTTGTGTTTCATAAAGTTTGTGGATGTAACGTGAAAAAGTTTAAGGGGAAAAAATGAATCTCCAGTGATGGCAGCTCTGCAGACGGAAACACCGTGTTGATGAGAGACACTGATGGAGAAGTGCTCAGTGAGTGCATATAAAAATGAACCCCTCTGAAGTGTATGTGCGCTTACCTTTAAAAATGTTATTCACCGTGTCAGACAAGCCTTTCAGTCCGCTGTCAGTTCTCACCAGAATCATGTTCTTGTCTTTGGGCTCTGAGGCAAATATAGCAATGTGCCTGAGTTGAATGTATCCAACCTGTCAGTAAAACTACACGTTTACTACAGTGCAGTGGAGGACGACGGATGGACAGAAGAGGTTTGGCAGTTTTGTGTGGTCAGTTAGTGTTTGCTTTAACTCACTCCGATAACGATCCGTATGATACCTTGTTCATCACACCTCTTAAGAACATTTCTAACATCGGGATCAGTAGGGGCTCCATCTGTGAGGATGATCAGTATGTTTCGTGCCTCAGGATCGGCCCCGGAGCCCCCGTTATTAAAGAGATTCACTCTGGAAAATAAGAGACACTCAGTGACCAGCTTATTGAACCCAGACATTGAGTCACAGCTCACAGTTCTCTGGACCGACAATGGGTCAATTAGATCTGTAACTGTGTAGGGTTTAGTACATACTGGATCGTTTATAGCTGTAACTCTGTAGGGTTGAGTACATACTGGATCATTTAGATCTGTAACTGTGTTGGGTTTAGTACATACTGGATAATTTAGATCTGTAACTGTGTTGGGTTTAGTACATACTGGATAATTTAGAGCTGTAACTGTGTAGGGTTTAATACATACTGGATCGTTTAGATCTGTAACTGTGTAGGGTTTAATACATACTGGATCGTTTAGAGCTGTAACTGTGTAGGGTTTAGTACATACTGGATCATTTAGAGCTGTAACTGTGTAGGGTTTAGTACATACTGGATCATTTAGATCTGTAACTCTGTAGGGTTTAGTACATACTGGATCATTTAGAGTTGTAACTGTGTAGGGTGTAGTACATACTGGATCATTTAGAGCTGTAACTCTGTAGGGTTTAGTACATACTGGATCATTTAGAGTTGTAACTGTAGATTTTAGTACATACTGGATCATTTAGATCTGTAACTGTGTAGGTTTAAGTACATACTGGATCATTTAGATCTGTAACTGTGTAGGTTTTAGTACATACTGGATCATTTAGATCTGTAACTGTATACTGGATCGTTTAGAGCTGTAACTGTGTAGGTTTTAGTACATACTGGATCATTTAGATCTGTAACTGTATACTGGATCATTTAGATCTGTAATTGTGTAGGTTGTAGTACATACTGGATCATTTAGATCTGTAACTGTATAGTGGATCATTTAGAGCTGTAACTGTGTAGGGTTTAGTACATACTGGATCATTTAGATCTGTAAATGTGTAGGTTTTAGTACATACTGGATCATTTAGAGCTGTAACTGTGTAGGGTTTAGTACATACTGGATCATTTACAGTTGTAACTGTGTAGGGTTTAGTACATACTGGATCATTTACAGTTGTAACTGTGTAGGGTTTAGTACATACTGGATCATTTAGAGTTGTAAATGTGTAGGGTTTAGTACATACTGGATCGTTTAGAGCTGTAACTGTGTAGGTTTTAGTACATACTGGATCGTTTAGATCTGTAACTGTGTAGGGTTTAGTACATACTGGATCATTTAGAGCTGTAACTGTGTTGGGTTTAGTACATACTGGATCATTTACAGTTGTAACTGTGTAGGGTTTAGTACATACTGGATCATTTTCAGTTGTAACTGTGTAGGGTTTAGTACATACTGGATCATTTAGAGTTGTAACTGTGTAGGGTTTAGTACATACTGGATCATTTAGAGCTGTAACTGTGTAGGTTTTAGTACATACTGGATCATTTAGATCTGTAACTGTATACTGGATCATTTAGAGCTGTAACTGTATAGGGTTTAGTACATACTGGATCATTTAGAGCTGTCGTTTAGTGCTGGACAGCAGAAGCACCAGTCCATTGCAGGGTTAATGAGATTAAATGAAGTCATAAATAATCTCAGTATTGATCTGAGGTTACTCACAGAACATAATCAATAGAGCGGTGTGTGTTTGTGAGGTCCTTCATCTGCTGCTCTTCATCTAGTTTCTGCTTGGCTGCTTTTTCCTGATAATCTTTAAAGGTGAAAATGGTTCTGGGAGACTCTGAAAACTGGACGGCAGCAAACTGAACACAGACAAGAACCTCATCAGAACACACTTCCAAATTCATCATCACACCTCCAAGTTCATCATCACACCCCAAATTCATCATCACACCCCAAATTCATCATCACACCTCCAAATTCATCATCACAGCCCCAAATTCATCATCACACCCCAAATTCATCATCACAGCCCCAAGTTCATCATCACAGCCCCAAATTCATCATCACACCCCAAATTCATCATCACACCCCAAATTCATCATCACAGCCCCAAATACATCATCACACCCCAAATTCATCATCACACCTCCAAATTCATCATCACAGCCCCAAATTCATCACCACAGCCCCAAATTCATCATCACAGCCCCAAATACATCATCACACCCCAAATTCATCATCACAGCCCCAAGTTCATCATCACAGCCCCAAATTCATCATCAGACCTCCAAATTCATCATCACACCCCAAATTCATCATCACAGCCCCAAATTCATCACACCCCCAAATTCATCATCGCACCGCCAAATTCATAATCACACCCTCAAATTCATCATCACACCCCAAATTCATCACACCACCAAATTCATCATCACACCCCAAATTCATCATCACACCCCCAAATTCATCATCACAGCCCCAAATTCATCATCACACCACCAAATTCATCATCACACCCTAAATTCATCAACACACCCTCAAATTCATGATCACACCCCCAAATTCATCATCACACCCTCAAATTCATCATCACACCCCCAAATTCATCACACCCACAAATTCATAATCACATCCCAAATTCATCATCACACCACCAAATTCATCATCACATCCCAAATTCATCATCACATCCTAAATTCATCATCACACCCCAAATTCATCATCACACCCCAAATTCATCAACACACCCCCAAATTCAGTGGTTACAGTTGCATATGGTATCTTATGGAGCTTTAATAAACCGAGGGTAAAGTGTTGTAGTGTGTAAGAATGCTTATAGCAGGTGTTTACCTGTATTGAGTCGTTTTCGTATTTTGTCGTAACGTCCCAAAGGAATATTTTACTCGAGATAATTTCAGTCCTCATGCTGGCAGAGCCATCAAGTAGGAAAACCACATTAACTAAATATTTTGTGCATTCTGTAGAGAAATGATACATTAGACCAGATAATGTTAGAGAATATCATTGCTGTCCATCAAAAACCTCACATCTCCAACACAGGAACTTTACAGGACAACTTTGTGCATGGTGATGCAGGTTGTATCAGCATTATCACTTATAGATGTGGACCCCGTTCCTACCATATGTTTAGCTGTAGGCAAGAATTGGTAGTGATCCCAGAGCAAATGACACTAGTGATCATAGACTTATGCTACCTTAAAGTCTGTTAGCTGTCAGCATAAGACCACGCTACGTCCTGAGGGAAGTTATGCAGGTTATTACGATAGCTGCATATGTTCACCCGACTGCCAACTCTGATGAGGATTGTGACGTCATACGCTCAGAGCAGACTGCACACACAGCACCCACAGGCCCTCATCCTTATCCCTGGAGACTTCAATCGTGCTTCTCCATCCTCCACTCTGCACACCTTCACCCAGTGTGAACCTAAAATAAAACACTGGACCTGTTCTCTGCCAACAAAAAGGAGGCATATAATCGTTCTCTCTGATTGGGAGATCTGATCACAATCTAATTTATCTTCTGCCTGTGTACAAACCTTTTCTACAAAGAGAACCAAGCATAACAGCATACAGCCTGGGCTGCTGAAGGACAAACTGGTTTGTGTGGACAGTCACCTGTCAAACTGGATACTGGACAACATGTACAGCTCACTGACCTGTCACCTCCAGAAGTTCTCTGATGATGCCACAATTGTTGCCCTCACAAATAATGAGGAGGACAGTGAGTACAGAGAACTGATTTAGGACATTTTGGACTGGTGTCTGAAGAAACACCTCCAGAAAAAATGTGAGAAAGACCAAAGAACTGGTGGTTGACTCCTGCAGGTACATACACAGCCTTCCACCTGTAAACATCCAGGGTTTGGACATTGAGAGAGTGGACTCTAATAAGTACCTTGGTGTTCGCTTAAACAGCAGACTGGACTGGTCAGTTAACACCACAGTACTTCCCAAAAGGCTAGAACAGTCTGCTGAGGAAATTGAATAATTCACAGGTACTTCCTCTGCTGCTGTTAGACTGCACAACCAGCACTGCTCTCAGCAGACCATGTAATGACCTATTCTTATTTACAGTGTTTATTCTGCATGTTTTATAAACTGCACTGTCACATAATACAAAAGGGAGCAAGAATCTACTTCTCCAAGTTGTTTCTCACAGGACATATGGAGTCTTCAAGCTGGTACAGAAGATTATCCAACTGTTTCTTTTGTTGCCAAGGTGTTGCTATGGAGTTGTTTAGAGGCAGCTAGGCAGTTGCTTTAGAGTTGTTGTTAATGGTTTGTTATGGACTTGTGTAGTGGTTTCTAGGGGGTTGCAATGTTGTTGTTTTTTTGTATTTAGTTTTTATCCTCTAAATCCAACATTTCCAACACAACTTGAAGGCAGCAAGACTCTAATTCTCCATACCTCTGTTTCTCATAGGACATCTGGTGTCTTCTCCAAGCTGGTACAGAAGATTGTCCAACCTTTTCTGGAGGACTGTAAACATACAACATAAACAACTACAATAGATTACACAAAAGTGAGGAACATACAGAACGTCCAGGACCGCTATCCTGTAGTTTGTACTTTTGTTCTGTCCTCTGACTGACTCTGTAAGAATTACAGTATGCTGCAATGTTATTGGCTAATTTTACTGGTAAAAAAAAAAAAAACATATATTCTGCTAAAACATCTTAGAAATATTTGTCCTTAGTTATGTGACTGTTGGTGTGCTCTCACCACCCCATGTGTAAAAGCCTGGTCATACCACTGTGATGGTCAGAGGACAGTCAGTTTGGAATGATGTGATAGATGGTGCATACCTAAAGCAGTCATCTGCAGATTGATCGCCTGAACCAAGGGGTGACCTGTGGATCCAGGCTGTCTCCACACACATTCATGATTCAACTGGTCTTTCTCTGGAAAGGAGCAGCAACAGTTACCCAGTGCTCTGAAAGAATGCAAACAATCGGTGTACCTGACTGACTATATAAGTTTGTCCTGTTCATGCTTTCCATTTTGACTCATGCTGTCCTTTGCAGGCAAAGAATATCTTGAAGAAGAATTTGAAAGCACTTCCTGCATTGAAATGGTTTGAGAAGGGTCAGATCAAAGGGCATTAAAGTCTACCATGTGCACGCACCAGTGACATGAAGAATCTCTGAGACCTACAGAAACTGAGGGACAACCAATGGATTGTCCAACATGTGCAGAGTGACCAAACAGCCTCCATGAGTCACCCTGTAAGTTCCAGCACCATTCACAGACGGCTTCATGACTACATGCATAAAGAACATTACAATGACTGCCCTTTACATCACGTAAACATCACCAAAGACCAGATTGGTATGGAGTAACTCAGAATGGCAAAGTCCCACTTTTGTCTTGGTGGAGACAACCATTTAATCTGTATGTGGGGGCAATTGCGAGATCAGCTTTGGTCTTCACCACAGACACTTTAACAGACCAACGTTACATTAATGAGGTTCTGCAACCAGTAGTTCTACCTTTTCTGAACACACACCCTGGTGCTCTATTCCAACAGGACGACACTCATCCACACACTGCTGCCGACCTGTCCCTGATTGAAAATGTATGGATTGCTATTGGACGCTCTATCAACACTGACCACACTTCCTTATGGGTGCAGCTATTTTGTGACAATTTGTGTATATATTCTTTGGACATTGAAACCTTTTTCTTTTTAAAAAATATTTAAACATATGGATGTCTGATCTTCACTGTAACTACACTGAAACATCCTTAAACATCATTTATAAACATAATTATTAGAAATACAATTTTCTTGAAAAGAAAAAGTTACAAGCTCACATTTAATACAACTTAAAATGCCTAAAATGAGAATCAGGTGCAGAACATCAGCTTTGGAGGAGCCTTTGGAGGAGCTAAAACTCCTCTTTGCTTTGGTTTACTCTTGATTGTTGAAGTGTGTGGGAGCACCATGGTCAGATCCAAAGAGCTCTCTGAGGTCTTCAGAAAGAAGGTTGTAGATGCAGATGAGTCTGAGAAAGGATTTCAAAAGATCTCAGAACAATTAGAAATCAGCCGTTCCACTGTCCAGAACATCCTTTACAAGTGGAGAACATTTAGAACAACTGCCCACATGAACAGATCAGACCATCCTACAAGTTCAGCCCAAGAGCAGAACCACAAGATGAGTAAAGAAGATCCAACAATCCTAAAATGTTCATCTCCACAGCTGATGTCAAAGTGCAGCTTCTACCATCAGAAAGAGACCAAACCAGTCTGATCTTCATGGAGGACGTTAAGGAGGAAAACCCCTTAGTCAGCATATCTGTATTTTGAGATATTGATACTCAGTTCAGTCCTACCTGTGTGTGCTGGTCTAATCAAACAGATGAAGCTCAGAGAACAGAGCAGGAGCAGCTTAACCCACTCCATGTTATCAGCTGTGAGGAACTCACCACTCTACACAATCGTCCTCATCAGCTGGGGTTATGTGCCCCACTGAACTGCCCTTTTGCCCCGCTCTCTTATGTAATCAGTACAGTTTGCTTTACTGAAATGACCCCATTGATTCTGGTCATGTCTCAGTTTTTACTAATAAAATATTCAAATAATTCTACCCTCACAGCACTGCTGTGTCTGATCCACTGGTACCAGCAACACACACTAACACACCACCACCACGTCAGTGTGACTGTGGTGCTGAGAATGACCCACCACCCACATCATATCTGCTCTGTGGTGGTCCTGTGGGGTCCTGATCATTGAAGATCAGGGTGAAAGGAGGAGAATAAAGTCTGCAGAGAAACAGATGATTTACAGTCTGAATTATAGAACCACAAAGAGCTCCTGTGTGATCAGAGGAGCTGATAGAGTGGACAGAGAAATAATGTTAAGGTTGATCAGTGCCTCATTGTGCTTGTTTTTGATCTTTCACCTTTGGCTCTTCTCCAAGCAGCTGCCAGTAACTGTTTATAAAGAGTTATGTTGACAGAACAGGAAACTTTGATCTAGTCCTGGAGCACCTCTCCACATTCTCCATTTCCTCTTTATTCTGGTTCACCAACATGCTTCTCTTAAACTTTAAACTTTGTTACTGGAATTAGGACAGGTTCTCTTCATGAGTCTCAGTTCCTCTTAGTGGTTCTTTCACATCATCTTAGAATGATCCCGAGAAGCTTTTTTCTGGTCTGTTTCTACTGATGTGTAATTTTAGTATTTGCCCTTCGTCTCTAATCAGGGAAGAGTAGAACCTCACTTTAGAACATAGAACACTACCTGTTTAGTAATGATCCCTTTACTTATAGCACAGTTAGTTCTGAACCTGTATCTGAACCAGTGCATGTTTACTATTATCTGTCCACGTGAACATGTTCAACCTGCATACAGACTCTGACTGATCAGAGAGAGGGGGCGGGGCTGATGTTCAACCTGCATACAGACTCTGACTGATCAGAGAGAGGGGGCGGGGCTGATGATCAACCTGCATACAGACTCTGACTGATCAGAGAGAGGGGGCGGAGCTGATCATCAACCTGCATACAGACTCTGACCAGAGAGAGGGGGCGGGGCTGATGGCATCACTGACCAATTTTGGGTTATAGAGGAAAATGTCTTTCTTTCCTCACACAGTCTTCAAATTTCAGAATAAAAGTCCTGAGAAGGAACTTTAGATGATTGCCATAGTGGTCACTCGAACAATAAACACACCACACATGTTGCCCAAAGAAAATGAATTTTAATCAAGTAATATATTTATAACCTTGCGAGCACTACTGGGAAAACTGGGTTAAATGTAGCAGAGGTGGAAAGCATTAGGAAAGAGGATTTTAGAGCATACTACTGAATATCCCTCCAATTCTGAAAGAAGGTCTGATCTGAACATCAGGCCTGTAGAAGAGGCCTCTCTGTTTTTACGGCATGCAGTCCATGATGCTGTTATCAGTGGTGATGACCCACAGGTGGCCAAGATCATAGGAAACGTGCTTGGCTCTCTGATCTAATGGCAACAGGCGCCACGCAGTGCCAGAAGGGTTGGCTGGAGAAACACCATCCCTGTAAGACACCAAGAAATTAGACAGGTCATGATGTTCAGGTATGTTCTGAAGTCTCAAGCAAAGTTTGAACATGCTATAAATTACACTGAATACATTCACAATTCTCATTAAGGTACCTGATGAAGATATTTCCATCCGAATTGACCCCATAGACCCTTCCGTCACTTGAAACTTCAATCATGTTAAGACCTCCAGGTATCTGCTCCCAGTTTAAGGTGCCAGCGCAGGCAGTGTTGGTCACTCCCTGAAATAAAGCAGATTCTGATTGTATTAATACATTCAGGAGATCATTACAATGAAGCTACAAGCAAAGAACATGAACTCAGAAATATGAGGTTTTTCAAGATAACACTGAACAACAATGGTGAGCAGGACAGGGTTGCAAGGAGAAGCTTCTGCTCTCCATAAAGGACGTTGCTGCCCCTCTGCAGTTTGATAAAGATCACACGGACAAGCCTCAAAACTACTGGAGCAATGTTTTGTGGACCTGTCTGTAAAACATGGTGGAGGTAGTATCATGTTTGGGGCCTGTTTTGCTGCATCTGGACCAGGAAGACTTGCCTTCATTGACGAAACAATAAATTTTGAATTTTACCAACAAATTCTAAAAACATTACTAGAACATCTGTCTGTGAGCTGAATGTGAGTCATGCAGAATGACAACAACCCTGAAGCAAACAATGGTTCTACTAAAGAATGGTTAAACAAGAATAAAGTTAATGTTCTGGAATTAGTTAGTTAAGACCTTAATCCAATAGAAATACTGTGGTCCTGAGGCAATGAGAGAGATTAGAACTTTGGAGACTAAGACCTGGAGAATCATCTATGATCAGCTGGTAGCAAACAGGGGGCAATTTATTGGTACATCTGTCCCATATTGTCCCCCACCAGGGGTGCCACCACATGTATAAGAGCAGTACTGCCAGGCTCCAAACCTAATATGGTGCACATGCTGTTGTAATCAATGCAGTGGTGGTTCTATCTTGGAGAGTGTCCTGGGCTTTTGATGCAAAGTAATCAACTATATCCTTCCACCCCTCTCCATCTCATACTCCCCAGTGGGAGACCAAGGTATGGACCACTGGATTGAGAACTTTTCAATTGTGTCATATGAGGGTCTGTCTGTTTGTATGCAAACATTGCATAAAAACTGAACTATATCTAGCCAAAATGTGGTCAGGAGGAGAACCATGACGTCCCATGTCACTCTGTCTCAGTTTGCATTATGAACTTGTTAACTATAACCTGTCAGTTTCAGTCAGCTTGTTCATAAACACAGTGTACCTTCATAATGTAGATATTGTGTGCAGAATTTACTCCCCAGCAGCTGTACGGTCCACAGCTGTAGTACATCAAACCTCCCGGGATATTTTTCCAGGAAGGAGGTTCACCACATTGAAGGCAGAAGATGGCATCATTACCATTGACTCCTGCTGGGAAGGTTGATCCTCCTGCATCGATCTGTTTCAGGCGGCCTTATATTTGAAAGCAGAAGACAAAGAGGTGGAAAACACGGGAATGAAGTCACATACAGTTGAAGACATTACGTTTACTATATGTTTAAGTTTTGTCAAGGACCCACAGACCTACTCACCTGGAACAGTAACCCAGTCTCCTCTCTCAAGGTTGTAGATGTAATTGTTTGTATCAACTCCCCAGACGCCAGCAGGTCCTACACTGACATGTATCAGAGATCCCGGAACCTGTGTCCAGCTGTTACTGTACAGGGTGTAGATGTTTTTGTCCGAGTTAACTCCAAACACCTGGCCATTCCCAGCGTCAATCTGATTCAATTTTCCTGGAACCATTTTACACCGCATAGCTGTGGGAATAGCCATAGAACAATTGGAATTTGAATAAATAAAAACAACTGAAAATGGTAACAATGATACAACTACTACAACCAACAGTAGCAGCATTGTTTAGATAAAGGCATAATAATTATTCAGCCGTTCTGTTTAAGTCCTTTTGTCTTGTTTTTTGCATAGTTGAGTTGACATTTAGCTGTGGCCCACATGACGCCCAGAAGAGTGTGTGATTCTAACAATCTTTACTGCCATGGCAAGATTAGACCTACAACTGGACCATTTTTTTGCCATATCTGCTAGATAACAAACCCTGGCACTTGTGGTCCACATACAGATGTGGTTGCTGGACCTATGAAAGGGCTGAGGTCAAACCTACTGCCTTGATCAGCAGACTGACTCACCAAGACCATTCGTCCAGAGGTTCAGGAGCACAAAGAGGACCGCTGTTCTCTCCATGGTCTTCAGTCACGGTTGGTGTTGGTGTTGATGAAAGCTGGAATGATGACCCTCTGCTGGTCCAGGGCAGGTTATATACACTCCATGAAGGAGGAGCAGAGTCAGGTGAACACGACGGGGAAGTTTTAGGGTGGAGCAAAAGTGGTGATAGTCAGTCAGGAAAGGAGAAATCTAATGAGACTTGTTTGCTTTGTCTGAATACAAATGTCACCACACTCAGGGACTTTACAGAGACCTTTTCACCTTAATGAATGAAGACCTGTCCTCTCCTGTCCCTATGCCCACACATTCTCTAAGCACTGTGACCATGACAAAACCTTAAAGCTAAATATGGTGTCCAAGATTCTTATGTTTCGAGACCTGACTCTTCACTTGACATTTTTCTAAACTCCTCTTATCATAACAGAGCACTTTGTAGTTCTATTAGGATACAGACCCAGCAGTGATTCTGGAGTGTTTACACACTGTGTCCACTCACTGTCCACTCTATTAGGTCAAGGTCAAGGTCAAGGTCAAGGCTTTTTTATTGTCATTACAACCGAGTACAGGTACACAGTGCAATGAAATTGCGTTTCTCCGGAACCAAGGTGCAACATGGAGCAGCAATACAATTGGACGACATAAAGTGCAAACAGTACAATAAATACAATAAATACAGTGAACAAGAGACAGTTCAACAGACAGGACAGGACAGTACAATACCGAGTGGTACAAAGAAGTGAGATGAGTGGTGGGAATAAGGTGCAAGAGATATGTAACATACTGTACATCTAGATGTGCATGATAACAGCAGTTACTGAGGTAGAAGTGTAGTTCTTGGTGCGCAGCAAATATTGCTGATAGGATGGGGATGATCCAGTCTCTGTGTGCCGAGTGCGTGTGTGTGTGTGTGTGTGTGTGTGTGTGTGTGTGTGTGTGTGTGTGTGTGTGTGTTGTGTATGTGTGTAGAGTGCTGGGTGGTTTTCAGTCAGTGTTTTGTGTTGATGTGGTTTATCTAATGGTGTGAGAAAGAATGGTGTGAGTTCAGTTTCGCTCTGTCTCAGTGAGTTGAGAGTCTGACTGCCTGGTGAACAAAGCTATTGCAGGGGAATCTGGTGGTGGGCTCGGATGCTCGGTGCTCGTCTGCGGACTGGCATCAGAGTGAAGAGACTGTGTGAAGGGCGCTGTCGGCTGGGCGTTTCTGTTTGGTGGACTATGCCGGTCCAGCAGTGACACTGAGGTTTAAACACTCCAGCAGCTCTGCTGTGTCTGATCCACTCGTACCAGCAACACACACTAACACACCACCACCATGTCAGTGTGACTGCAGTGCTGAGAATGACCCACCACCCACATCATATCTGCTCTGTGGTGGTCCTGTGGGGTCCTGATCATTGAAGATCAGGGTGAAAGGAGGAGAATAAACAGATGATCTACAGTCTGGAATTATAGAACCACAAAGAGCTCCTGTGTCCTGTAAGTGATATTTGTGCTTTGACACTCCTTTTGCCATCTTTGTCTCATGTGTAAACTTAACTTCTTCCTCAGCCAGATCACTGTTTGTGTTTGATTGTATCCTGCTAGTTCCAGATCATTTCTCCCTTTTTCCCATCTCATCCTTGTTTTCATTTCCCTGCGTGCTTCTTATCACATGCATTTTGGTTTTGTCTCTGCCCTTACTCCACACATTACCATCTGTGACTAATATGTAACCCTGCCAGTTCGTTATCTAGCCCCAGGGAATGTTGTCGTTGTATTTAGGTTCCTAGTTTTCAGTTAGTCTTCGTTAGTCCTTTTCTTCGGCTGGTAGTGTGTGCACTCTATGTTTCTTTATGATTAAACCCTCAGTGTGCTTCAAGACACTCTGAAAGGATGTGCAGTGTTGACACGTTTTAGACCACATAACACCTTTGATTATACTATGATTGGTTCTAGCCAATGCAGCAGGCCGAATGAGGTGTCTTGGAAAGCTTGAGACAGAGGGAAACAGTGCAATATGGAGTCTATATGGCATCCACTTGATCCCTAAGTTAATTATTCAGTTATGAATTCTAATGCAGAGAGTATAGTGAATTAACTGGCTGGTTTAGAATAGGTTGTGAAGTTCAACTGGGTTCTATTGTAGGGAACTGAAGTGTGGTCTCCAGCGAGTTAAGCACTTCAAATGTAATGTATTAAAAATGACAGTAAAATGTGTAGAATTTAGTCTTTAATGTTCAGTGCAACAGATGTGGCTCTAAGAAGGATAGTGAAAGTGTGTCCGGTAGCTGGAATCTGATTTAAATCCACATAAAATAATAATTAAATCAAACTCTGCCTGGAGGTGAGAGCAGCACTGAAGACAAATGCAGTGGCCAAGTTCTGCATCAGTTGAAGGGCATGAAGGCCAGAAAAGCCAGCTAGAAGGGAGTTGCAGTCAAGTCTTGATGAGATGAGAGACTGAAGGAGCACCTGAGCTCCTCTCTAGAGAGAAAAGGTGGAGTTCTCCAGATGTTGTAAAGGAGAAATCTACACGAATGAGTCAAGGGAAAATGATAACTGGTCATCCTTCTGACCATTAGCTCTTCACTTCATTTTAGACAGCATTACAGATTTCCCAAACGTTCCCAAGTGGAAAACCTGGAAAACATGTGCAGTCCGCAGAGCAGAAGAGTGTACATGTAACTGATGATCTGATTTGTTCTTGATGTTATTGATCTTAATAAAGCCCTGATTTCTGTTCCTGAAAATAAAAACACAACCCAGACTGCCAGAATCACCTTTATTTGAATCGAGAGAAAGCTTGTACCATAATCAAGACTGGGAATATTGGGTTAAATGCCATGGGAAAGGTGGAAAGCACATTAGGAAAGAGTTTTGAAGAAGATCTGATCTGAAGCTCGGGGATATAGAGGAGGCCTCTCTGCTTTTACTCAGTGCAGTCCATGATGCTGTTATCTGCAGCGATGACCCACAGGTGGCCGAGATCATAGGAAACGTGTTTGATTTTCTGACTCAGCGGAATTTGGCGCCACTCAGTGCCGGTAGGGTTGGTCTGAGAGACACCTTCCCTGCAAGACAACAATTAGATATGGTCATTACATGCCAAGTGACCACCAAAGATAACTGCTCTTATACAATCTCATATTACACTGATTGTGTTTTATAAATATTCAAAGGTACCTGGTATACATATCTCCATTGGAATTGACTCCATAGACCTTTCCATCAGCTGAAACTTCAACCATGGTAAGATATCCAGACACCTGCTCCCACTTCAAAGAGCCAGTACAGGTAGATGAAGTCACGCCCTGAAATACAGCAGATTCACATGTACCACTGACCAGGTTCTGCTTCCCATGAGGCCCCACTTTTTTTCCTTCAAATCTTTTTGGTACTTGCTTTTGAAGAGAAATGGTGTTTTTAAACATAGTACTGAAAAAAAAACACTCCTGATCTAGTACTTGTTCTGCCCTCAATACAGAAATACTGAGCTCAGCTTAAATATTCTTTACCTTCATAATGTAGATGATGTTTCCTGAGTTCACCCCCCAGCAGCTGTTTGGTCCACAGCTGTAGTACTTTAGTTTTCCTGGGATATTTGTCCAGGAAGCAGCTTGACCCCCAGGAAGACAGAAGATGTCGTCAAAAATGTTGACTCCCGCTGGGGAGGTTGATCCTCCTGCGTCGACCTGTTTCAGCTGGCCTTGGAACCGAAAGCAGACAGAGATGTAGAAACAGAAATCAAAACATCTAACATTGATTTCTGTCAAGAACACAAAGACCACCTCACCAGTAACATCAACCCAGTCTCCTCTCTCAAGTTTGAAGATGTAATTGTCTGAATTGACTCCCCAGATTCCAGCAGGTCCCACGCTGACATGCTTCAGAGATCCAGAAACCTGCATCCAAACACCACTGTTCAGGGTGAAGATATCATTGTTTGAGTTGACTCCAAAGACCTGGCCGTTTCCAGCATCAATCTGCTTCAGGCTGCCTGGAACCACTTTACATTTTAGAGCTGAAGAATAAAAGTGACACCCATGAGATGAGACACTGAATTTCCAACAATCAACTCTTTTTTCCAACTCTTTAAGAAGGCAACAAGCCTTTTGATCATCCAGTTCAGGTTATTTATAGCACTGACTCTCTAAAGAGATCTTGAACCCAATATTTTTGAAAGAATAATTGAGAAGAACAATCATCCTCAACTTCAATAATCATATACCTTGATGTTCCACACTTTGACCACAGGCACTGTTTTGGAATATGCATACATTGAATATTGCTATTCATTAATGGAAGCAATTGGCTTTGCTTTGTCTACCAAGGAATCCAAAGTCCAGGCCTGGAAACTGCATTCAGGGTCCAGATTTGAAGACCCCAGCTCTAGATGATTGGATAGTTAATTGCTGTGTATCAGCAATTTGACTCACCCAGACCGGTTGTCCAGAGGTTCAGGATCACAAAGAGGATTGCTGTTCTCTCCATGGTCTTCAGTTAGGGTCAGTGTTGGTCTTGATGAAAGCTGCGATGCTGACCCTCAGCTGGTCTGGGGCAGGTTATATACACTCCATGATGGAGGATCAGAGTCAGGTGAACATGATGAGCAAATGTCAGGGTGGAGTTGGGGAGTCAGTCAACAAGGGCAATTAGGTGTGGCTAACAAGCCTTGTTTGTCCTTTATGAATACAAATATGACCACTGTGATGATGTCAGGGCTCTGAGAACATCACCATCTACTTATAGACACTGATATAGTACTTACCTGCTTCTACCCAAACCCTTAAGGTCTAGATTGTGACCAAGGGTCGTGCACGAGCAGGGGGCCTGGGGTAACATTGTTAAAGGATGTGACCAGTGTACACTTAGATACTCACTTGGACATCCATGAATGCATGCATGTTTTTGTTATTAATTTAAAATATTTTTTCTTTTTTTTATTCCAATTAATTCCAATATCCATGTGGGGCCTGTATGGGTAGACCAACTGGAAACAAGAAAGTTTCTTCCAGGGTTTCCACATGTGCTCCACCACCCAGATCATTGATGGGACCACAAGGGGTGAGACATGGGCCGTATCTGGGTTGCTCACTGCTTGTGGTTCCTAGGTAGGACCCATGTGAGATTAAGTTGGGTACTGGGTCCCCCTTCCATTCAACTACTGGTTTCAAGTTTTCTGGCTCCTCAGCTTGACTGGATTGTCCCACTAAAAGCTCAATGTTCACACTCTGATGGGCCCTGGACCTTTTATCTACAGAGACACAACTCTACTTCCCTTGGCTTCAAAAGAAACAATGAGTGAGCAGGTGTCTCAATACTTTTGTTCAGGTTAAACCCCACATATGTCGTTTTCAGGAAGCTTCTGGGGTTCTTATTTCTGCTTGTGTTTCTAAAGAGCCTCTTAAAGAGAATTCTTAAGAGAATTTACTGCAGAATTAGCCCAATGTCCCAGCTCTTCAGCTAATCTTTTGTGTACTCTGTGTCCTGAGGCATGTTTGCGCTTATGTATTATTTTGACTTTATCTTGTGAGCAGTTAAATATTTCCAGACGACTGTGCCAAGACTTCTGTGTTTGTCCCAATCGCTAATCCTGTTCTTCATTTTTCCATTCCTTGTTTGCACTTTATGTGTTGTATCTGCTGGTTTGTGCTGCATTAGCAGTGATTACTTCACCAATACTGAAGTGAATTGAACAACATATGGGATCTGTCAAATCATCTGCTGGATCCGGGAGGTGCTGGATATGGATCTGACATGTCCTGTAGCACGAATTAAACCTTACCTTTGTTAAAGGATGTGGCTCTGTTGGGTACTTGGCCAGTTCTGTAGTGAAGGAAGATGAAGGTGATCAGGATCAATAACTGATAACTGTAGTCTGATCTGATCAATATTTATTGATCTACTCATACAGAAGTGGTGTCTCTCAGGACGGCGTCGGGTTTAACGCAACACGCCGGACGTCTCTGCATGAAGGTGTAGAGGTTCCTGATGGTGTTCTGTGATGATCCAGCCCATGCAGCTTGAATGTTCTCTCTCAGTTCTGCAGATGGTGTGGTAGGGGTGGAGTGTTGATAGAGCCTCCAATAGCGTCCCACACATTTTCAATCAAGGACAGGTCTAGAGATGAGATCAACCATGGCGTAGTATATGTGTCTTCAAGACAAGATCTTGAGACGGCAGCATTGTGTGGATGAGCATCGTCCTGTTGGAATAGAGCACCGGAGTGTGTGTTCAGGATAGGTAGAACCACTGACCTCATTAATGTAACATTGCTCTGTGAGGAACAGATATGGTGATCTGGCATCATGACACCACACCTTCTAGACTTGTGATGCATGACAACAAACCATTGATCTTGGTGCTGACCACAGTGCCTCCACACACGGATTCATTGGTCATCTTCACTAAGACAAAAACAAAACTTGTCTCTGAAGACAACCGGCTGCTATTCTGAGAGACTCCATGATGGTCTTGTACAACACCATTACAGTCAGATTTTTGTGATAATACATGTAGCTAAACCTTCTAATTCATAATGTTTTGAAAAATTATGGTTTTAAAGCCCCATTTGCATCCTTACCATCTCAGGCATCTGTGCAACTTCAACCTGGCCATCGAGATACTACAGAACTAATACATCTGACCATCTACAAATTCTCGTGGGGAATATCACCACCTACTTTGGGAATAACACCAGGATAAGGAGGCTTTGTTATGAGCCTGATCCTCAGACAGCAGGTAAAGTGATCCAAATCCAATCTTTTCTTCACACTTTGAGATCTATACACAACATTCATCAGAAAAACTGACATGCATGTGCAAAAGGTCCACTTCCAGAGGTTTCAGTTTCATCTTCACCAGCATCACAGGAGCTATGGAGTTTCAGTGTCAAGCTTGCTTTGCTTTTATTACTGTTTTCCTTTGATGCTGCCAACACCTGCGGCTGCGTACGGGGTCTGTTACCTCACTATCCCACCTCTGATCACCCCTCACCACTGTCATCCATTTCCCTTTCTCAGAGCACATTTAAGAGGAATGCTGAGTCACTCTGTCATGTATTGGATATGCATCGGATTGCAACACCATGTACCAAATGGTCCAAACTGGAACAGAAAGTGTTAGATTTGGTGACCGGATTGGATTTGGGTTACTTTTACCTGCTGTGTGAACACAGCCTTAGACATTTCTTCATGGGGAACTTGGTTTCTACCATTATGGGTCACCAGCAGGTCTTTGTTTTTAACCCTCTACCAGCTGGACAGTTAGAGACTGTAGTCCGTCAGTCGATCTTCAGCATGTGTTCACCATCCTTTCACAAGTGAGAGTGGTGTTGTCTTTACATTGTCATGGTAGACTAATCACAGCAAACAGAACGTTTTTTTGAAGTAAAATAAATATATTGAAAACTGAACCACTGCCAGTGTCAACATTAGCATTCTCCTATAGAACATAATCAAACAGCATTCCAGGTCTTCAGTCTCCTCAGCTTTACTGGGCTCCCTATGACAGCTCAGTGTCCTTCTCTGATGACTCCTGGTCTGTTGAAGCTCATCTCTTCATGCCCCTTCTTTATTCCTCTCATGTAATCGTTGACCAGGTTCTAACACTGTCAGTCAGTTAAGAAAGGTTCTCTGAGTCTATGTTCCTCCCAGTGGTTGTTAGAGAAAACCTCCTGTTCGGTCAATATTCTTCTCAGTGTTTCTTCTTCATGCTCTTTGAGAGGTTTTCCTTTTGGTTTAGGGGTTCTTCTTTCATTGTTGCTACTTCACGCTCTGAGGAAGGTTCTCCTTTTGAGTCTTGGGTCTTTTCAGTATTTCTTCTTCATGCTCTTAGGGAGGTTCTCCTTTTGAGTTGTGCTTCCTTCCACAATGCTCTTTCAGATCTGAGTTTTTCATTCTAATGTTCTTAGAGAGATTCACTTTTCCAACATTAGGTTTCATTATTTGATTTTTACTTTTTCCAAGTTTTTCCTGATACTCTTAAAAGGTTCTCATTTCGAGTATTGCTACTTCTGCATGGTTCTTCCTCATGCTCTTAGGGCAGGGGTCTCCAACCCTTGTCCAGGAGAGCTATCCACCTGCATACTCCATACCCTAATTCAGCCCACCTGATCAAACTAATTACATGTCTTCAGAAGTTGGCTTGATTAGCTGAATGGGGTGTGTTAGAGCCAGGGTTGGTGACCCCTATCTAAGGGCACTTCTCCTTTAAAGTTTTGATTCCTCTCAGTTCTTTCTCATTTTCCAAGAAATCTTCCAGGGCATAAAATTGTGTGTCTCTGTGTTCCCCACCTCTGCCGACTTCATCATTCCCCACAATCTCCTCTTCCATATTTCAATAATCTAACACCAGTCAATGGTTCTCCTGCTCTTGAGATGTTCTTCAGGGTCAGTTATTTACTCTTAGAAAGGTTCTCCTTTTGAGTCTTGCATCTTCTCAGTGATTTGTCCTTGTGCTTTTAGGAAGTCTTGGGTCCCCCCAAGAAGCTTTTAGGGAGAATCTTCTTTTAGGTCAAGGTTTTTTTAAAGGTCTAAGCCCTTCTCAGTGGTTCTTCCTCATGTTCTTTGAGAGGTTCAACTTTCAAGAATCAGGTTTAGATTTTGACAGTTGGACCCAGTGGTTTTGATTCTTTTAGCTCAATTATTTTCTCAGTGGTTTGTCTCAGAGATGTTCTTCATTTATGTAATTGAGGTAAAGCTGTGGGTTATTATAGAGAGAGAGAGANATGTTCTTCATTTATGTAATTGAGGTAAAGCTGTGGGTTATTATAGAGAGAGAGAGATGGAGGCTGGACTGTGAGTATGGAGAAAAAATTGTCTCTGTAGGCTCCACCCACAAACCTACATGTAGGTATTGTGATATACACTGAGGGGGAGGAGCTACAGTCTCTCATTAGGGTGAATATTAATAACTCTAAATGTAGGTATTGTGATATACACTGAGGAGGAGGAGCTACAGTCTCTCATTAGGGTGAATATTAATGAGTCTAAATGTAGGTATTGTAATATACACTGAGGAGGAGGAGCTACAGTCTCTCATTAGGGTTCAAACTCACCTATGGTAAATCATGTTGATGGGCAGAGCTGTGAGAGGTGGACTGTGTTTATAAAACTTTGCAGTGACATGTCAGGGCTTTGAGCAGAGTCGCCATGGAAACAAGTTGTGTTCTTTCTTTTTTATGCTTAAGCTTTAACCTTTCCTGTCTTATGGTGAACCTGATCCCCTCTTTAAGCCCTTTAGATAGCACAGTGTGTGTGTGTGTGTGTGTGTGTGTGTGTGTGTGTGTGTGTGTGTGTGTGTGTGTGNTGTGTGTGTGTGTGTGTGTGTGTGTGTGTGTGTGTGTGTGTGTGTGTTTAGCCTCGGAGCAGGCAGTTGTAGGAATGTAGAATGTGCCAGAGCATATTTTATTAAATGGGCAGCTCAAACTCCTGTCCCAGCATGTTGCTATGTGTGTATGTGTGTATGAATATGAGTGTGTGTATTGATGGGTATGCACCACACTCATCTACTTCCAATCAGTGAGCATGTTAGCTATGATTACATCACTTGTCTAGTCCCTGTAGAGAAGTACTGCCAATAGAATAGGACTCTCTGGAGCAGATAAACCAACATGACTCTATTGTCTCCATGTCTAATACCACACGTGTCTAATCCCCAAAGTTCTGTATGGAGCTCCATCATTCCAGAGAAC
The DNA here is from genome assembly GCA_034509495.1 of Acestrorhynchus altus. Classification (NCBI taxonomy): domain Eukaryota; kingdom Metazoa; phylum Chordata; class Actinopteri; order Characiformes; family Acestrorhynchidae; genus Acestrorhynchus; species Acestrorhynchus altus. The sequence goes on along the minus strand of CM067502.1, from coordinate 50,779,524 downwards.
ATAGTTCCACTGCTCCACAGCTCAGTACTGGTGGTCTTTATACCCTCTAGTCCACACCTGCTAGTAGACATGGAGACAATAGAGTCATGTTTGTTTATCTGCTCCAGAGAGTCCTATTCTATTGACAGTACTTCTCTAAAGGGACTACAAGGACATCTGTATCAGCATTGGAGGAAATTCAAGACTTTTATTATTACCTCCCCAGGAGTGCTCCTCCAACAAAGATCACACCAAGAGCAAGGTGTGGAACAGTCCACCAGCTCACAAAGGAACCCAAACTTCTAAGCAACTGAAGGTCTTTCTCACATTGTCTAATGTTAACGTTCATGAGTCCACCATCAGGAGAACACCGACCAAAAATGGTGAACAAGGCAAGGCTGCAAGCAGAAGCTGCGGCTCTCCATAAAGAACATTGCTGCCCATCTGCTGATGAGACCAAAATAGAACTTTCTGAACAGTTGGAGAAAAGGAAACTGCATTATTTATGATTTGGGCCTGTTTTGCTGCATCTGGACCAGGATGTCCTGCCATCATTGACAGATCAAAGGACTCTGAATTACACCAACAAATTCTAAAGGAAAATGTCAGGAAATCTGTCTGTGAGCTGGATCTTAGAGAATGTGGGTCATGAAGAAAGACAATGACCCTAAAGTGGTTCTACTAAAGAATGTTTAAAGAAGAATAGAGGAATGAACCAGACAAAGTCCTGACCTTAATCCAGTGGAAATGTTGTAGAAGACTGAGTAAAGCTGGTTTGTACAGAGGAATGGACTAAGATTAGTGCAGGACTAATCAACAGTTACCCCCCACCACCACACACCACCACCACACACCACCACCACCACCACCACACACCACCACCACCCACCACCACCACCACCACACACCACCACCACCACCACACCACCACACACCACCACACACCACCACCACCACCACCACACACCACCACCACCAATAGATGATGTACAGATGTTCAGCTTATGTCCAAACAAAGCAGCATGATTCTCATGATTTCCTGATCTGATCAGGACAATCTGAGAATAAAGGAAAAGTCTAAAACCTCTGTCCATGTGCACTCACATACCACCAGCAGGAGAGAGGGGAGGGGGGAGAGAGAGAGAGAGAGAGAGAGAGAGAGAGAGAGAGAGAGAGAGAGAGAG
>CM067502.1:50755141-50778143 GCA_034509495.1 Acestrorhynchus altus | reverse complement strand
AGAGAGAGAGAGAGAGAGAGAGAGAGAGAGAGAGATTGCTTTGATCTGGGTACATACACAATTCTACAGGTTTTATCTTTTACCAGTGTGACTGAGACACACACACACACAGAGCCTGAGATCATGTAATGAAGTGTGTGTGTGTGTGTGTGTGTGTGTGTGTGTGTGTGTGTGTGTGTCTGGGTGCCAGATGTGTATGATGAGGAAGGGCAGCCGAATTAAGAGATGGACTCCAGACATCCAGACACACTCCAGGCTCTTACAAACACACTGCATCACTTACACATTAAAAAGCTACAAATGACCAGCTTTGACTCCACTGCCCCGCCCCCTTTCCTAACCAATCACAGAAACATCCATATCAGTCATAAGAAAACCCTTATAGAACCTTTCTCAACATCTGTTGATGGGTCTGTAAAACATCTGATCTAAGCTGGGTTTCTGAGGCAGTGTGAAGAGTTACGGGGGGCCGGGCTGGTGGTACTGCCAGCGATTGCTGACCCACTAAACTCCTGTGGAAAAGCCTCGGTGAGAACACAGGGCAGATAGAAAGCTTGGGTAATTGGCAGGAAGAGACAGCGAGGGTTTGAGGGGTTTCCAGATGTTTCTTCCCTTATTTTCAGCTGGCTCTGATAGCACCGCCCCCCAAACACACCCCTCTACACGCACAGTTTCTTCAGGGTTTCTTCATATCGCTCTGATCCAATAACAATCAGTCAAGCATGGCTTTTCCCAAATTCCTGCTCGTGCTGCTCAATCTGCTGGTTCTAATGAGACGGGTTCGGATAAAGAGATTTTTAACCATCAGCATACGTTACACATATGGAGAATCCACACCATCTGACTCTTTAAAATAAACGTGTAGCTGTTTCTCCTCCTTTGTCTGAAATAATGTCAGTGAGATGTTTCTAGAACCGTCTACCGTCTCTGACATCGACTGGAAGAACGACGTTCCCACTCCTCCATGCGGAATTCTTTCAGCTCTGTGATGTTTCAGAGTCAGTCTCTGTACAGACGCTCTTACGTGAATGTGCCTGTTATCTGGGTTCTTTATGGTTTTAAGCCACATCGTATTTTCATTTTAATCTAAGGACCCTGAAGAGAACAACTCAGAAAAGAAACCCTAGTGTTCACCCAGTGTTTCCCAGTACAAACTGTTGGGATCTTGAGGTTCATATTTTGCTCCATCTCAGATACCACCATGCCTGAACCACTTTCTGGACCCGCACTCTGAAGGTCCATCAGTAGATACTGCATGTTTGTGGGTTTGAACTAGACCAGTGGTTCTCAAGTGGATCCACTGCTCTGAACAGGCTTCTGTATCCCATCTCAACTCACCCAGCTCATTAAAACATTGACAGTTAGTTGATGAGATGGATCATGGTTTTATTTGGGGCAGTTGGCATGGGAACCCAGAACTGGAGAACCACTGAACTGTACATCCGAACAATCCTGGTTCTAGACTATACCGGCCCTGCTATTCCCTGTGCAGGTTTGCTGTGGTCAGGTCAATTTCACGATACTGCAGATCACAGACAGAATTGGGGAACATGGTGAGGAACTGAATGGGATTCTGGAAGTTCTGTCCAATGATATTTGCTGGATTTCAATATTTGAAAATACCAGGTAAAGAGTCCCAGATGTCCAAAAGACTGTTCAAAACATCTGCTAGAGCAAGAATAGCCTGATGTGGGGTCCAGCCGAACACCTTCCCTATGACCCCTGGCAGCTAATCGTGAGTCGTCTACTCTGTAATGTCTCATATAAGGGTTAGGCAAGGCTGGTTTGATGCCTTCAGGGTCACAGTGATATAATATCTTCCACTACATTACAAGAGCTATGACCACTGAACTATAAAATGAGGCTTCATCTTAAATTTGATCATCTACACTGGAAGCACTTTAATGGATTAAAGAGTTGCTAAAGAAGCCTGGGTGTTGGGTTTAATTAGCTGGAGAAACATTTCACTGTGTAAGGGTCCTTTACCCCACCGCTACATCCTACATGGTTCTACGTGGTTCAAGACCTTTCAGAGCAGCCACAAAACTACAGCCAAGTGTGTTCAATTTTGGGTGGAGTTAACCACTTGACCTTCACTGACCTCCACATTCTTAGGCTTCTTGTTCAGTAAACACTTAAACAAATGGAACACAACATTGATTACTGCTTTGTTCTTCAGTTTCCAGTGGAGGAACAGAGGTGTGGACCCTCCAAAGGGTCAGTACACATTAAAGGGTTCAGTTCTGATCTCCAAAGTAGGTCGTTTAGCCTGTTTTGGAACTTGATGCTCCACAGGTCTGCCTGTAAAAAACAGACGTCCTCACCAGTCTGGGGTTCTATCTGTCAGATTGCTCCCACATGGCTTAATCTTCCCCTGACCAGCAGGTTTTCTACAAACAGAAAGCCTTCCTGATCTAGAACATTCACCTTATCTAATTCAATCATTTTATTACTTTATTACTTAGTTATTACTACACACAGATCAGCCATAACATTATACATGTGGATGGTGGGTCACTGACATGGAGTATTGCGCTGGTACAGGTATATCAGCTGGCAGTGCTCCTGGAGTGTTTAAACCCCTCAGTGTCACTGCTGGACTGAGAACAGTCCACCGACCAGAAACGTCCAGCCGACAGCGTCCTGTGGGCAGCGTCCTGTGAGCACCGATGAAGGACTAGAGGACGACCAACACAAACTGTGCAGAAACAGATGAGCTTCTGTCTCTGACTTTACATCTACAAGGTGGAGACACTCGGTAGGAGTGTCTGATAGAGTGGACAGTGAGTGGACACAGTGTTTAAACACTCCAGCAGCACTGCTGTGTCTGATCCTCTCGTACCAGCAACACACACTAACACACCACCACCATGTCAGTGTGACTGCAGTGCTGAGAATGACCCACCACCCACATCATATCTGCTCTGTGGTGGTCCTGTGGGGTCCTGATCATTGAAGATCAGGGTGAAAGGAGGAGAATAAAGTATCAGAGAAGCAGATGAACTACAGTCTGAATTATAGAACCACAAAGATCTCCTGTGTGGTCAGAGGAGCTGATTGGACGGACAGTGAGAGGAGAAACATGGACGTCATCATAATGAAAAGGCTGATCAGTGTATTTCACTGCAGTACGGCGCTGTAGTCCCATAACCAATTACCAAAGATCCCAGTGACACCAGGGTGATCCAGAGCTGTTCACTCCTGTTCACGTTCCATAACCTTACCTTTTGCCCCATACACACACACACACACACACACACACACACACACACACACACACACACTGAACACCAGGTGTGTGGATAGCATCAAAATACCTCAACCTCTGACATCATTTGTCCACGAAGGGTCAAAGGTTAACAGGCAAAACAGCCCTACACACCCATGACAGTGATGTGTTTCACTGCTTCATCCTTCCTTACCGAGGAGTGTATTAACTCTCACAACCTGAGAGCTGCACTTTACAGGCAGACTGCTGTTTTCTAGGCTTCATAACTCACGATCAGAGGAACCTACACACATCATACACATAACATTCAAATAAAGAACCAAACACATGTTCTAAAACTCTCTAAAATCCCCCCAAACATTCAGAATTGCTGTAGACTTCAGATCCACATGGTAGATCATTGCTGTGAGGATTTGATTGTATTCAGCATTTGACTAGAACATTAGTGAGGTCAGGATGTTGGATAACCACCACACCACCTGATCCCCAACTCATCCCAAAACTACTGTATGGAGCGCCAGAGACAATACAGTCATGTGTGTTTATCTGCTCCAGAGAGTCCTATTCTACTGGCAGTACTTCTCTACAGGGACTAGACAAGATTTCTGTGTGCATTTTCACATTTGTGTCAGCAATGGGTTCAGCTTAAAGTAGCTGAATATATTCATTAGAACTGTGTCCATAAATATTTCGAAAAGATACCCTTGTCTGACTGTAAGTGGGACCTTGTCATGCTGTAAATCTAGAACTGAGTAATGTAGAGCTGTTTTTCCGTTAACAGCACAGTCGCTGCGCTGCCCTCGCCGACTGTATTCCATGAGAGCCCCATTCCTGCTCCGAGCCAAATGCCCTGGACATGTTCAGACGCAGCCGGAGCGGTATGCTCCATCTTTCCATCACCCCGAGAGAGCTGGAGGACCTTTAATCCTCTATTCTGCAGGAAGATCTTCACAGCTTTGTCAGATGTGTATACCAATGCATCTGTGTGGAGTGGAGCGACGCATTCTGTTAACTGGAAACCAGTTTTCCCTGCTGCTGCACCAGTTCATTTGAATCACACCTTGACCTTTTACGTGTTCATATATACATACAGTGGGGCAAAAAATTTAGTCAACCTCTGATTGTGCAAGTTCTCCTACTTATAAAGACGAGAGAGGTCTGTAATTTTCATCAGAGGTTCACTTCAACGATGAGAGACAGAATGAGAAAAACAAATCCAGGAAATCACACTGTAGGATTTTGAAGAATTTATTTGTAAATTATGGTGGAAAATAAGTATTTGGTCAAAAACAAAAGTTCAACTCAATACTTTGTAACATAACCTTTGTTGGCAGTGACGGAGGTCAAACGTTTCCTGTAAGTCTTCAGCAGGTTTCTGGGGCTGTCGCTGGGCAACACGGACTTTCATCTCACTCCAGAAATTTTCGATGGGGTTGATTTCTGGAGACTGGCTCGGCCACTCCTTCATTGCCAAAGCAGTGTGTTTAGGATCATTGTCATGCTGGAAGACCCAGCCACGTTCCATCTTCAATGCTAAGGTTTTGGCTTAAAATCTTATGAGACATGGCCCATTCATTCTTCTCTTAACATGGATCAGTCGTCCTGTCCCCTTTGTCAAAAAACAGCCCCAAAGCATGATGTTTCCACCCCCATGCTTCACAGTGGGTGTGGTGTTCTTGGGATGCAACTCAGCATTTTTATTCCTCCAAACATGACAAGTTGAGTTTTTACAAAAACGTTCTATTTTGGTTTCATCTGAGCCCATGATATTCCCCCCATCCTCTTCTGGATCATCCATATGCTCTCTGGCAAACTTCAAATGGGCCCAGACATGTACTGGCCTAAGCAGGGGGACACGCCTGGCACTACAGGATTTGAGTCCCTCTTGGCGTAGTGTGTTACTGATGGTAGCCTTTGTTACTTTGGTCCCAGGTCTCTGCAGGTCATTTATCATATCCATCTGTGTAGTTCTTGGATTTTTGCTCACCATTCTCATGATCATTTTGTCCCCACAGGATGAGATCTTGAATGGGGGCCCAGATCGAGATTATCAGTGGTCTGGTATGTCTTGTATGTCCATTTTCTTACAATTGCTCCCACAGTTGATTTATTCACACCAACCTGTTTGGCTATTGTAGATTCACTCTTCCCAGCCTGTTGCAGGGCTACAGTTTTCTTCCTGGTGTCCCCTTTGGTCTTGGCCATGGTGTCTTTTATACAGATAACGAGGTCAAACAGGTTCCATTAATACAGGTAAAAAGTGGAGAACAGAAGAGCATCTTACAGAAGAAGCTACAGGTCAGTGAGAGACAGAGATCCTGCTCATTTGTGGGACCAAACACTTATTTTCCAGCATAATTTACAAATAAATTCTTTGTGATTTCCTGCATTTTTGTCTCATTCTGTCTCTCATAGTTGAAGTGATCCCATGATGAAAATGTCAGACCTCTCTCGTCTTTAGAAAGAGAACCTGCACAATCAGAGGTTGACTAAATACGTTCATAGAACATGTGAAAAGCCAAACACGTGATTTAAAATATTCTAAAAACTAATCAAACACACTCTCGACCATTCTACAACCCAGACACATGATCTAGAACATTTAAAAAAAATCAGGCACATCATCTAGAACAGTCTAGAAGCCATATATGTACATTAGAATGTGCGAGAAGCCAAACAGGCTCAAAAACATTCTAGAAGCCGGATTCTCCAGAACACTAAAAAGCCAAAAGCTCTAGAACATTTTAGAAATCAAATACTCTAACTTTATATAATTTTAAGGGTTAGAACATACTCTAGATTTAGAAACCAAACACAAACTTTCTCACAATAGGTGCTAAAAATGAATGCAGTCTGTAATGTTCTAAATTCCTTCCTGAGGAATTTACTTTTTTCTTCATGCCCTGAGGACCATTAGGACCATTTGGAGAACTTCTGCTCTAGAACATGATTAATGCAAGCTAAACAGCCCATAGCATTCTAGAAACCACCTAATTATTAGAAGATGGCTCAAGAACATACTAGTATACAAGTATAACATCCTGGAGATCATCTGGCTGTGCTTTTTTTCCATGCACAGCTATTTCATCTCATTAATGGTTTGATGAGAACCTGATGGACTCAATTTGCTCTGTTAGTGCTGAAACATTCCAAACTGGAGTGTGCAGGAGGTCCTGGAAGCTCTGGGGCTTTGTCTCAATACCCAGTGATACCCAGGCAGTATTTCAACCTTCAGATATGGAATGAATGTCTCCGTTGTTACATAACTCAGGTTAGCTCTCTGGGGAAGTAGTGGATGATCTAGAACTGTGACAGATTGGTGGTGCAGCCTGTAGTCTTCATAAATCCCTGAAATGGTTGAACGTTGGGTTGCACAGGAACTGACTCTAGACAAACAGGAAACGTAGAAACTAAAAATGGAATTGCAGTAGATTATGGACCAGTGAAATGTATGCTCTAGAACAATATGCAAACAAATACTTTAGAACATTCTAGAATTCAATCGAATAATGAATCAGATCCACTAATGCATGAGTTAGGCTTCAAACTCATTTTATTCAAATGAATAAGATGAATAATCAAATTTTAGACGCTGGTTTAGACGCTGGTTTAGTCACTGGTTTAGACGCTGATTTAAATGCTGGTTTAGATGCTGGTTTAGATGCTGGTTTAGATGCTGGTTTAGGTGCTGGTTTAGACGCTGGTTTAAACACTGGTTCAGATGCTGGTTTAGACGCTGGTTTAGACGCTGGTTTAGTCGCTGGTTTAGTCGCTGGTTTAGATGCCGGTTTAAATGCTGGTTTACACACTGGTTTAGACATTGGTTTAAATGCTGGTTTAGATGCTGGTTTAGATGCTGGTTTCGACGCTGGTTTAAATGCTGGTTTAGATGCTGGTTTAGATGCTGGTTTAGGTACTGGTTTAAACACTGGTTTACACACTGGTTTAGATGCTGGTTTAGATGCTGGTTTAGGTACTGGTTTAAACACTGGTTTACACACTGGTTTAGATGCTGGTTTAAATGCTGGTTTAGATGCTGGTTTAGGTACTGGTTTAAACACTGGTTTACACGCTGGTTTAGATGCTGGTTTAAATGCTGGTTTAAATGCTGGTTTAGATGCTGGTTTACACATTGGTTTAGACACTGGTTTAGATGCTGGTTGTGACACAGTTTCAGGCTCTGTTTCAAAGTCTGGTTTAGAAGGTGGTTTAGATGCTATTTTAGATGCTGTTTAAATGCTGATTTCGATGCTGGTTCAGATGCTGGTTGTGGCACAGTTTCAGACACAGTTTCAGACTCAGTTTCAGACACAGTTTCAGACTCAGTTTCAGACACAGTTTCAGACACAGTTTCAGACTCTGGTTTAGATGCTGATTTAAATGCTGGCTGTGGTGCTCTTTTAGACACTGATTAAGACATTGATTTAGACTGGACCATTAAGTCTTATAGAACCAAATAAACTCTACGAACGCAGAAGTTAGTGCAGAGGGGCTTCAGAGCAGTGTTTTCAGACAGAGCCCCCTGTGCCACATGTCTCCTACACATGTTCCAAAGTAGGCCTGGTAAAGAGCAGAGAGCCGAGGAACAGAATGAAAACCACCTGTCCGGCCTGCAGAACCCGGCTCAGACAGCGAATTCCAGAAAAATCGCCTCTGCGCCCCCGTTAAAGTGTGAGAGGCACATTAACCCATCAGGGTCTGCAGAGACAGGGAGAGTTATTAGGACAGTGACGAGCTGGCAGCTCTCCGACCCTGAGGTGCTGTAACCTAACCCAAAAAATTCCCCAGCAAGTGGGGTCAGGTTCAACCCAGCTGAACCAAACCTATTACTCTCCACCTAATTCTCAGACTCCGTTTAACTGACACCAAGATCCCTGCAGGTATCGGCAAGATTAGAACCAATGCTTGAGTTCGAACCAGAAGTGTTTACTAACTAGAATCTACGGATCTGCATTAATTAGCAAAGATTCAAGTCTAGAATGTGCACCAACATAGACGCTGAGATCCGTACTTCTACACGTCATAACTCAGGATCAGAGTGACCTACAGACATGAAACACATGGGAACTACAAGACGTACGACTATATAAGCAGCACAAATGAGTAATCGTGCGTCTGTAATTAGTCGTGAAGTCTTACTTCAAAGTAACAGATCTGCATTAATTAACATATATTTATGTTTAATACTAGAATGAGCAAAGTTGCCTTGATCAGCAAGCGTACATCAGAATTATAAATGTAGAATTAAATAAAAAGATTTTCCAAATGTATTTTTGCAATGTATGAAAATGTCTAAAAACACACTTTATATTTGATTTAAAATTTAAAATTGACCGAGCAATATTTAGTAAACATATTTTAAAGTTCCTGTTTTAGTTTAAACTTAGCTATCGAATGAGCCAATGGCCTCTTTACTGTATGTCTGTAAATATGAAACCTAAACCTGCTTTAATGAATGTATATTATTAATCAATATTTATTATTTAATATTTAGCTTTGAAATGATTACATAACTAAGACGTGCTGCATTTCTGTGTTTAATATTTATAATATTACTATATAAATATAAAAAAGGAACATTTCTGTGTTTAATATATTAAAGTTTCAATTCTATAACCAGTAATAATAATAATCTGACCAACTGATTTTACATTAGAAATATAACTGTCTAGAACAGGAGTGAGTGTGTCCCACATTTCCCAGTTTGTCAGAGGTGATTCCAGTTCAGTACGTCTAATTTAAACATTAACGGCACCTTCGGTAAAGCTCTGAATTGGTTCTCCTCAAATCCTAATGTGACTCTGAGGGAGTCATATTTCCGTACGAGTGACGTTTTCTGTGATTCCTGAAGAGCGGAAGATGTTTCTGGTGTCGTCATCTCTGATTTCTTTTGTTCGGATTGGCTGACGGCCATCCTTCACTCTGAGCTGTGAACTGGCGATCCGTGTTCTAGATAACAGTGCATCACACAGTGTCAGAACCACATAAACTGTCTCTTAGAGATGACTGAACACCTCCACATGCTCTTACCACACCACACTTCCCTCCCACTGCTTCCACTCAGGTCCTGGAGGCCCATGTCAGGCATGTTTGAGTGAAAGGCTGATTAAACCCTTCCAGTTTGGTTCAGAGCTGCTTAGTTTGATCAGGTGTTCTAGAGCCAGACAAACACCAGAACATCAGATCAGGCAGTCTAGAACCCACAGCAGTAATCTATCTGTATCGGAGACAACAAATATCACAATCCCACCACACAAAGACAGATGTACTTCCAGACTGCAGCTACAAGCCAGCTGTGTGTGTGTGTGTGTGTGTGTGTGTGTGTGTGTGTGTGTGTGTGTGTTTCTCAGCTCTCTCTGAAAGGACCTCCAGGACCAATGGGACTGAACGGACGTCCGGGCCCACTGGTGAGTAATTAGTCTGATGTGAGGTGTGTGTTAGAGCAGGAGGACGCTGTACAGTGTCCACACACACACACACACACACACACTTACTTTAACAGTATTTTGTGTAGAGCAGTGCCCTCTAGTGTGTGAGTGCAGTAGTGTCTGTCAGGGGGAGTCGGAGTGCCCGACGTCGGATCACTCCCACCTGAGAGCTGAGAGCCTGAGCTTCTGAGCTGTTACTGTTTAATGAACTTCTTAATGGAGAAGAAGAAGTTCCTCTGGTCCAGCTCTGAAGACAGAGGGACCAGATGAGGTCCTCAGTCATGTGGATATGGAGGAACTTGGAGAACAGTTCACCTCCAAAGGCTGTCAACCCCATGGGCATATGGACAAAAGTATAGGGACACCTGCTCATTCACTGTTTCTTCTGAAATCAAGGGGATTAAAGAGTTGATACTGCTTTGGTTGGAGTCTGTGTCTCTACTGTCCAGAGACTTTCTACTACATTCTTGAACATTGCTGTGATAATTTGATTGCAGCAACAAGTGCATTAGTGAGGCCAATGCTCCCGAGCACATCCTAGAACTTCTGTATGGAGCTCCATCATTCCAGAGAACACGGTTCCACTGCTCCACAGCTCAATGATGGGGGTCTTTATACCCTCTAGTCCACACCTGCTATTAGACATGGAGACAATAGAGTCATGTTTGTTAATCTGCTCCAGAGAGTCCTATTCTATTGGCAGAACTTCTCTACAGGGTCTAGACAAGCTATGTGTGCATTTGCACATCTGTGTCAGCAATGTGTGCAGCCTAAATTAGCTGACTGTGTTAATTAGAAGGGGTCTCCACAGTGTAACAGTAGATCAGTGAGTCTGATTGTGCTGTCCTCATTTCCCAGGGTTCTCCAGGGCCATCGGGGCTGAAGGGGGACAGCGGCCTGCACGGCCCACCGGTAGGGGACACTGTTTATGGCAGGTTTACAATTCAACATCTTACCTTCTCTCCTGATCTACTCTATCAGGGTTAAATATCTCTCTCTCTCTCTCTCTCTCTCTCTCTCTGTTCTCTCTCTCTCTCTCTCTCTCTCTCTGTTAGGGTCCACGAGGCTTAACTGGTATTCCAGGACCCAATGGAAAGCCTGGGAAAAGGGTGAGGAACCTGGAATGAATCAACATCATCAACTAGAGTTAAATTTACTTGTAGTAATTACATGAACATACTCGCTGTGTGTGTGTGTGTGTGTGTGTGTGTGTGTGTGTGTGTGTGTGTGTGTGTGTGTGTGTGTGTGTTATCAGGGGCGAGATGGCACAGATGGTAATCGAGGTGCACCAGGAGAGACGGGAGCTAAAGTGAGTCTCACACACCTGCTTTACTGTATCAGCGTATGAACACTGAATATAAACTGATCTCTGTCTCTGTCTCTGTCTCAGGGGGACAGAGGGTTCGATGGATTACCGGGTCTTCCTGGAAACAAGGGCCACAGGGTAAGACCACCGAAGAAACAGTGTGATCATTAAAGGTATAGATTATAGATCAGTGATCGGTTATAACACTGCAGGATAGAAACAGTAGATTATACTGACTGAACACACAGCCCTGAAGGGAGCCAGTGCTGTGGATTACGGTGGAGGAGGAGATGGTGTGGATCCTCACAGACTGTGGCCTGTTGGTCAGGAAGTCCAGAACCCAATTACAAAGGGAGGACCTCAGACCTTACGTGAGGACTTTTTGAGCCAGATGTGGGCTCAGAGCATCGCGTGACCATCAGGGTGAGAGCTAATGGCCAGTAGTCATTCAGACCCGTCACTGAGGAGCTCTTGGGAACTGGGATGATGATGGGGGTCTTCAGGGGACAGCTACCTGGATGAGGGAGTTGATCTTCAACACACTCGCTGATGTATCCGAGGACAGCACACACTCGTTGTCTAAAGACTGGACATTGGCCAGGGACAGAATCAGTGGTCTGATTCCACTTTGCTTGCCCCTCTTCTTCGTCTGGGTACGCCCCGTCCTCCTGTCTTTTGTCCACTGAACTCGGCTTTGTCATGCCGGTGTCCTAAGTAGCTGCAGTGTGTCTAGTGTAGCTCTGAGATTGTGGTTCATCATTGCTGTTCTTGTTCATGTTAATAAGTCCGGTTCGGTTGTTTAGGGCGAGTGAAGTCGAGGTCAGAGCTGCCGCTGAAGACATTAAACGCTGGGTTTTCACCGGGACCCAGAGAACCGCTGCAGTGGCAGATTGTTATTGTATTGGTTGACTTGTCCTCACCCCGTCAGTCCAGCAGAGCCAGAACTAAAGCCTCAAACACGGTTCTTCTCCCCACACGTTCAGCTGCGATACAGTCTCTCTGATTAGTACTCTAGCGCCCCCTTGAGTGCTTTAATCGTGACAGAAAGGTGGGAACATTCCTGGCCTGTGACGTTAAATGCTCTTGGATGACACTGTTTGGATTACGCTGTACTGTTCTGTCTTCTAATATGGTGTGATTGCAGGGTGAGCAGGGACGGCGAGGACCCATCGGTCCACCAGGAGAAATTGGAGAGAAAGTAAGAGCTTATTATCTTTATAAGAATGTATTTTTATTTTATTATATAAATGACCAAACAGTTCTACATATACATGTATACGTTGTATTTTTAACAGGGTTCAGACGGTCAGCCAGGACCAAGAGGCCAGCCAGGGGAGCCTGTATGTATTTGTATTCTAATATCAGTACTTTTGGACTTAAACCAGCTGCTGTGTCCATTACTTAACTTTTAGTAAAAATCACTACTTTTAAAATTAAAATTAGACTGTAGTGCAGTAGTGTGTGTTGTGCTGGTACGAGTGGATCAGATGAAGCAGTGCTGCTGGAGTGTTTAAACCCCTCACTGCTGGACTGGGAACAGTCCACCAACCAGAAACGTCCTGCGAGCAGTGATTTTTGGTGACTAAAAGAACGTCAAAGTAAAAAAACATCCCACATCATTAGCCTAGAGTTCTAAAGGGCAATACATTCTTCTATGGCATCACAGAAAGAACCCTTAGAAGATGTTCCATCAGGACACTTCAGGACTGTAATAGGTGATGGTGTTCAGCCCTGGATCCAGAGGACAAACATGGTCAGCTTGTCTGTTGTATGATCATGTGAGGACATTGTGTTTATTGTTGATTATTGCAGGGGTTGCAGGGTTTGACTGGACCGAGAGGACTTCCAGGACCACCAGGACTGACTGTGTGTAACACACACACACACACACACACACACCCACCCACACACACACACACTCTGCAAAAACCCAAAGTCAGTATCTCAGAAAATTAGAATATTGTGAAAAACTTCAATATAAAACTGACTTCATAGAATATAGAATTTTCTGAGATCCCGGGTTTTCATTGGCTAAAGGCCAGAATCATCAACACTGAGTGTTGAACTGAGTGACTGTCTTATTTAAACCTCAGACATTAGACTGGTTTGCTCTTCATTGATGAAGTGAGTGGGATCATCATGGTCAGATCCACAGAGCTCTGTGAGACCTTCAGAAAGAAGGTTCTAGATCTTTAGAGCTTTAAATAAGACCACAGTCCAAAGTCCTCTCTAATGATGGTCTAATTATTACCTGATTCCAATTTTAGGTATTTCAACAGTAATAAATGTGGGCGTGTCCTATTTCCTTACATCAACATTAAATTTCTATTAATTACATCTTAAATCTGATGTTTAAAATACGTTTCTTCAGTGTTTAGTTATATCAGCTCCATCTCAGTGTAGATACAGTGAAGATCAAAGGTTCAGATGTTTAATTGTGTTTTCAATGGTTGTGTGTTTCTCAGGGAGGACGTGGAGTGGATGGAGTTCAAGGTCCCAAAGGAAACATGGTGGGTGTCAGCATTCATCCTGAAAGTTTCCAATTATGATTTAATAACTCGGTGATATACACTGAGGGGGAGGAGCTACAGTCTCTCATTAGGGTCAATATTAATAACACTAAATGTAGGTATTGTGATATACACTGAGGGGGAGGAGCTACAGTCTCTCATTAGGGTGAATATTAATAACTCTAAATGTAGGTATTGTGATATACACTGAGGGGGAGGAGCTACAGTCTCTCATTAGGGTGAATATTAATAACTCTAAATGTAGGTATTGTGATATACACTGAGGAGGAGGAGCTACAGTCTCTCATTAGGGTTCTTTTCTTTTACAGGGAATATCAGGTGAACCTGGAGCTCCAGGTCAACAGGGCAACCCAGGATTTTTGGTAAACATACACACACAAATTACTTGCACCCCAAATCACACAAGCACAGTGATGTTCTACAGAAAGATACTAGTGAAACCAAAGAAATTAGAAACATTGTTAGAAAAGCCTGGGACTGTGGGGTTCTCTGGAGTGATGGCGCTCCATGGTTGAGTTGGAGTGTCACCAACATGACCCCAAAGTATGATACATCCATCCCCATGATTCACAGTTTATAAAACACCATTTTACCTTTTCTCATTTAACTCCATCCAATACCTGCAAGACCTGACACAACAGGAACCCTCTGGTATATCATTGAATTTCCTCTTTATTGTCAGGGGTTTCCAGGACCTCAGGGGCCAATTGGATTGCCAGGAGACAAGGTATGAATATATATATATATGTGTGTGTGTGTGTGTGTGTGTGTGTGTGTGTGTGTGTGTGTGTGTGTGTGTGTGAATAATCTTAATGGTCTTTCTTTATGAATCTGACAGGGCCCCACAGGAAAGAAAGGAATGAGGGGATTACCTGGCACTGATGGACCACCGGTGAGACTCATTTGTCCAGTTCTTCAGATTTTCAGAAGGTTATTAGGGGCACACTTTGCAAACCAATGTAATACACTAGTAACGTCCGACCAACCTACTGGGTTACCACAGCAACCACTTACCGAGCAACTTACCCTGACTTTATTGTGTCCACTTACGATACCCTACCAACTGCTTAATCACTAAGTAGCATCACATGAACCACATTAAATACCGTAGCAACCACCTCACCGCACTATAGCAGACATCTACTCTCCAACTACTATTTAGAAACATGTAGTATGTAAAAGACCACCAGAACAGTGCCCAGAACAGCTATCTGAGCTCCGAGAGAGAGGTGGGCTAGAGTTGATCAGGGCTGTGTGCTGTTAATGGAAGGTGTTTCTAATGATGTGGGTGGGGTCTGTATAGTTGCCATAGTAACAGCTGGCATTTTTTTAGGGTCATCCTGGGAGAGAAGGACCACCTGGAGAGAAGGGTTTGCCGGTGAGTGTGTGTGTGTGTGTGTGTGTGTGTGTGTGTGTGTGTGTGTGTGTGTGTGTGTGTGTGTGTGTGTGTGTGTGTGTATGCTGTTTGGTGTGTGTGTTGAGTACCACTTTGTTGTTCTTGCACACAGGGTTTAGCTGGAGTGCAGGGACCTGTGGGATATCCAGGAGCTCGAGGAGTGAAGGTAGAACCGTGTTTATGTGGGTTCTGTGCTGTTCTCAGTGTTTGTGTCCTCTGTGAGTAACGAGGGTCTCTCTGCAGGGGGCTGATGGTCTGAGGGGACTGAAAGGCAGTAAAGGGGAGAAGGTGAGTCAAATGTACCAGTATTCAATACCAGTCAAAAGTCTGTCTGCGTCACTGTGATGCCACAGCCAACCGTCAGTGGCCGGCAGTCACAGAGAGCATAACTGTCCTCGTGTTTATCCTGCTTTTGTTATAACAGTTCTGTGCTGCGCAGGGAAGACTTTCTACTAAATGTTGGAACATTGCTGTGAGGATTTGAACTGAAGTGTGGGGCTGTATACAGACCACATATCTCCTCCCACTAATAACTCGCCCTTGTTGATGAAGGTGATCAGGATCAATAACTGATGATAACTGTAGTCTGATCTGATCAATATTTATTGATCTACTCATACAGAAGTGGTGTCTCTCAGGACGGCGTCGGGGTTAACACAACACACCAGACGTCCCTACATGGAGGTGTAGAGGTTCCTAATGGTGTCCTGTGATGATCCATCCCATGCAGCTTGAATGTTCTCACTCAGTTCTGCAGATGGTGTGGTAGGGGTGGAGTGTTGATAGAGCGTCCAATTGCATCCACACATTTTCAATCAGGGACAGGTCTGGAGACGAGACAGACCACAGTGTAGTATCTGTGTCTTCAAGGCGAGATCTTGAGAAGGCAGCAGTGTGTCACTGCCAGTCTGACCATTTCAGTTGGTTGATTCCTTCTGGGTGCAGCTACGACGCTGTTTCTTATTATCTGTATTAAATGATACTTATATAGTTATATTTATGTAACTGATCAGATGTCCGGTCATGTTTTGTTTGGGACTGTGCTGTTTCAGGGTGAAGATGGATTTCCAGGGACGAAAGGAGAAATGGGCGTGAAAGGAGACAATGTAATACATCAGAGATCGTTTTGAACACATACATAAATGCACTCTTCACCGCTGAACACACACACTCTCAACCATCAGTGTGTGTTTCTCTCTGCAGGGAGACACGGGTGCTTTAGGGATGCGTGGTGAAGATGGTCCAGAAGGTCCAAAGGGTCAGTCTGGACCGCTGGGAGACCCAGGACCCCCAGGCATTGCTGGAGAAAAGGTACAGTTGTAAATATTCTGTCAATCCCTTGACTTTTTCACCAACAATAGGTTCCAGAACCTGAAAAGATTGTTCGGAGCAGGAACGAAAGATTAGTTCAGCTGGAACCGATGTGGTGTGTCGCGTTTTACAGGAGCAATGATATACCGTTCTCCTCGTACGGGGTCGTCATCTAAGTCTTCTTATTGCCAAACGTTGACCCATTTTGATATAGGTTTGCTTTTTGGACAAAACCAAATGTCTGTAACAGAACAAACGCTCGCAGGTCATCTAAACACGCCGCCATCTTCTCACTTCTGTTTACTGATGCTGTCCAGCGCCCTCTGTTGGTGATGTATCCTAGGTTCTATTAAAACTGGTGTAAATGCCGGATGGTTCCCTGAAAACACCAAGGTTCTTATAAGCCCAAACAGAACCAGTTCAAGAACCCCGTCACACTCCCGTCACTGCGTCCTAGACTTTAGATCCTCAGGGAATTTGAGACATAAGGGACGTACAGGCTGGTAAATACTCTTGTACTCCTCAGTACTCATCATTTCATTACTGTCTCTCTGTCTGTCTCTGTTTCTCTCTCTCAGGGTAAACTTGGTGTCCCCGGTTTGCCAGGATATCAAGGACGGCAGGGACCAAAGGTGAGATGATGTCCTGTATGGAAAAATAAATGTATCAAACATATTTTTTGAGAAATCTGTTAAATATATTTTTAAATCTATGTATTATTCAGCCATAACATTATGACTGTGGGTGGTGGGTCATTCTCAGCACTGCAGTCACACTGACATGGTGGTGGTGTGTTAACGTGTGTTCTGCACTGGTACGAGTGGATCAGAGACAGCAGTGCTGCTGGAGTGTTTAAACACTGTGTCCACTCACTGTCCACTCTATTAGACTCTCCTACCGAGTGTCTCCACCTTGTAGATGTAAAGTCAGAGACAGAAGCTCGTCTGTTTCTGCACAGTGTGTGTTGGTCGTCCTCTAGTCCTTCGTCAGTAATGGAATGTATTAACAATGCATAAAATGACCTTGTAACTTGTATCATCTCCAGGAATGGAAATAGAAAACACCCCCCTCTCAGTGCTGTTGGACTATAATGTCTTTATCGGCAAAAATCATAAAAGAAAACAAGGCTGTTTTTCCTCCACGTTGTCCCAGCTGAACATCAGGGTGACTGTCCTGAGTACAGTTGAGTGTAACTGTGTGTGTGTGTGTGTGTGTGTGTGTGTGTGTGTGTGTGTGTGTGTGTGTGTGTGTGGTCGCAGGGTGCGGACGGGTTCCCCGGAGCGGTTGGTGTTGTGGGAGAGAAGGGGAGGAAGGTCAGTAAAAGCAGGAGAAGCTCTGCTGCTGAAAGTGCTGAAAGGGAGGAAACCCTGAATGAAGGATCAGCCTGTTAACTCCATCATTAGGATTTTAATCAACTGATGTTACTGTTGTTTATGCTTATGTTTGTTTGTTTGTTTGTTTGTTTGTTTTCCACAGGGTCCTCCAGGACAGGCAGGTGCAGCAGGACAGAGGGGCCCTAATGTAAGTGTCCATGAATTGCATTAAATGCTCAATAATTTTTAGAATATAATATATAATATAATAATAATTATGAAACAATAATAACAATAATATACAATAAATTAAAAATAATAAAATATAATCTGTCATATTTTCTGCTCATTATTCATCAAGCACCAGAAAATGCATACAGGTCTCTAAATTTGGTTATTTTATTAAGAAGGTAATAAATATAAATGCTTAACTATTTTATTTTGTATAAACAAATTCATAAGCAATAAATTCCTGATATCCAAAACAATGCATGATGTAATATAATGTCTTTTTTAACCCCCTGTTCTGTTCATCTATCTATCTAAGAGACAGTGTAATATTTTTCACCATAAACATAGATATTATTTATTTATTATTAATAATAACATTTGAAATCACTCATATTGTGTCTCAAATTTGAAATGAAAATCATTTTCAGGGTATATTTTAACTTCTATTCAGTGTGTGTGTGTGTGTGTGTGTGTGTGTGTGTGTGTGTGTGTGTGTGTGTGTCTCCTCTTGACGTTATATAAGAAATACAGAAACCAAAACCCAACATCTGATAAATGTCTTGAAGTCTTTGTAACATAAAAGGGTACATTCTTCATTTTAACATTTTGACTTTAATGTTTTAAACCAAATTTACATTTTTAACTCATTTTTAATTCAGTGTCTGTCCAGTTAGAGTCCAGTGTCCCTCAGCTACAGGTAGACCAAAACCACGCCGCCACAATAAATATTAAAAACTGCACAAAGTATCATAAACAAACAAGTCAAACTGAATAAGTAACACAGAACACCTGGGACTAATGATAAGGGGGCGGGACTACAGGCTACAAGCCAGGCGGGGCTAAGGCAGGGACTGAGAGTGAAACAGACTAGAAGCACCTGAGGAAAGTAAAGATGGGGACGGTGCTGTGAGTGTTACAGTGTTGGTGTTGACCTACAGGGAGCTCGTGGAACCAGAGGTGCAAGAGGACCCACTGGAAAGTCCGGAGATAAGGTAGGACATCCTTATTACTTTAATATAGTGTATCTGGCATGATTTCTAATAGACATTTGTGACATGGCAGAGCTTTAGCAAGTGAACTGACCTCTGTTTCCCCTGAAGGGGTCTTCTGGTCATGATGGACCCCCAGGACCATCAGGAGAAAGAGTAAGCACCACTCTACACACATACCCAGTCAAAGCTTCAGACATTTTACTTATAAGGCTGATTACACTAATTGGTTGATTGATTGTTTATTAGGGTCCACAAGGACCTCAGGGTCGCATTGGAGAGATTGGACCAAAAGGACCAGCTGTAAGTGGACTTTTACAGCCCTTATAGTCACCGTAATTTAACACTTTATTCTTAATCATTCACATTCACTCCACTATGAGTCACTGAGGCATCTGTTGTTTAAATACAGGGTCCTGCTGGGAAAGATGGTCTGCCAGGTCATCCAGGCCAGCGGGGGGAGCCGGTAAGTTTCATGTTTTTGAGCTGAAAATGGAAGAATGTAAGTTGTATATGTACACATCAGCATTATCCCCTCTCAGGACTTTAATTCTGAAATTTGAACACTGTGTGAGCAAAAAAAGAGAGTGGACAGCCCCTCCCTTCTCATTTTCCTTTATAACTTAATATTTGGGTCAGTGATATCATCAGCCCCGCCCCCTCTCTCTGATCAGTCAGAGTCTGTATGCAGGTTGATCATTAGCCCCGCCCCCTCTCTCTGATCAGTCAGAGTCTGTATGCAGGTTGAGCATTAGCCCCGCCCCCTCTCTCTGATCAGTCAGAGTCTGTATGCAGGTTCATCATCAGCCCCGCCCCCTCTCTCTGATCAGGCAGAGTCTGTATGCAGGTCGATCATTAGCCCCGCCCCCTCTCTCTGATCAGTCAGAGTCTGTATGCAGGTTGATCATGTTCACATGGACAGAGCAGGAACATGCACTGGAAGCTCCTTAACCCTCCCAAGGGATCAATAAAGTTCTATCCTATTTAAACTGGGATTTAATTCAGTTGGAAACCAGTGACTTGGAGCTGTTTTCTGAGCTGAATAATTGTATGTAGTCGGTCACTCAGTCATCTCATCTTGTCTGCAGGGTTTCCAAGGAAAGACAGGACCTCCAGGACCCTCTGGTGTGGTGGGGCCACAGGTGAGCTCATGTATTTGCGTGGTTATGTTTGAGTAATGAGATCTTGTTTATTCTGAATGACAGCAACCACATAACATACCATCACCTTTGATATCTTAGGTAGTTATTTATATTTGAGTAACATCCCAGTGAAACTACCAGCTACCTTATTACACACTAGCAATGACCTTGGGTCGTTACATTACAACGACATTAGCACTTTACGAGGAAAAAATGGATGCTGGACTGTTACACCACCTTCCGGGAGTCGTACAAAGCCCTACCCCCGTCCTCCAGCAAATCAGATCACTCCTCCATCCTGAAACTGAAACAGAAGCCACCCACTACCAAGGAGGTTCACTGCTGGTGCTGGTGAAGTTCACACAGCTGTGGATGCACGTACCACTGCTTTTAAGTCTGGGGACACGGAGGAGTATTAATAAGCCAGCTGTGCTCTTCATAAGGCCATAAAAGACAAAACCCTGAGCACAGAGACAAAACGGAAGCACAGTTTAACACCAGCAGTGTGAGAAGCATGTGGCAGGAGTTAAACACAATCACAGACTTTACGGGGACGCTCACTCCCTGAGCAGCACCACAGCACCGCTTCCAGATGAGCTAAACTACTTCTACACTTGTTTTGAAGCAAATCACGTGGAGAGAGCCATGTCCATCTCTGAGTACCAAACCACCCTTCGTCTCTGTAGCTGAAGTGTGCAGATCCTTCAAGTGTGTCAACACTTCACTGTCTCTCACTGCATGCACCAAAGACCGTCTCCCACTGCATCCACCAAAGACAGTCTCCCACTGCACCCACTAAAGACTGTCTCCCACTGCACCCACCAAAGACCATCTCCCACTGCACCCACCAAAGACTGTCTCCCACTGCACCCACCAAAGACTGTCTCCCACTGCACCCACCAAAGACCATCTCCCACTGCACCCACTAAAGACCATCTCCCACTGCACCCACCAAAGACCATCTCCCACTGCACCCAACAAAGACTGTCTCCCACTGCACCCACCAAAGACTGTCTCCCACTGCACCCACCAAAGACCGTCTCCCACTGCACCCACTAAAGACCATCTCCCACTGCACCCACCAAAGACCATCTCCCACTGCACCCACCAAAGACTGTCTCCCACTACACCCACCAAAGACTGTCTCCCACTGCACCCACCAAAGACAGTCTCCCACTGCACCCACTAAAGACTGTCTCCCACTGCACCCAGTAAAGACGTCTCCTTCTCACACTACGGCTTCATCTAATTCTATACTCAGTGCAGATGTAAAAATAATGCAGACATTCCTTTCAGTGTCTATAAACACAGAACTCGTACAGTGCAGTAATGTATATATAGTGTATAGTGTAAGTGTATGTTCTTATCTTTATTCTTATCTTTATTTTCTTCTCCTGTGTTTTTACGCATCTGTTTTACTACTGAGAGGGACCACTCTGTCATTCTCTGATTGGATGAGCTCTCTGAGAGGTTTCTCACTGTGTTTCTGCGCTGTTTCCAGGGTAATACTGGAGAAACTGGACCAATGGGAGAAAGGGGTCACCCGGGGTCTGCAGGACCACCTGGAGAGCAGGGTCTACCTGGAGCAGCTGGCAAAGAGGGGGCAAAGGTCAGAAGTCTTCATCACAATCAGTATCATTGTCATTATCATCATCATTCCTCATTCTGAATGTGTCTGTGTTTGGTCGCTAGGGAGACCCAGGATCTGCAGGAGCTTCAGGGAAGAATGGACCAGCGGGGTTAAAAGGTTTCCGTGGCAGTCGTGGAGCACCAGGCACCATGGTAACCAACACCATTGATTACTTCTCATCATTAGAGAGGAAGGGAGGTTGTTGACTCCCCTTCTAATTCAGCATTCAGCTACTTTAAGCTGCACCAATTGCTGACACTGATGTGCAAATGCACACACAGCTTGTCTAGTCCCTATAGAGAAGAACTGCCAATACAATAGGCCCTATGAGCCCAAACATGACCCTATGGGCACCATGTCCTATTCCAGGTGTTGACTAGAGGGGTATAAACTTTGTTCTCTGGAATGATGGAGCTCCATCTTTTGGGATGAGTTGGGGAGTTGGGGATGAGGTGTGGTGGTGATCATACAACATATTGACCTCACTAGCAGTCTTGTGGCTGAATGCAAACAAATCCTCACAGAAAGGCTCCAGAATCTAGTAGAAAGCATTTCCTGCACAGTAAAGACAGTCACTCCAGCAAACGCAGGATCAACTCATTAATTAATGTACAGGTGTCCCAATACTTTTGTCCATGTAGTGTATGGTTGTTATTTTATTAGAACTTCACTCATTCACAGTCATGTATGTTCTGCCCCTTCTCAGTCAGACCTTGATTACTGTTCATGTGGTATTAATTGCAGGGTGAACATTTCTGATTGTTCTTCTATGTCTTCTAGGGCCCACCTGGACTGAAAGGAAGTGGGGGTCCTGTGGGGTCTTCTGGACCAATGGTATGTATTTTAGATTTTATTTTGGTCTCACCTTATAGATTTAGATGTAATGGTCTATTTGATGAAACCCCAGTTGGTTGGTTGGTGTAGGGTACTGGGTAGCACAGTGTTCTTCATTCAGCAGACTGGGGTTTGATCCATGTCCTGGGACCAGCTCACCGAACAATATCAAGAGTCAAAAAGCTGTCACTGATGATTTGGACAAACATAAAAAATATCTCTCACTTTCTTTGAAGGGTGCTGCAGGTGAGAGGGGACCTCCTGGTCTGGCCGGAGCAATCGGTCAACCTGGACGAAGTGGAACAGTTGGTGGGCCTGGACCAATGGGGGAGAAGGGAGAACCGGTTAGACTGGTCTATTCCTATGCATTAGAATGAATGATATGAACCTGAGTGCTTGGTTCTCTGTGTGGATTGTAGAGTCGTTTTTGACTAAATCACAGAACAATTCATGATGGTTTGATTCCCAGTGATGCCACAGCTGTGTGTGTCCAGGCTTCTCAAAAAGCCTAACTGTCCTCTCCATCTCTGATATGTGTTTGAGCTTCATGTCTCTTGGAGGGACAACCTTTTAGCCTTCAATGTACCTCCAAAGATGCTTTTATGCTTTTAAAGATGCTTTTTTCCACTGACGTATGGCTGTGGCATCAGTGGAATTGCTTT
>CM067502.1:50745141-50750141 GCA_034509495.1 Acestrorhynchus altus | reverse complement strand
CTCTGGTGGATGGTAGATGGAGGGAGAGGAGAGGAGGACAGAGGAGGAGCAGAGGCAGGAGCAGCAGAGAAGGACATGGAAGAGGTATTCGCTCCCTGCCTCCATGAGGACAGAGGTGGAGGCCTGAGGAACTCCCCAAGGAACCTACCACAGTCCAGCTAGAACTTGCAAGGAGCTCTGGATGTGGAACCCCAAACTACCTGATGGTGTGTTTAAACATGTTTGTGTATCAGCTGAGGAACAGGGATGGTTCTGACAAGTTCCCAGCTCATTGTCACTATTCCCGGTGTTCCAGGTGTGTACTGGATTGACTCCAAACCACATGCCACAGAGCCTTTAAGGTGTTCTGTAACTTCACTGCGGAGGGAGAGACCTGCCTGAAGCCCCACAGCAGATACCAGCCGGTGAGACTCCTCCCACATTCACCCAGCAGGCTGGGCTGAACCACCGACAAGGGTGTTCTGAACGGCATTGACAGTGTGCGAACTGTGTGTGTGTGTGTGTGTGTGTGTGTGTGTGTGTGTGTGTGTGTGTGTTCATAGGTGAAACTGGGCCGCATGGAGCAAGGAGAAGCTCACCTGGTACAGCCAGTTCAGGAAAGGCCCACAGGTGTGTGTGTTTATTTACCTGTGATGAATACCTGTGAGTACATGATCACCCTCTCTCTCTCTGTCTCTCTCTCTCTCTTTACTTCTCTGGTCTCTCTCTGTCTCTCTCTCTCTGTCTCTGTCTCTCTCTGTCTCTCTCTCTCTCTCTCTCTCTTTACTCTCTCTCTGTCTCTCTCTCTCTCTGCCCTCTGTCTCTCTCTCTTTACTAATTGCCCTTTACTCTCTCTCTGTCCCTCTCTCTGCCCTCTCTGTCTCTGCCCTCTCTCTCTCTCTGTCTCTCTTCTCTCTCTCTCTGTCTCTTTACCTCTCTCTCTCTCTCTCTTTTTCTCTCTGTCTCTCTCTCTCTCTCTCTGTCTCTCTCTCTCTGTCTCTCTCTCTGCCCTCTCTCTCTCTCTGTCTCTCTGCCCTCTGCCCTCTCTTACTCTCTCTCTCTCTCTCTCTGTCTCTCTCTCTCTCTGTCTCTCTCTCTGTCTTCTCTCTCTCTCTGTCTTCTCTGTCTCTCTCTCTCTCTCTCTCTCTAGTTCTCTTATAGATGCTGATGGTAATGATGTTCACGGGTTCAGTTGGGTTTCCTGCTGCTCAGTGCGCCAGCTCGACAGACCACCTACCTGTGTCAGAACCTGCCGTGGCTGGCTGACAGCGCCACCTTCAGTCACAAGCGTGTACTCCGCGCTTCAGAGGCAGCAACGGCCAGAGCTCACACACAAACGCTCATTACATCCAGGCCAGATACACAAGGCCAGGCAAGTCTATACGATCAACTACCCACCCTCACCACCTCATCACATTCACCACCTCCTCTCCACCCTCACCACCTCCCCTCCACCCTCACCACCTCCTCTCCACCCTCACCTCTTACTCAATAACACTGTATTACATAATAATACATAGTAATAACACGGTGTTGTGTTGTCCTGCAGTCTCGTACGGGTCAGGAGCAGACGGTGGTGGAGGTGAATTCACCGGACCCTGAGGTGCTGCCCATCATTGACGTAGTGAAAGTGTCCGATTTCGAAACCCAACAGAAGTTCGATTTGAGCTTGGGACGGTAAAAGCAATGGCTAATGCTCCGAAGAAAAAGAGAGAGAGAGAAAGAGAGAGAGAAGGGGGAGAGAGAGGTAGAGTTGTTGGAGAGACAGAGACTTTACAGACACCTCAAGTGTATTTATGCAGCCCTGTGAAGGGGCGTACAAGCTGTCAGGTGCTTTATTGCATAATGTTATTTCTGTTTGTAATGATGAGTGTCTGTTACAGGATATTAAACTGAACAAGCAATGCATACACTGTTTCCTCAGCCATAACACACGCACACTCGTATTGGTCAGATTGGGTCATGTGACCCGGCTGTGTTCTGCTGTGAGTGGATGGTTGAATGATGGAGGATATAAAGTTCTGATTAAGGATGTATAACAGCGAATACAGACACACACACTGGGTGGACAAAAGTATTGGGACACCTGCTCATTCACTGTCTCTTCTGAAATCAAGGGAATTAAAAAGAGGAGGAACTGTCTCTACTGTCCAGGGAAGACTTTCCACTAGATTCGAGCACTGCTGTGAGGATTTGATTGCATTCAGCAAGGGAGCATTAGTGAGGTCAGGATGTTCTTTGATCTCCACCCCAACTCAAAAGTACTGTATGGAGCTCCGTCATTCCAGAGAACACCACCACTACTAGTAACCCTCCAGTCAGACAGTACAGCAGTGTCTAAATCGAACCAGTCGCACTCTTACCAGCACACTGGAACACAGTCATCTGGACTGGTCCCAGTGAGGAGTCAGGAACCATGGTTTGTGGAACCAAACAGAACCACTGAATTCCTTTAATGACCGGTGTTATCTGACATATCGGTTGTGTTCTCCTCCAATCCACCCTTACCTCCTCCTCCCACCCTCGCCTCCTCCTCTCCACCCTCACCTCCTCCTCTCCATTCTCACCATCTCCTCTCCACCCTCGCCTCCTCCTCTCCACCCTCATCTCCTACCAACTCCCCTCACCTCCTCTCCACCCTTACCTTCACCACCCCTCACACCCCTCTCTTCTCCACCTCACCCTCTTTCTCCACCACCCCTCCTCTCTCAACCTCATATCTCCTCTTACACACACACACACACAGATGTTAATGGATTGCTTTGACTGCGCCTGCAGTTTTTTACCGAACTGCTCAAACCTCATAATTATTCTTTCTTATTGTAACGAGATGTTTGTTGATGTTCTCTTTTATAAATAATTGATGTTTGTTTGTTTGAATGTTCTGTAACCGTGGTGCTAAACACAATCACCTTTGAACTTGCTTACATTTTTTGTATACGGTATATGGCATTCCTGGAAAATGTACATTGTGTTTCTGTATTTCTCTCATCGTGTAAACGCGAGTGTGTAAACGCGAGTGTGTAAACGCGAGTGTGTCGAAGAAGTGCTCTGATTTCATCGTTAACATAAAGACAGTTATGAGTTTAACTACGTGAGTATTTTACTGTCCGGCAGCAGCCTCTGATTAATATTATGATCTGGAGGGAAAATTTATAAATAAAATATTATTAAACAAACAAAAACTACTGTTTTACCTTCATAAACACAGACTGCAGTTCTCCTCCTGTCCACTGTGGCATCTGATCTCACCCCACACACACACACACACACACACACACACACGGAAGGGGGAGGGGGAGAGAGAGAGAGATCGAAGACACTTTGCCAAAACGAACTGGTGCAGCAGCTCTTATCCTACATCATTCCGTTTGCTCCTCATTTTATCCAATTCGTCTTCTCTTTCCTCTCGCCTCTCTCACTCTATCTTTCTCTCCTTCTTCATCCTCTCTCAGGTCGAGCAGAGGACACATTTGCAGCTTCTGATGATCTTCTGAAGTCTGAAGAAGTTCTGAAATCTGTCCATTCCTTGTTTTTCTCAACCTAATGGCCAGAAAATCTTTTTTTTCTTCAGAGGAATTCTCGGATTTTTCTATGATTTTCATGGTTTATCTGGATTATCTTCCTTCCATGTGCTTGAGTTTCTTATGATGCCTGGAGAGAATTCCCATCAGGTCCATTCCAGTTGGGTGACGTACCACCTAAGCAGACTGTTGAGGTAGTGTTGAGTTTGGAGACATTCCTGAAAAGTCCTGTGACTGTTGGTAACATCGGAAGAGAATCGTTCCTGTATTGTTCCAATGTTGAACCTGTAGTGCAAGAAGAACCAGTTCCACTCTTCAAAAACTGTTCCGAGACTTGTTCCTAATAATTGAAGAAGCTTTTGATCGTTGTTTTCTTCATCGTATCAACAAAATAGGCTGGCATTTGGTTTCAACAGGATTTCGAATTACTTTATACCTTTGTTGGTTCATCATTCCTCTATATAACTGCAACATCAGAGACTGATATTGCCTCTTGCCTGGTTCCTCTAGAACACTGCTGCTGAGAACATCACTCTTCCTGAACTCTTTTGAAGTCCTCACAGCATTTTGGCATGAGTGTTCCCATACTGAAGATTGGCATGGTCTCAGCACCATGGCCATGGTCACCAACTGGATGTCCCAGACGCTGCTCACTGTGGGACTAACCAGACCCTGGTACCCACTAACCAGAGAAGATCATCAGCGACGTATTACAGAAAGCATGCAGTAACTGTGCCATTCTTATGTTGGGGGATGGAAATTTGTACCAATGAACGGGGCACATGAGTTGGTGATATGGACCAACTCTCAGGGGAGGTTCTAGAATGATAAAGATGCTGGATCAGACCAATCACAGATATGTAAATAGACTGTTAATGGTTTAACTGGATCTCTGTCAAGGCCCAACTACCTCACTGAAGAATCCAACAAAGACCAGGTCACGAAGAACTGACCAGCTGCTTTGGGTATCCATGGACAATGGCATTACACACCTACAGGAGATGTTACGGTGTCTCATTCAACAACAGGCATTTATACAGTGTTGGTCTCCTTTGCTAGTACAGCCTCTAACAGCATTGAAACCGCAGTTACTCATCAGTAGAACGTTGGAGACATTTCTGCACTGTGCTCCTCAACATGGAGATCCCACTCTGTAACTTTACGGAGTCTGACACTTTGCAGCTCAGCTGCTTCCACTGTTCAGAAATACCACACGCAGCTGATGGATGAACATCTATGAGAAACATTTTTAACCCACATAAATAAGTAAACAAGAGCATGACATCATCATGACATCATCATAAAAACCCAGAGCCTGATCTAGTGTGTAGAGTGAGTGAGAAAGCAGGACTGCAGGACAGTCTGAACTCAACCATATTAACCCAATACTGCTGGACAATCCATCCACACTGTGACATATTTTAACTTTAAAAATCAATACATGATGGATGTACAGATGGACGGACAGATGGAGGGATGGATAGATGGATGGATGGA
>CM067502.1:50730141-50740141 GCA_034509495.1 Acestrorhynchus altus | reverse complement strand
AAGAACGACTGATAGAGACTGTATTCATATCGTACTTAATAAAAATAAAGGATTTCTGTTCCCAGGTTGCGGTAAGCTGACAGGCATCAGTAACCCGGTCACCATCAGGTCCTTTGGGTCCAGATTTGGCTCTTGGATGATGGACACTATGATGCCCAGCACTGATAACCGGGTAAGCCCAGGCCACTCAAGGCTGACTTTCACACCTTAAGTATGTGTCCAAAAGTTTGTCGATACCCTGTAAAGAAGTAATGCCAATAGAATAGGACTCTCTGGAGCAGATAAACAAACATGACCCTACTGGCACCATGTCTAATAGCAGGCGTGGACTAGAAGGGGTAGAAAGACCCCCAGTACTGAGCTATGGAGCAGTGGAACTGTGTTCTCTGGAATGGTGGAGCTCCTTCCAGTACTTTTGGGCAAGTTGGGGATGAGTTGGGTGGTGAATCCAATCAAATCCTCACAGCAATGAGTGTTCCCTGGAGAGTAAAGCAGGATAGCCTCTTTTTAATAGCCTTGATTTCAGACGAAACAATGAATAAACAGGTGTCCCAAAACTTTTGTCCATGTATTGTATCCATGCAGCTCTTCTGACCTATGTCTCCATTGAAACGAGACTGATGACAGCATCCATATGCATGATGCCATTATATCTTCTCCCTTTGTGTAGAAACATCTCCCACCATGCAGTTTCCATCAAGCCCAGCTGATGTTCTCACAGTGTACACAGTGTGTTGTTCCAGGTGTATCTCTGTAAACTGTTCCTATGTGTCCTGTGCAGGTTTGGTCGATGGACGGTTATTTTAAGGGCAGGCGTGTGTTAGAGTACCGGTCCCTGGACGATTTCACAAAGGGTCAGAACTTTGTGGTGCATCAGCTTCCTCATCCATGGGCAGGTACGACTTAACATCAGTCCATCCAGAGAAGAGCTGCTCAGAGGAGTTATTTTCACCAATCAACCTGCCTGTAGTTGAGAAGGTTCCAGTCCAGCTGCTCCTGCTCTGTGAGCAGATCTGGTTGAACATTCGGTTCACTCAGTTAACTTTTATTAATGATCACATCTCACCAGATGAGACAAATGTAATTAATCACAATTAACTGCACAGAATTACATGATTAGTCATGACTAACTGCACAAAAAATGTGATTAATTGTGATTAACTGCACAAATAATGTGATTAATCATCATTAACCAAAGTAAATAATTTGATCTTTCTTTGACTAATCACGACTATCTGCACTAAAAATGTGACTCATCACGATTATCTGCACTAAAAATGTGACTGATCACGATTATCTGCACTAAAAATGTGACTAATCACGATTAACTGCACTAAAAATGTGACTAATCACGATCATCTGCACTGAATAATCGGATTAATCGTGATTTTGACAGGTCGTACCCTGTGTTCTCCATTATTGTAATGCTTTTTTCTTTCCCCTCTGTCTCAGGTACTGGTCATGTTGTGTATAACGGTTCTCTGTACTACAACAAACACCAGACCAACATCATCATCCAGTACCATCTGCACAGTCGGACTGTTCTGATGCAGCGCAGCCTAGGCCAGGCCGGCTACAACAACACCTTCCCCTACTCCTGGGGTGGCTCGTCCGATATCGACCTCATGGCTGACGAGACCGGCCTGTGGGCAGTTTATACTACCATCCCCAACGGGGGGAACATGGTTGTGAGCCGCCTGGACCCCGTAACCCTGGAGATTGCTAGGTCCTGGGACACAGGCTTCCCCAAACGAAGTGCTGGGGAGGCGTTCCTGATCTGCGGAACACTGTATGTCACCAACTCTCACCTGGCCGGAGCCAAAGTCCACTTTGCGTTCCACACAAACACGTCTTCATACGAATACACAGACATTCCGTTCCACAATCAGTACTCGCACATCTCCATGCTGGACTACAATCCCAGAGAGAGGGCGCTCTACACATGGAACAATGGCCACCAGGTGCTCTACAATGTCACGCTCTTCCACCTGATCCAAAGCTACACTGACACTTAGATGCCAGAACCAACCAGGTACGACAGAACAAGGAGGAGAGCAAAGAACTGGGGGAAACCAGAAGGATCCAGATTAGAGCTGAGTCTTAAACTGGTTCTAAAACAATTCACTGTCACTTTACTCTGCACTTAAAACAAAAAAGGTTCTATATAGTACTGAGAAAAGGTTCTCTGACTCAACTGTGGAATATCTATGGTTCTACATGGAACCATTATTTAAAGCATTCTTTAAACTTTTCCTGAGTTTATGAAGAACATTGAACCAAGACAAGAACTGTTTTATTTGAGATGTTATGAGATGTCATAGTAGAACTATTGCTTTTACGGAGGAACCTTTAAATAACCGTATTATTTCAGCTGTTCTAAACATTTTCAGAAACCATCTCTAAATTATCCCATATGAAGAACCATTACGACCCTTTGAGAACTATATATGATGCTATATAGAACCATTCTAAGTTCTTCAAATGTTCCTTTGCATATGAAGAATCAGTTATGCATTAAAATAGTTTATTGTTGTTGTGGTTCTATGAAGAACCTCTGCGTCTACTGATGAACAAGTAAAGAACCCCCTTCTTAAGGGTGTGCAGCTCTAAGCAAGAAGGGTTCTATGTAAGTACTAAAAGAGTACCACCACAATAAGAGTGAGAATAGTGACCCCTACAAGTGGAATGCTTTATCTACACCTGATCTGGACGTGGAACCGTGGCTGTTGTTCTTGCGTCACACTGACCTGTAATCTGTGTTAACCCTGTGTCTGTTCTCGATGGTGTGACGTGTCTGTGGCGTGGTCTATACACTGGTCTAATGCTGTGTCTGCATGGAAACATCATCAACATGAATATTAAAATATTAAGAAACATCTCGACCCACACTGTTCTCTCTTTTCTGGAGCAGAGGAGGGGAAGAACTTGATAGGTGTGAGGTAAAACCACTGGGGAACCGTGAAAGGTGATCTAGGCCTCCTGATTTCAGGGAATCAGAAAATAAACTACACGTCCAAACATCGGTGGACTGCAGATTTCCTAGCTCAGAGCTGTACGTGCCCCCCCACTGCTGACACAGGTGCTCACTGTTTCTCATCTCCACAGGAAAGCAATGACCAGAAGAACAGGAAGATCTGGAAAGGTCACCAAATTTCACCACACCTAATGCCAAGGGTGGGTTTAAAGGGTTTAAAACCACCAGCATTGGGCTGAGGATCTGTGGGGTTCTCTGGAGTGACGGAGCTCCATCCAAACCCTTTGGGACGAGTTGGTGAACTGAAGTTCTCACTATGAATGAGAGCAACACATCTGGCTCCTTTGCCTTTGTGTAATGCCCCGCCCCTTTGGGCTGAAAACAGTGGTTCTAATTTGACTGGCAATAAATATGAATTTGCAAACCTTTCACAGTGTATCATATAAAATAAATAAAATAAACACCTGCAGATTTATAGCCATTAAGAGTCAGTCGAGCAGGACAGCAATCACATCTCATCGAAAGTGTCCTTTCAGCAGGCCTCCGTCAAAAGGGACGAATGACCCAGTGGCAGAACAGGTCCTATCATAGACATCTTATTAATAGATATTGATTAGGACAGTGACTGGAGACCCCCCCCCCCCATCAGTAATGGTATGATCTCATTAATAGATATTGATTAAGACAGTGATTGGAGAACCCCCTCCCCCATCAGTAATGGTATGATCGTATTAATAGATATTAAGACAGTGATTGGAGAACCCCCCCCCATCAGTATTGGTATGATCTTATTAATATTGATTAAGACAGTGATTGGAGAACCCCCTCCCTCCATCAGTAATGGTACGGTCCTCGGAGGGTGCGGGGTCTCTGTGTGAATAATAATCCGGTTTGTTGGGAGAACAGAACAGGTTTCTTTGGCCGTATGGTGGATTAAACTGGTCTGTACTGGTTGAATGTCTCAGTGGTTTAGCAGGAGCTGTGGTCAGGAGGAGCAGCAGGCTGTGAGATACGAGGTTATGAATCTTTGTTTGATTTCAGAGAAACCCGGTTTGTTTACCTTTTATTTCTCCGCCCACACACCGGAAACAGCCCGCCGCCGCACAGCATTGTGGGTAATGTGGTTTCCGTGCTGAGAAGGCTTAACTCCAATCTAGTGCCCCAGAAAGGGTCCATACAGAACCAGTACATTTATACAGTTTACAATGTTTAAACAATGTTTAAACAATGTTTCTAAAATGATTCTAAAAATATGTGTTTTGTAAAATTCATTGAAACAAAACTAGATACTAGTTCTTCTTCCAAAGTTAGAATGTTGTGAAAAATAGTTTATTACATGTAGTGACACCTTTTAAATTTAATAATAATAATTAATGTGATGTACCTTTTTAATTTCATACCTTTCAGCTTTTAGTTCATTAAAATTAAAAATTCCACATTACAGTTAATCTACAATATTTAATTTCAGGTTTAATTAAATTACAAATCAGTACAAAAATTCTGTAAAATTTTAAATGTAACGAATATATTTTTTTCCACAATATATTCAAAGCACTAGTCGCACTACTCCGACAAATTCAGAATTACTTTATTAATCCCAGAGGGAAATTATTACAATACAATAAAATAATATAAAAATATAGGGAGAATATATTGATGGCCTGGTTAACTGTAAATTAAAACTGCTAAACTGCTAAAATGAGGTTCATCAAGGGTTCTATATAGAATTAATCCCAAAGAATCAGCTTTATACATCAGTTAAGACATCTCCAATATGGTGACTTTATCGGAGAGGCCAAAAATATAAAATTTTAATTGCATTTAAAGTAAAATAATTGACATTAAGAGTCATTTTAGAGAGTTTCAATTGTTCTGCTCATCAGGTGGTTGTTCAAAGTCTCTTAAGTTGTCTCATATCGTTGTATCGGAACTGGAGAACCGGCGCTTTCCTCCGAGAGTGTTGGCTGCCCAGCAATGATACACTGGTGGCATTTTGAGAAGAGGCGGAGTCTGATTTCACATGTATCAGAGGAGGCATGTGCTCGGCTTCACCCGCCTAGCGTTGGGAGTAAACTGGGCTGAAAACTGATCCAGATGATCAGAGAAGTGTCTCCTCGTGTTCCAGTGTTGGTCAGTCTGTGTTTCAGAAGAGCAGGTCTGAAGATGTCTGGTGTTAAAGAGGAGTGTGAGGATGTCAGTGTGATGGAGGCGTCCGGACTGAAGACTGAAGACAAGAAGATGAATGAGGGTTAGTAATGAAGGCAGGTTGTGTTTTAGTTCTTCTGAATGTTGAAGCTGAAATGATCTTTCAGATGTTTCCATTCCGTATTTGACCTCACATTTAGGTGCTGGATTTCTAGCTACTTAACCTTGAAATAGCAGCTTCAGAAACGTTTTGATGGTCCACTGAACTGTGATACTAATGCTCCAGAATGTAGTACAAAGTCTTCTCTGGACAGTAGAGACAGTTGCTCCAACAAAAGAAGAATAAACTCCTTGATTTCAGAAGAAACACTGAATGAGCAGGTGTCCCCAACTTCAAGTTCTACTTTCATTTATTAAATAACCGGTTCCTGTGTTTCGTTCTTCTGTTTTATAGAAATATTATTACATGAAGACGTCAAAGAAGAGCAAAAATCAGACATGAAGCTGCTTCGGGAAGAACAGGGTTTTACGAATCTATGCACCCGAGAAAGCCTCGAGAAGACCAGATCTGCAGAAAATGTCCATCATCAGTGCTGTCAGTGCGACTGGACTTTCGACAGCTTGGCTCGTTTAAGACGACACGAAAAGACTCATACCGGAGAAAAACGTTTCGCCTGCCCTGAGTGTGGAAAAGGTTTCTCAAGCTCAAGCTACCTTAAAACCCACATGATGATTCATACTGGAGAGAAGCAGTTTTCCTGCACTCAGTGTGGGAAGAGTTTCTCAAGCTCAAGCTACCTTAAAATCCACGTCATGATTCATACTGGAGAAACGCCGTTTACGTGCGGTCACTGTGGTGAAGGCTTCACCACTGCACACGCTCTGAAAAGTCATACCTACATACATACTGGAGATAAACGTCACAGGTGCTCTCGGTGCGGAAAGACTTTCATGCAACTCTTACGGCTCAAAGCTCACAAAAGAATTCACACTGGAAAGGGAGCGCTGACCTGCTCTCAGTGCGGGAAGACGTTTACGACGGAGAAGAACTTTAGAATTCATATGATGGTTCATCGAGGTGAGAAGCCGTTCACCTGCGCTGAGTGTGGAAAGGGGTTTTCAAGTCTGAGCAACCTAAAAACTCACAGGCTGATTCATACTGGAGGAAAGCAGTTTCCCTGCCGTGAGTGCGGGAAGCATTTTTCAAGCATGAGCAACCTTAAAACTCACATGCGAATTCATACTGGTGAAAAGCCTTTCAGCTGCACTCAGTGTGGAAAAGTCTTTTCAGCACTAAGCCACCTTAAAACCCACATAATGATTCATACTGGAGAAAGACCTTTTACATGCTCTGATTGCGGTAAAGGTTTTCTAGACTCTGGCTGCCTTAAAAAACACATGAAGATTCATACCGGAGAAAAGCCTTTTCCCTGCTCTGGGTGTGGAAAAGGATTTTTGGATGCGTGCAGCCTCAGAAAACACATGAAAATTCATACCGAAGGAAAGCCATTCAGCTGTTCCGAGTGTGGACGAGGCTTTTCGACGGCGCGATACCTTAAAAACCATATGGCACTTCATACTGGAGAGAAGCATGTTGTCTGCTCCAAGTGTGGCAAAGCCTTCTCAGAATCCCGATACCTTAAAGCCCACATGATGTATCACTCCGGCGAGAAGCCGTTTACCTGCACTCAGTGCGGGAAGGGATTCGCTACGGCTCACGTTCTGAAGAGGCACCTGAGCACTCATACTGGAACCCGGCTTTATCATTGCTCTCCATGTCGGAAGACTTTCCTACATCTGTCTGATTTGAAAATACACCAGATGATTCATACTGGAGAGAAGCCTTTTGTCTGTTTCCAGTGTGGAACAAACTGTGCAACGTTATATGACTTTAACGTACACATGAAGATTCATACTGGAGAGGACACAGCGTCAACACAGGAGCCTCATAGTCCAAATGAGTGATCGGGACAATTAAATTCATTGTGGAAGGATATTATTCCTAAAAGTGACTTTAGAAACAGGTCGCAAAATATGGTTTAACTTTTTTCTTTTAAGACCAGCTTTTACTGGTCGCTGGTTTTAGATGATCTAAGCTGGTCTTTGATGATCAAGGTGGTTGAAAAGCATCCAGGCGTTAATGTACCTCATACTGGTAACTGATAATCCCAATGAAAACATACTCTATACTAGTCAAGTTCTAGGTTCTGGCTTCTGGTTCTGGAGGCTCTGAACAGAAATGATGTTCCTAAAACAAATTTATACACCCATAGTCAAAAAATAGTTGGCAATATTTATTGATCTACTCATACAGAAGTGGTGTCTCTCAGGACGGCGTCGGGTTTAACACAACATGCCAGACGTCTCTGCATGGAGGTGTAGAGGTTCCTAATGGTGTCCTGTGATGATCCATCCCATGCAGCTTGAATGTTCTCACTCAGTTCTGCAGATGGTGTGGTAGGGGTGGAGTGTTGATAGAGCGTCCAATAGTGTCCCACACATTTTCAATCAGGGACAGGTCTGGAGATGAGACCGACCACGGCGTAGTATCTGTGTCTTCAAGACGAGATCTTGAGATGGCAGCAGTGTGTGGACGAGCGTTGTCCTGCTGGAATAGAGCACCGGAGTGTGTGTTCAGAAAAGGTAGAACCACTGGTTGCAGAACCTCATTAACGTAACGTTGGTCTGTTAAAGTGTCTGTAATGAAGATCAAAGGTGATCTGACCAACACCATCACACCAGACCTTCTGGACATGTGACAAACCATTGATCCTGGTGCTGCCCGTGATGTCTCCACCAAGACAAAAGCAGGATTTGTCACTGAAGACGACCTGCTGCCGTTCTGACTCCATGACAGTTGGGTGTTGCAGTAGATTGATTCCTACTGAGAACAGCTGTGTTTTTAATGACGAGTGTAAATATTTTGTGTGAAAATATAGATCCATCTTCTGAAACACTGATGATCTTTATTAAGACTGTAAAACTCAGTGTCTACGTTTGGTGTAACCACAGGTTAAGTGTGACAGTTCTGATTGAATATTTATATTTGCAGACTTTGAGAAGGTCAGATGGAGAGATATAAATAAAACGGTATTTTAAGTTTAAAAGGCTCATCTTTAAATATGAAACATAATTTAAATTCTCTGTTTTGGAATTTTGTGATATTCTAATGTTTGGTTCAGACTGAATCAGTCCAGACTGGGGAACTACTGGTTTTGTTGGTCTACCAGCATGACCAACTTAACCAAACCTGTCAACTAGTATAACCAAGTTTGCTGACCAGCATGACCAGTGCAACACACACTAACACACCACCACCATGTCAGTGTGACTGCAGTGCTGAGAATGACCCACCACCCACATCATATCTGCTCTGTGGTGGTCCTGTGGGGTCCTGATCATTGAAGATCAGGGTGAAAGGAGGAGAATAAAGTCTGCAGAGAAACAGATAAACTACAGTCTGAATTATAGAACCTCAAAGAGCTCCTGTGTGGTCAGAAACAAGGACATGGTTTGTGTTATGGTTCATTGGTATATAGTCATTTACCCTTTTCAAATATACATTTAAAATACTTTTAAATTGCATTTAAAAAATATTTGATGTATTTATGTCCATTTTCATATGTTGTCAAAATGTATTCACTCATCTACTCGTTTCCAACTGAATTAAATCCCAGTTTAGATACCAAAGGAGCTTCCAGTGCATGTTTACTGCTCTGTCCACGTGAACATGATCAACCTGCATACAGACTCTGACTGATCAGAAAGGGGGCGGGGCTGATGCTCAACCTGCATACAGACTCTGACTGATCAGAGAGAAGGGGCGGGGCTGATGATCAACCTGCATACAGACTCTGATTGATCAGAGAGAGGGGGCGGGGCTGATGATGAACCTGCATACAGACTGACTGATCAGAGAGAGGGGGCAGGGCTGATGATCAACCTGCATACAGACTCTGACTGATCAGAGAGAGGGGGCGGGGCTGATGATCAACCTGCATACAGACTCTGACTGATCAGAGAGA
Source organism: Acestrorhynchus altus (assembly GCA_034509495.1). NCBI lineage: Eukaryota > Metazoa > Chordata > Actinopteri > Characiformes > Acestrorhynchidae > Acestrorhynchus > Acestrorhynchus altus. The sequence continues at coordinate 50,730,997 of CM067502.1, read as the reverse complement.
GGGGGCGGGGCTGATGATCAACCTGCATAGAGGCTGTTTGCTCTCTTTCTTTGCTCAAATTTCAGAATGAAAGTCCTGAGAAAGAATAATACGGATACATACATAAATAAAAATAATAAAGGATATAAATACTTCTCAAACAGGTCCACGCAGCCCATGTTTGCTTTGTCCCTGAGGACAGGTCTGAGAACCCCTGTGTCTCAAAGATAGATGGGACAATCCAGGGCTAGAAACGGAAACGTCCCGTACACTGGTGAATCTGTGGTCTTCAGTCGACCCATCACACACTAGTGAGTTCAAGCAGCGCCCGGATAGGGCTGCTTATCTGCACTCCTGCCCGTTCAGGGAATTGAACCGGGGACGTTCTGGTGACAGGGATGGTTCCCCAACCGCTTAGTGATGTATGACGTCACTCGGGGTAAATATGCACCTTGAAAGCGTTACACGCCGCTGGCCGGCAGATGTCGCCAAAGTGCATTTCTTTTATCGGTCAGAAACGGTGTTTTTTTATTCTTATTTTATTTATTTATTTATTTTTATTTATTTATTTTTTATTTTTATTTCTAACACTATCCAGTCCTTTCTGGGGTTGAACTTGGTGTTTTTAAAATGTGGTTTTTAGAAATTCACTGCCACTTCCGTGTTGTTGTTGAACCGAGGTGCATGCTGGGAGTCGTAGTCCGGAGCTGCTATTCACTTCCTCTTTGATCTTCAGGAAAGTTTGGGAGTTTGAGTGTCCGGCTGAGGGTCTTCACGCTTTAACGACCCCCCACAGCCCCCAGGTGAGCCCTGCCTTTTGCCGTTATGTCACAGCCGTGCTGAATGTCCAGGTGAGCGCAGATGTGGTGACGTAGCT
>CM067502.1:50675141-50727641 GCA_034509495.1 Acestrorhynchus altus | reverse complement strand
AAGTACCTGCGAACATGTGGTTCTAAGGTTCTAAGGAGCTGAGAAGGGACTAAAACGTAGGGCTCTGATTAGTCATAGAGAACCTTGCAGAGCCCTGATTGGTCAGAGAGAACCTTGCAGAGCCCTGATTGGTCAGACAGGAGGTCACTGTACACTCTAATACTGTGATATTGTGTTTATGCTGTTGTGGTTACTGTGTCGTATTGTAACGGAACCCGTGAGTCGTGCAGGTTTGAAGGCCGTGGAACAGCAGCGTAAATGAGCTCCGTTGTTTTTAAATGTGGTGATTGACGTGTGTGTGTGTGTGTGTGCACTGCCCTCTCTGTGTCTGCTGCTAGGACCTGTCTGGAGGAATGGTTGTGTCCGACGTTCAGGTGATCTCTGATAAAGACACCATTCCTCATGGATACTGCTACATTCCCGAGTTCATGGAGCCCAGTAAGACACCAGCGCATCCACAGCACCTCACCCAGTGATTTCACTGCTCTGCTCTTTAAAGCCTGCTTAGATTAGAGTCCACATTCTGTCCAAGTACTGTCCACTAGATCTCACACTGGGACTCTAATTTTAAAGTCCATTTATCGTCCAGTCTTAGATTTCAGGGTTAGTGGAGTTAATGAAGTTCAGTTATATATGTTCTAATTGTGTGTGTGTGTGTGTGTGTGTGTGTGCGTGCGCGTGTGTGTCAGAGGCCTCCGTGTGGAAAAAGAAGCGAGTGTGTGTGCGTATTGTCCCTGTAGAAAGTGTGACGACCGCCGTTCTGGAAATCCGACTGACCACCAAGAGTAAAATGATGCTACAGCAGTACACGTGCCTGGGGTGAGTGTGGGCATCGCAGGGAGCGGGCGTGGTCCGTACTGCGCTGCGTGAAAACACTGCATCCGTGTGTGTGTTCGTTTCAGGGACATGCTGGGTTACGTTCTGTGGTATATGAAGGGTCCGTTCTCCGGTCCTGCACCCCAGGCTAAGCCTCGCAGTATCAGCCTTGACATGCGGAAACTCTCCCTGGACGCCGCCGGACCTCCTCTGCCTCTCAGACCCAGGTGTGTGTGATCAGATCGGATCAGATTAGGAACGTTTTGAGTAAATCAGAGAACGAGGCAGCGGGACGGAACCGTCGGGGCCCAATCGTGGTGTGTGTGACTGTAATGATGATCTGTGTAATTAATTACAATATCAGAGTAAAGGACGAGTTTATTGGGGAAACTGTACTGAAAGGAGGCTCTAGCTCCCTGTTGGGAGATGAGATACGGTTCCATACAGGTTCCGTACCCGCAGATGTTCTGGCTGGGCCTGTAGATCCTGCACACTCGTAGGTTGCTGAAGCTGGCGTCCAGCCGCTCCGTAAATGCTCGATTGGTGATGAATTGGTGATACAATCTATCTGAGACATTCCTGGGAAACATTTACTGTGTGAAGGTCCAGCTGGAGGTCCTGCTATCAGAGGAGACGTGTCCACAGGATGTCCGAGCAGCGGCTGTCACTGATGTTTGTATGTTTAGAACTTTGTGTTGGTCACTCTCTGCTTCTCTACAGTAATCAGCCTCCAGCCCCGCCCAAGATCAGCCACCGCCGCACCACCTTAAAGGAGAAGGAGAGTAAGGAGGAGACCATGCACGACAGCCTTAACGTGTACGGCATCACAGGTGACAAAGCGTCAATGGTCTCTAACAGCAATAAGAGGAGTAACGAGGTGTGATCTGTGTTACTGAAGGTGTTCTGTTCCCTCTCAGCGATGGATGGGGTTCCGTTTGCTCTGCACCCGAAGTTTGAGGAGCAGTCGAACGGAAAGGTGAGAACCTACAGCTGATCTCAGTCCAGCAGCAGTGTTACTGAACCACACCTCCTGAACTCTCTCTCATCTCTCTCTCTCTGTCTCTCTCTCTCTCTCTCTCCCTCTGTCTCTCTCTGTCTCCCTCTGTCAGGTGTCGGTGGTGAAGCTGGATGATATCTGTATCAAATCTGTGCAGGACATTGAGAATGAGGTGAGACGTTTATTCACATATTCTCATGTTTATGAAGTCCCCCGTTTTCTTCTTCTGGGTGGGCTTTAGAAGGTTTGTGTGGATTTAGAAACTGTTACTCTTCATCCTTCACAGTATGACCGTTTGTGACTGATATGTAAATGAGCTCTGTTCTGATTGGCCGCCCTGTACTGTAACACTCAGACGAACAGGATTTAATGTGTAACTATTTGTCTCTGCAGTATCACTACACGTTCGCAGTGGAGGAGTCGGCTGCCAAGCGTTCCCGCCCACAGATGACATAAGCCCCGCCCTGCATTTGATGTTCCTTCGGTTAAACGAGAACTCTTCCGAATTTCCAGAAGTCCAAAATGAGACGAGCTCATTCTGAGTGGGGGGTTTGGTGTGAAACTCTTTCGCTGTAGAAAAACGTACAGATTCCTTTACAGTGGTGCTGAATGGAACGGGTGTCGGTCACCATGACAACACACACAGCCATTTTAGTTACTATCCAAACCCACCAGCGACGGGAAAACTGGACAATCTGAACTGATACAGTTTTCTTTAGGGACTACTTTTTGACGCACCGCCACCCTGCTTGTGTCCCTCCACCAGTTTAACGATTTTAAAAACCCATTTTAAATCCTGAAGCAGTAAAACAGCGAGTCCGGTATCAGTGTTCATTCATAGGCTTTAGATGGAATAACGTTCTGTGAGGAGCTTTTAGAAGTTCTGCTTCCATTCACCACCACTGTCTACTATTCTGACTGGGGAAGGTTATCTAGAACCCACATCACACTAAACCCACTCTGATCACTCTTTTAAGGAACTCTTTAATTCTGTAGAGAATTCTGGGTAATTCCTCTGTCTTTTAGTGTGTTCGGTTCATCACAGACGTTGCCGTGCGGAGCTCTTATCCCTGTAAACCTCGTGGAATGTTCACCTGGAGCTCCAGATAAGACGTTTGTGTGGTTTATAAACCAGGCATAAAAACGTTTATACAGACTTATTTATCCATTAGAATGAAACGTTCTGTTATTGTGGCTTTAACTCTATGTAAATGGGCTCTCTTCTGATTGGATGTCCTGTATTGTGCCTTAAATCTAAGCTGAAACACTCCTTATAGCTTCAGCATAAGTGGGTGGAGCTACACTGTTCATAAACAGTTGATTTTTATGATCTTATACAACAACGTTCGATTCATTTACACAGTAAATCACACCAGTTTATTTCAAAACAACACTAAAGGTCCCACAGTGAATCCTACAGTCAGTACATTCCCAGCTCCTCCGGGCTTCTCACATCTCAGGAAAACCGATCTCCCCTGGACTCGAAACGGGGTTTAAGGTGCTTGTTGTCCACATTCCACGTTCCAGATACGCTGACCAATGGGCTGGCGTTATGATTATATTATAAACTCTGTATTCTGCATTTCGACTGGTTTCGCTAAATGCTCCGTTTCTTAAGGGTGGAGGTTTGTATGTGACGCAGATGAAGTCTGTGTTTATTGGTTGCTTTTATTTAAACTTCTTTTTCTATCTTTATTTTTTTTATTCTGGAACCAAAGTATAATAAAGTGACCCCCATAATTCGGTAGTTGTGTCTTTATTATATTGTATTAAAATGGGCCAATAGAAATGCTCCATAACGATTTTGAATCTTACGTTCTCTTCCCGTACACTGGCGGAGTTCGGACACCCACTGAGCACCTTTACCGTATTTGAACATCTGAACATTTGATCTTCATGCCCTGAGAGATGGAGACTCTTACTGGGAGCTCCGCTTTAGTGAAGTGGCCTGGGCACCAATCCGGGACGTGCCACATGCAAAGACCAGCTATGATTAACAGTGGCCCCTCCTCCAGATCTCAGAATGTGGAGAAAGGGGCGGTGCTAAAAGGCTTTATAGCACATTAAATTTGAGTTTTAAATGAACTACACATCAGACAGAATCAACATTTTAAATAAATACGGTTTGAAATCACTTTAAATGTAATAAATTAAATCAAAATAAACTGATAAAAAGGTCATTATTCCAGTTTCTTGGAACCGAGTCGGGAGTGGATTCGGTAGAACTGATTCAGTAGCCCAGCTTTCTTCCAAATCGCTCCGAAACGTGTCTGCTTATCTCAGATGAATATGAGCTCTTCACTTTGGAACAGGATTCTCTTACGTAGTAGCTGAGGAGTGTGACGGAGCTTTACTGTAGTTTCTACCTGTGAAATCCCCATGTGCACCTCAATGTTCAACCCAGAGAATGGAGCTCCTAGACTGAGCTGAGGGGAACGTCCTCATTCATGATGGAATCATCATTATTAGAAAACTGGAGGAATTTTCACTCCGTCTTCAGGTAGAATGAAGGAATGAATAGATGGATGGATGGATGGATGGTTGGATGGACAAGTGATGGCACCTTCCACAGTAAATGGAAGAGGAACTATTGATTGACTCCTCCACTTTCAAAAGTGCCAAAATCTGATATTTTCTATGAAGAAGGAGCTACAGTCGGCTCCACTTGAACACAAGGTGAACCTCAGTGTCCTGTGGTTGTAAAGAGTTAATGAGGTCTGGTTTGAGCAACACTTCGCTGCTCCGTCTTTGGGGGTTGGGGCTGAGGAGTTTCCTGGTAGTCGAGTTCTCACGGAAGTTCTCTTCAGAATTGTTTCTACATTGTAAACCCTCTCCTGAGACGACAAGGTGAGTCCAGTTTAAGGCCTCCTTCTCCAGTCTGAAGAGTCGAGGTGAAAGCTGGTTTAGGAAGGGAAACATTTTGAATCAAATCCTACTGGATTCACTCTGGATTAGTTCTGATCCAGGAAGTCTGATGTAAGCAATAAGGAGAGAAGCAACATTATCAATGATCAAAGACAAGCTTTCACAAAGGTCTTCTGTAAATGATCATCTACAGCAGGTTCTCTAGTTGTGTTACCATTACTTTCTGTAACAGTATTAAATCAATACACTACTAATGCAGTGGCTTAAATGTTTATTTCAGATGAGTCAGGTCCATGAACATCTTCTAGACACGCTGAAGGGTTTGGAGAATAAGGAGCTCAAGGAATTTAAGTGGAACCTCATTCAAGGTATAGAAGGATTCCAAAAAATATCAAAGAGTGAGCTGGAGGAAGCAGACAGATGTGACGTTGTGGATCTGATGTTAGAGAAATATTGCCCCAGTAAAGCTGTAGAGGTCACACTGGCCATCCTAAAGAAGATTAAACAGAACAATCTGGCCAAGGAACTGAGGAGCAACTTCCAAGAAGGTAAAGCCACATTTTGAAATGTATGTATATGGTGTTTTTGCAACGAATGTTCTCACAAAGCAGCTTTACAGAGATCCAAGCCCTGTAAAAACTCTGATCAAGAGGAACTGAAACTCAAAAGGGTAACCAAACCTTCCCTGGTCAACGACAGAGAGAAAAAACAAAAGAACAGATAAGAAAGTGACCAGAAAGAGTGAGATAACGAGGAGCTTTGGCTAATGTAAGTGTGAGTGTGCGACACAGCCCCAGTGTTTCTGTTAAAGTCCAGCAGATTCTACTGTTGTGTGAGTGACTTACAAGGATTTAGAGCAGGACAGCATCGCCATGGCCAGCAGAGCAGTGGAGAGCTGGGTCAGGCAGCACTGGAACAGAATAGTAGGATCAGGGCATCTCAATACATGGGAAAGAGATGAGTGAAAACAAAGGGCTTAGAATGATTATAGCAAATACAAGTGAGATTACATAGCTGGAGAGCCTGATCCAGAAGGCAGGGAGGCAGCAGCATCAGGCACACACTAGGGGAAAGCTTCTACTCCTTAGACCTTAGACTAGATTTAATAAAGTAGATTATTAGGTTTCGGAGTTTTTTTAACACTACCTTGAAAAGTCCACTGTAGAGTTGGAGGAACATCATAGTCATAGACAGCAATTATAGTGCTGCAAAACTGATGCAGGGCTGCAATAGTACTGAAGGTCCACACATAGAGTTCCAGCTCCAACACAGTGATGGAGAGCAACTATAGTGTTCCACGCCCACCCAGGGAAAGGCTGTTCTCCCACTTTGATGCCAGGACAGGAAAACTCACTGAATGTTTCTTTCCATATTGCAAGGATGGCTGTCAAGTTGAGCCAAACTTGAATCTCTAACAAAGCTCGAATGTATGGATCAGGTTGTGATCATTGCCATTAGCCACTGATTGGCTTTTTCGGTTTTGTAAGCCAGTATCAGTTTTTAGTCTGATGTGGGCAGGTACAAGATGCCAATGAAGATTGCAGCAATGGAGTTACATGGCTGAACGTAAGAGCATTGAAGACATGCTGCCATGTTCTGGATTAATTTCAGGGGTAAAACCTGAAAGACTAGAAAGAAGAATGATTAGAGACCTGGGAGCCCGTCTAGTTTAGCATATTGTTTCAGGTTCACCATGTTGTTGGAGCGGGACCATAGTGTTCCAGGCTCACTATAGCACATTAAAGAAGGCACACCATAGAATCGGTGGTCCACTATGGTGTCTCAGGTCTCACCATTGTGTTGCAGGTTCACCACATTGTTACAGATCCAAATAGTGTGTCAGGTCTACTCTAGTTTTGCAGGTACACCGTAGTGTTAGAGAAGAACCATAGCACTGCAGGTTCATCACAGTGCAGCACAATCATAGACGTTGCACCATCAATTTGGAGGTACACAATAGGGTTGCAGGTTCACCATAGTACAGCTTGCTCACCAAATGTGTTATTTGTGTCTTCCAGCAAATGCTAAACAGGTTCTACAGCAGGCTTCGCATCCCATACCTGATGTTGGTGGGTAACGTAACATAGGAACTATGACTCTAAATATCATCGTATTTCTGTTGCACTAACTTCATTCATTTTTTAATGAATAATTACAGAGAAAGTTAGAGAAGATCTGAAATCAAACTTCAGAAGGAAATATGCAGTGATATTCGAGGGAGTCGCTAAAAGAGGAAAACCTACTTTATTGAAAAGCATCTACACAGAGCTCTACATTACAGATGGAGAAAGTGGAGGACTGAATACAGAACATGAATTTCGTCAGATTGCCACAGATCTCAGATCTCCTGAAGAGGACATACCAATCAGCTGCAATGACATCTTCAAACCCTTCAGTGTTCAAGGTCTTGAAAGAGAAACTGAACAAATTAAGACTAAAGGTGAAAAAACTGAGAAGACCGATCCCAGAACTGTGGTGACTCTAGGAATTGCTGCAATTGGAAAAACAGTGTCGGTGCAGAAGTTCATTCTTGACTGGGCTGAAGGAAAAGCCAACCAGGACATTGATTTTCTGTTGGCGCTTCCTTTCCGAGAGCTGAACTCGATTAAAGAGAAGGAACTGAATCTTCATGAGCTTCTACTCAAGTTTCACGCTGAACTAAAACAGTTGAACGATACACAGTTTTACACTCAGTGTAAACTTTTATTCATCTTTGATGGTCTAGACGAAAGCCGGCTTCCTCTGAACTTCAGGCAGACAAGAGTCTCAGACGTCTCCAAACCAGCATCACTGGATGAGCTGATTACTAACCTCATTGATGGGAATCTGCTTCCCTCTGCGTTGGTCTGGATAACTTCTCGTCCGGCTGCAGTCGACAAGATTCCTCCAAATCTGATCCATCGTATGACAGAAGTACAAGGGTTCACAAGTTCTCAGAAAGAGGAGTACTTCAGGAAGAGATTCCAAAATCAAAGCTTGGCCAGTAGGATCATCTCCTATGTGAAGGATTCAAAGACCCTTGAGATCATGTGTCACATACCCATCTTCTGTTGGATCACAGCTACAGTCCTGGAACAGATGCTGACGGAAGGCCATGAAAAAATCCCTTCTTCTCTTACTGAACTCTACACACGATTCTTGCTCATCCAAACAAGTGAGAAAAAGAAGAAATACCTTGGGATAAGAGAAAATGATCCTCTGAAGTTGTCAGAAGAAGATGTCCAGCTTATTCTTAAACTGGGAAACCTGGCCTTCGATGGTCTGCAAAAGGGAAACATGGTGTTTTCAGAAGACGATTTGCAGAAGTACACCATTGATGTCACTGAAGCCTCGCTGAAGTCAGGAGTGTTCACTGAGATTTTCAGTGAGGAGGATCCAATGTTTTCTGAGAAGATGTACAGCTTTGTGCACTTGACGTTTCAAGAGTATCTTGCTGCTCTCTTTGTCCTCCACACATTTGCTGAGAAAGGAGAGAACGCAATGAAATCCACCAAACTCAAATGCCGTCAGTCGTTTCAGGAAAACACTGATGAATTTTTTCACATTCCATTGAGATTTCCTCAGCAGCAAATCTCACTGCATGAATTGCAGAAATGTGCCATTGATGAAGCTTTGAAGAGTAACAGTGGACATTTGGATCTTTTCCTTCGTTTCCTCCTTGGCCTCTCAATGGAGCCCAGCCAGAAGCTGCTAAGATCTTTCTCAATGAAGGTAGAAAGTCAGCAGACAAGCATTCAGCCCACTGTCCAATATCTCAAGAGCAAGCTTGGAGAGAACAATGATGGAAGTATATCATCCTCAGAACGATGCATTAACCTCCTTCAGTGTCTTCAGGAACTCAATGATCACTCAAAGGCAGAAGAGAGTAAAAGGTTCCTGACATCAGACACACAATCCGAGGATACTGTGTCAAACAGGGACATTGATGCCTTGATTAAAGAACTTGGTAAAATAGCAAGAGATCTGGATCAGAATGTAACGTTCCAGCAAATAATGAGCAATGAAACAAGGCCAAGAAGATCAGTCTTAAGCAGACTACAAGGAATTTATCATGCATTTTTTTGAACGTGCATAAAGAGATGTTCTGACCTAACCATCCAGTAAACACTGATTAAAGTTACAGTGCAGTGCTGTCACTCTGGTTCTTCTTAAATGTTCATGTACTGATCATGTACTCTGGGACCTCGATTTCCAAATGAAATACAAAATTTACTTTCATCAGATAACTGTACTTTGGAGCTCTGTCCGGGATGTCTGTGTGTGGTGGTTCTGTGAGCGTTGACTCCAGCTCCTCGTGAATCACCCCCACGTTCTTGAGTTGCCTTTAATTGACCATCTTTTTAGGGCTGCATTTTTCCCTTGTTTCCATTGTTCTGCTTGTGCAGGTTTTCCTACCAAATATTTCCATTGAAATGCTTGGATATATCACTCTTTGAACAGCCAGCAATCAGGTCAGCAGTCCTCCGTGTGATTGTGTTGTCTACTGATCCAGACTGAGGGACCATTTAAAGGCTTAGGAAACCTTTCACAATATTCAAATTTTCTGTGGAGTGAGAGCTTTAAACCCTTTATGTCTTGAAAGAGAAATGGAAGAGAACAGTGTCTGTACACAGTGAAATAAGTGAGAACACCCAGAACTGTGCTGAATCGCTGAACTGCTGATGAAACTGTTGGAATTTAATTCTTCACTATACTGAGGCCAACCAGAATATTGATCTTGTGTTGGCTCTACCTTTATTAATTTTTGATGGTTCCAGCAGATGTCTCCAAACATAGATCACTGGATAAGCTGGTGACTAACCTCAATGATGGGAATCTGCTTCCCTCTGTTTTGGTCTGGATAGCTAGTCGACAAGGTTTCTTCATGTCTGATCCATCGTATGACAGAAATAGGAGGAGTACTTGAGGAAGAGGATCATCTCACACATGAAGGATTCAAGAAGCCTTGAGATCATGTTCCATATAACTCTATTCTGGTAGTCAATGATCAGTCAATGGCAGAAGAGATGTGCCTAAACGTTGCATAAGGTTACAGACAGGCAATGTTCCAGACTGAAGAAAGCTTTAGCCATGATGGAGAAAGATCTAGATCAGGAAAAAACATATCTGTACTCCAACCATTACATTTTAATAGAATGTTGGCCTTGATGTCTTTTGGATGCATTTTATTTTCTGAGGCCCTTATCGTTGATTTTAATGTTGTAGGCTGTAAGAGCAAGTTGCCGGTTTCTGTGTTACTGAATGACATTCATTTGAGATTTTGGATTAAAGAAGAAAATAAAATTCTATAATTAACACTCACTTATTTTCTTGTTCTTCTGTTAATTTGTTGTGCTATCCCGAATCGACCAGAGGAGGATGGTTTCTCTTTGGGTTTTTCCTTGCAACTGTGAAATCTAGCTTGCTCAAAAGTGGTTCAGACCTCTATAAGCCTGCTTTGTGAATTACATTCAATGTGAAAAGTGTTCTGTTTGAATTTAAATGGAGTTGATCAAACAATAAATATCTTATTTGCTTGTCTGTCTGTATCTGTAGTGGATAAAGCTGTTATCCTTGAAGTGCAGCAGAAACTGAAGCTGAGATTAAAGGAAAAGCTAAAGCCTATCTTGGAAGGAATTCCAGGAATGGGCATAGAAGACTGGATTCAGCCTCTGCAATATATCACAAAGTATGAAGAAACAGTTACAGAACATGAAATCTGGAGAATTGAAAAGGCTTCTCTGAATCCAGTACCTCAGGACAAGGCAGTGAACTTCACTGACATCTTCAGGCCTTTATCCGAAACGGATGAACCCTGCAAAACTGTGCTGACTGTAGGCGTGTCTGGCATCGGAAAAACTATCTCTGTGCTGAAGTTTGTCTTTGATTGGGCAGAAGGCAAAACTAACCAAGATGTAGACTTCATGTTTCTGCTTCCATTTTGGGAGCTGGATACATTGAATGACAGTGAAAACAATCTTCATGGACTTTTGAGCAAGTTCTACCCTGAGCTGAAGGATGTGGACCCAAAGGTGTATGAAGAGAGGAAGGTTGTGTTCATCTTGGATGGTCTGGATGAAAACAGAGACTTTTTCAAGAGTGAGAAACTTTTCAACACAGTTGCTACATCACCTGTAGGTACTTTGATATCAAATGTCATCAAAGGTGAACTGCTCCCCTCTGCTCACATCTGGATAACCTCTCGACCAATGGCAGTGAAACAAATTCCATCCTGTTACATAAACAGAGTAACAGAAATTCAGGGATTCAGTGGCCCACAGAAAGATGAGTATTTCAGGAAGAGAGTGAGGGATCAGAGTCAAGCTGATAAAATAATCTCACATGTCAAATCATGGAGGGACCTAAACATCATGTGTCAAGTCCCGTCATTCTGTTTACTCACCACAACAGTCCTAGATCGAATGATTGGCAACAGAGTCAGTGTGGCGCTCCCTGAAACACTCACAGAAATGTACACCTACTTTGTGCTCAACAAAGATGAAGACATCGACGAGACGAGGCCAGGCAGGTTGTCCACAGCAGACACTCTTCTTGCACTAGGGGAGTTGGCTTTCAAGCGCCTCAGAGACAACATTGTGGTCAAAAAAGAAGACCTCAGCAGTTGTGGCATTGAAATCGCAACACACGCCCAAATATCAACATCCCTTCTGAGGGAAGAGAAGCCGATAATACCTGATCTGAAGAGGTACAAGTTCTTGCATTCAGGAGTTCAAGAGTTTCTAGCTGCCCTTTACATTCTGAGCTCATACACCTGCTGGGGTGTTGAGAAATTCCAGCCCATCCAAGATAAAGAGCTCCAGAAGAATTCTGATGACATGGCATCAGCTGATTCCGAGTTTAAAGTTACTGTTGAGCAGCAGATGACTCTGCACGATTTTCTCAGGGTTGCCTTGGACAATGCTTTGGCCAGCGCTGATGGGCACCTGGACTTTTTCCTTCGTTTTCTGCTCGGGCTCTCGCTGAACTACCACCGCAACTCTCTGAGTGAACTTATAGGTGATTCATTGTATAGTCAGGAGAACATTGAGAAGACTATCAGGTATATCATATACACTCTAAAGAATAAGAAGAAATCTTTACCACATCCTCGATGCGTAAATCTATTACACTGCCTGGCTGAACTGAAGGACAACTCTTTTGAAGAAGAGATGCTAAAGCTCCTGACATCATGCAGGAATGCTGATGATCAACTCTCCATTGCCCAGTGTTCAGTGCTGGCGCACCTGGTCCAGGTCTCAGGAGCTGAGTATGAGGAACTTGATGTTGGGAATCTGTGCCTATTTACTAGAGGTCAGCTGAGACTGGTCTCAGTTCTTCATCACTTCAGGAAAGTTGTGTGAGTATATTGGCAGTGTATCCACTGAGTTGTAAACCATAAGCTCTAGGTTTCACCAACCCTGCTCCTGGACAGCCACTTTCATTGAGCCTCTGGTCTCTGCAGAGTTAGGTGATGCCCCAGGTGGTTATTACTGGTCAATTGGTCATTGGTTATAAAGTCTGTTAGAGCAGGGAAACCACTAAACTGTGCAGGGAGCTGGTACTCCAGGACCAGGATTACTGACATCTCTACTAGTGCCATTTTGGGAATTAGAACACTTAATAATTTAATTCACCCTTTGGATCCCTGACGTCTCGTATATTGATATTGTTATTTTATTTTTTGTTTTGCAGGTTAGTGGACTTTAGTGTCTTTTCATGGATCTTTGATGATTTAATTTCAGCTCTTGTGTCGCCTGAATCACAGCTGAGAGAGCTTGACCTCAGCCACACCTGTGTTTCCGCTGGTCATCTCATCAACCTCTGTCCAGCACTGCAGCTCTCTAAACTGCAGTCTATTAACCTCAGCCACATGAAGCTAAATGTGCTACCGGGATTTGACGTCTCTGCTTTCATCAGTTCCATTGAGAAATCAACTACAGGGGTATGTCACACCATTTCCATTTTATCCTGAGAGTTTCCTAAAGGACAGAACGTTGCAATATTGCAGCAGCAAGGAGCTGGAATCGTTCAATATATGAATGATATGATGATGCTCTACTTAAGTGATTACAATATTAGAGTGAAAGGATTAGTTTGTTGGGGAAAACCGTACAACTGCTCCCATAAATGTTCGATTGATGATAAATCCTTTTCCCCCACCCACATCATATCTGCTCTGTGGTGGTCCTGTGGGGTCCTGATCATTGAAGATCAGGGTGAAAGCAGGAGAATAAAGTCTGCAGAGAAACAGATGATCTACAGTCTGGAATTATAGAACCACAAAGTGCTCCTGTGTGATCAGAGGAGCTGATAGAGTGGACAGAGAGAGGAGAAACAAGGGGGTGGTCATAATGTTATGGGTGATCTTTATTAATAATGCTTATCGTTTCTGCAGGCTGCAGTGGATCATTGTGGAACAGGAATATTACGTGCCCTTGTATCCGGCCATGACGTCCAGCTTCACACTCTAATGTGAGTGATTAAGAAATCGTAAGATCATAAGTAGGATCAGTTCGATTGAGCAGAAAGTAAGGAGTCTGTATAAGACCATGTCCTCCTCATTAGAAACACCTACATTGTGCTTCCAAAGATAGTATGTATAGTAAGTAGATGGTCTTACTGTCCCTCTCTTCACAGACTGAAGGACTGTGGCCTCAGTAATGGAACCTGTGAAGTCCTGCTCCCAGCGTTACAATCAGCCAATTCAAGTTTGAAAGAGCTAGATCTCAGCTACAACTGCCTGTCTGATGTTGACGTTCAGACCATATATCAGAAACTCAAACATTCTAACTGTGTTCTGGAGATTCTTAGGTAATGTATGATGCATATGACTGGACTCATTCAGCAGTAGAATTATATATATATAATGTGTGTGTGTGTGTGTGTGTGTGTGTGTGTGTGTGTGTGTGTGTGTGTGTGTAAATACAAAGTGTAGTGTGTTATTGCAGTTCTGTAGTGAAGGAAGATGAAGGTGATCAGGATCAATAACTGATGATAACTGTAGTCTGATCTGATCAATATTTATTGATCTACTCATGATCATGAGACGGACTACGGTGTAGTATCTGTGTCTTCAAGGCGAGATCTTGAGACGGCAGCAGTGTGTGATATGCTTTTTTTCTTAATCAGACTTAATGGCTGCAGGATTACTGGGGTCTCCTGTAAACCGCTGCGTTTTGCCCTCCCCGGCTCACGACTGAAAGAGCTACATCTGGGTTCCAACGGAATTGGAGATGATGGATTGAAGCAGCTTAGTGTTGCACTCAAAATGAAGCCCACACTGGCGTCACTGGAGTGAGTATCGGAACCACCGACTTTCACATATATAACGCCAGACTCAGAGCGGCTCAGCGGTCTGTGGATCGTGGGTTCAAATCCCCAGATCAATCCCAGGTCATGCTGCATGCCATTGGCATTGACAATTGGTCATACGCTCTGGATCGGTGTGTGTGTGTGTGTGTGTGTGTGTTTTCACTGTCATGAAATATAAATTTAACACAGATACCAATAAACCACTACTACAAAATACTAAATAGATAAATATATGACATTTTTTCTGTCTTAAGTCTGAGTTATTGCAATATAAGTGAAGATAGCTGTGAAGCACTGGCATCAGCCCTCAGCTCAGACTCATCAGTGCTTACAGAGCTGGACCTGAGCAACAATGACCTGCGAGATTCAGGACTGAAGCTGCTTTCCACTGGACTAGAGAGCCCTCACTGTAAACTGGCCATCCTCAGGTAAACATCAGCGTATTTTATACTCTCAAATAAACCACGTGTGCTTTAATATATTTTACATTTTACAAGTTACATTTTTGAAACATTGCAAAATACAAAAATGATGGCCTTCAAGTCGTCGTCATTGTCCTTTATCTGGTGCTTCTATTTCTTCTCGCAGATTATCTGGTTGTATGATCTCAGAGGAAGGCTGTTCTTCTCTGGCGTCAGCTCTGAACTCGAACCCCTCTCACCTGAGAGAGCTGGATCTGAGCTACAATCACCCAGGAGGAGCCGGAGAGGAGCTGCTCTCTGCTAAACTGCAGGATCCAAACTGCAAACTCCAGACATTCGAGTAAGAAATGTCACAGTTTTCAAAAATGTCCTTCAAATAACACAGAAAAGCATGGATTTTATTTGACTTATCGTGCGTGTTATTTATCTCTGCAGTGTGAGCCGTGGTGGAGAACACAGAATGAAACCAGGATTTAGAAAATGTAAGTGCACACACACACACACACACACACACACACACACACGCTCCATCTGCAGAAGCATGAAGCCTTGGTGGAGTTGTGGATGTTATCGTTCTCAGCTCTTGGTTCTCAGTCATGCAGATGTTCTCTTTACCACATCAGGAGAATTCCATCTTTTCTGTCTAGAGAGGAGCTCAGGAGCTCGTTCACTCTCTCCTTCTTTCAAGACTAGAACTGCAGCTCCCTTCCAGCTGACCTTCCTCTGCTGCCACAAAGCCGTGACTGGACCAGCCCCTCCATACTTGAAGGCAGTGGCCAAAACACGATCTGTACCAAGAACCCTTTGAACATCAGCTGGGCTTGACCCACCATCCAGACTGTCTTCTGTTCTAGAACCAAAGTGGTGGAACAAAGTTCGCCTGGTGGTCCAAACAGCTGAGTCACTCGTTGTCTTCAAACGCAGACTGAAGACCATCTCTTTCAGAGCTTTTAACTCATTAAAGGTTTGTAATTAAACTGAATCCTGTTGGCATGGAGGTCCAACCTGACATTTGGCAGCACCAAGCTTGAGGAACCTCTGGATTCTAGTCTCTATAAACTAGTTCAGGACGTTTTCTGTCTTTCTGTCATCAAATTGATACCTGGTGTCTGATCTCACCGTGTTTTATGTTTTCACAGATGCCTGTGATCTTGGAAACTGTTCTTTGACCGAATGGAATACTCATGAATGGAAAAGACTTCAGGAGGACTTCTTGGGCTTATCGGAAAGTCGCTTCTACTGGCAGGTTGAATGGACTGGGTCTCTTCTGATTGGTGTAAAGTACAAGGATAAACAATTCCATAATGAGTGGTATTTGCATTGCAGTGGTGAAAAGTACTGTTTCAATAGTCGTGCAGCCCTGCCGAGTCACAGCCGACATCCTAAGCAGTTGGGGGTGTTTCTTGACTGCCCTGCAGGCATGTTGTCCTTCTATGAGGTCTCCTCTGACAAAATGACATGCCTTCACAGGGCCCACCACAAGTTCACGGAACCTCTCTACCCATTCTTTGTTCCAGAGAGTAGATGGGACGGTTGCTCTGTTAAAATTCAGGCTTTGTAGAAAAATATCTAGAACTACTATTCAGTCAGAGAAAACACTTACGTTCCGATGTGTGTTTACGTCGTTAGATCACCATCATTACATACCACACAAACAACGTACTTGATAACAGCTGATTAGAAACAGCAGGCAAATTAAAGATACCTGGGGTTCTTCGAGGGTTCCTTAGTAAGGCTATGGTTCTGTAGCAGGATCAACTCAAAGCACCATTGGAATACACACTTCGTGTCTGGATAAACAGCTCTTCAAACACGAGGACCATCTCTTATATCTCTGATCTACGATCTGATGTCTTTGAGCATAAATAAAGGTTTCATATAGAACTGAAAAGGCTGCCTCTTATTTGAACTCCTATGAATCTTATTAATCTGCAGAGGTGCAATAAAGTTCGACCCCTTTATGATTTTCTATTTCTGCATAAGTTTGAGCTAAAACTTTCCATAAGTCCTGAAAGCAGAACCAAATCAAACATCACTCTGATCATGGATTTACTGATGAAGATGATCAGTGTTTCATATCTTCGAGGGTAAAAGTCTGTGACTCTGCTTTCAGTATCTGCTGTGTCTCCTCTTGTTCAGTAATAACTGTATCTAAACGTTTCCGTAACGGTTGATCAGTCCTGCACTAATCTGAGTTCATTCCTCCACAAACCAGCTTCAGCTCTGTGATGTTGGTGGTTTCCTCCATCAACTGCTGCTCCAGCTCCTTCATAACATCTCTACTGGATTAAGATCAGGACTCTGACTGGATCAGTCCAGAACATTACCTTCATTCTTCTTTAACCTTTTTTGGTAGAACCACTTGTGTGTTTAGGGTCATTGTCTTTCTGCATGAACCACACTCTCTAAAGATGCAGCTCACAATTCTTCAATGATGGTAAGTGATCCAACAATCAGAGAAACGTTCAGTCAAAAAATCCCAAACATAGAAAATATGACCGAACTACAAAAATTACAAATGTTCCTCGACGAAGGCAGAACAGCACCTCTCGCCACCAGACATGTGACAACATGTCACCGCCTGAAGGACAGCGAGTAACACTCATCACATCACACCCTACTGACCACACCACCTACACCCTACTGACTACATCACCTACACCCTACTGACCACTCCACCTACACCCTACTGACCACACCACCTACACCCTACTCACTACTCCACCTACACCCTACTGACCACTCCACCTACACCCTACTGACCGCACCACCTACACCCTACTGACTACTCCACCTACACCCTACTGACCGCACCACCTACACCCTGCTGACTACTCCACCTACACCCTACTGACCACACCACCTACACCCTACTGACTACTCCACCTACACCCTACTGACCACACCACCTACACCCTACTGACCACAGCCACCCAAAACAACTGTAAATAACAATGTACATACCTGTTTGTATTGTTATGTAGATCCATGTGTACACATGTATATATGTATGTATATATATGTATATATGTGTGTGTATATGAGTATATGAGTATATGTGTATATGTATGAATGTATATATGTCTTGAAAATCTTTAATTGTATTTTTATATGTTTACTTTATTGTATTATTGTCCTGTTGTAATGTTTCTGTGCTTTGACAACATTGTTAAAAGAACAGTCACAACAATAAAGCAAACAAATTAAAATTGAAAATTGATCCTCTCTCTCTCTCTCTCTCTCTCTCTCTCTCTCACATACATATACACATATACTCATATACACATACATATATACATATACACATATACTCATATACACATACATATATATACATATATATACATATATATACATATACTCATATACACATACATATATATATACATATACACATATACTCATATACACACACACACACACACACACTCTGTCTGTCTCTTTGTCTCTCTCTCTCTCTCTCTCTCTCACATATACACATATACTCATATACACATACATATATATACATATACTCATATACACATACATATATACATATACTCATATACACATACATATATATACATATATACATATACTTATATACACATACATATATATATATATACATATACACATATACTCATATACACACACACACACACACACACTCTGTCTGTCTCTTTGTCTCTCTCTCTCTTGCTCGCGGTCTCTCTCTCGCTCTCTCATTGGCTCAACGGCGGCTGTATGTAAATGTATGTAAGTTTCTGATTGGCGGCCGTGTCTGTCAGTCACAGCCCGTGTCCAATAGGAATGGGCGGTGCTCCGTGTTACTGAGCTGCGCAGTGAGGAAGATGGACGGTCGCGGATACGGATCAGGTCTCTGTTGATTTATTTACTCGTTTTTCTGGTTTAATATCAGCTTTATTAACCGGTGTGTGAGTCGGTGTGAGGCGGGTTCGACCGGTTCTGAGCGCGGTTCGGCCGCGGGGCGGGGGGAACTCTCCAGTCCACCTTAAATAGGCCTGCGCGTGAGCGCTGCTTAAGGTGGAGCGGAGAGTTCGCTCTGCGTCACGGTGTGTGTGTGTGTTTAAGGTGGATTTAAGGGGGATTCTGTGTTTACAGTGGGGTTTGGGCGGGTTTGGCGGTGTTCGGTCGTAATAAACTGGATTAATAAAGCTGAGCGTTTCGGTGTCTGACTGATTAAACCGGATTAAATGTCAGATAAGTGTCTGAAAGGCTTTATTAAAGCGTGTCTGTCTTTAAGGCTCTGTTTTGGAGCAGATCAGATCAGTTAAAATGGAGCCTCAGTAAGATGGCGGCTCAGCTCCTCCATTGTTCTTCTAAAACCCCTGATCAATAATCAATAATCAGCTGCGAGGGAGGAGCTGATCTCTAAATCCCCTGATCAATGATCAGTAATCAGCTGCAAAGGAGGAGCTGATCTAAATCCCCTGATCTATAATCAATAATCAGCTGCGAGGGAGGAGCTGATCTAAACCCCCTGATCAATAATCAATAATCAGCTGCGAGGGAGGAGCTGGTCTAAATCCCCTGATCAATAATCAATAATCAGCTGCGAGGGAGGAGCTGGTCTAAATCCCCTGATCAATAATCAGCTGTGAGGAAGGAGCTGATCTAAAACCCCTAATCAATAATCAGCTGCAAAGGAGGAGCTGATCTAAAACCTCTGATCAATAATCAATAATCAGCTGCGAGGGAGGAGCTGGTCTAAATCCCCTGATCAATAATCAGCTGTGAGGAAGGAGCTGATCTAAAACCCCTAATCAATAATCAGCTGCAAAGGAGGAGCTGATCTAAAACCTCTGATCAATAATCAATAATCAGCTGCGAGGGAGGAGCTGGTCTATGGACGGTGATTGAAATGCAGGTAAATGACGTATGAGAGCACAATTTTTAGGCCATATTTTTTAGTATATAATTAATAACTTTTAATATTCGACTAAATAACATCTGACAACTGAATAATGAAGCAATTAAAATAAAAGCTGCACATCTGTATCACACACACACACACACACACACACACACACACACACACACACCCCAGGGGGCAGTGAGCACACATACCTAGAGTGGTGGGCACCCCTATCCTTGGTCACTGGGCAGCAGCTGCGGAGTTCAGTGTCTTACTCAGGGGCAGTTCAGTCATTCCCTGCCGGTTCAGGGGATCGAACCAGCAGTGTTCCGGTCACAGGGCCGGTTCCCCAAACCACCAGCTGTTCCACTTAATCCTGAACCTGGAACTTGCGACTGAAGCTGTTGGTAATGAGTGTCTTTTTCCCCTTTTCTCTCACAGGGTTCTCCAGTTGGGGTGGTGGAGGAGGCTCTTCCAGAGGTAAGATTTAATGCTGTTATATGTTTACAGTATTAGATACGCGCTCTTTTCCCAAAAAAGACTTCCCAAAGTGCGTCGCTGTTCACTCATATCTGCAGCCAGACTGTAGCGGCTTGAATTAGATAGTTGAATAAGTCTCACGATTAATTGAAAGTTTTACCTCGATTACGATGAATGAGCAATTTCGTTTTTTCCAGCGTTGTCTTCACTTTGCTTCACTAAAGCGTTTCTCATTGATACAAGCGACTGGGTGGAGGCACATGACCCTGCAGGTGCCCCAGGACCAGGAACACTGCTTTAATGCATGCACTAGAAGAAGGATGTCTAGTCTCTACAAACGCTTGATTCCACTCATTTCATTAGTTTTCAAACAACTGATCCGTATGGTTGGTATGAACCTGCAGCCACACACTTTGCGCATAAGATTGGACACCCCTGCACTATGAAGAAAACGTACGTTGGAGGAACATCAGTAGTGACCTGAGTTCAGGTATGGGAAACTGCATCAGAGGGAAAAGTGGGATCTATATCCCTACTTGAAGCTGTGCTCAGGTGGTGGTGGGTGTTCCACAAGACGTTCAGGTCTCCGACGCTAGTGAATCTGTCGGTCCTCAGATTTGCAAAGTGGAGATGGAGCAGAATGGAGCTTTATGGTTGGGAAATAGAAGAGAAACAAACCTTTACCAGCAATTAACCCGTTTGGAAAAGAATGATCCTTCTGCGGTTGTCAAGAAGATTCCGCCACACTCTCTAAGCGTCTGAATTTAAAGAATCTGGCTTTTACCAGAGTAGATCTTGGCTATTTTCAGAGCTTCAGAAAAATCACTCCATGGTAGTTTTTGGTTTCTTAAAGGCAGTTAATTGCAAACTCTATACAACCCCTTCTACTCCCAGGTTCGGGCAACTATGATCTCTACGGCTATAAGGACATGTCTGGAGGGTACGGAGGCAGAGGGGATCAGATGAAGAGAGGTCTATCTGGGGGTTCTTTTCTGTCCTCCACTGGAACAAATGCAGATGTTGTAATTGCCAAAATTAACCAACGGCTCGATATGCTCACCCAGCTGGAGGGAGGCATGAAAGGGGGTCGCAACGACAGGTAAGGTTGATGCATCTTTTGTGTTTATTAGCTTATTTTTGCACTGCTGAATGGTCCTTCTTTACCAGCGGCGCGTACAAGGTTTGTTCAAGAAGTATCCGACCTTTATTCATAACAATATTCTTTTCGGATACAACGATCTTACACTGGTCTCTTGGGCAGTGGTTCTGCTGCTGTCACAAGCAGCACTGGAGCGCCTCTTTTGCGATGGTCCGCAGCTGGTCCGTTGCATTCTGCACAATGTCCTCTCTGGACTGAATGTATGGGTGTTTTGTGATTCTGTGGGACGCAACAACCAGAGTTGTGGGCAGCCTGCCTACTCTTCGCATTTCGTGCACTTTCCTGTACTTTGCCAGACTTCCTACTCGCCAGACATGGCTCCGTGTGACTCCTGGCTTTTCCATAAGCTGCAAAAACCTCTGAAAGGGAGCAGATTTTATGTAGATGAGGTGTTCCAGAGCTGTTTCTGACACCTACTGAACTGTGTCCCAACCCAAGGGGACTACTTTGAAGAAGACCAGTGCAAGATTGCTGTATTTGAATACAAGTATATTTATGAATAAAGGTCAGATACTTTTTGAATACACCTCAAATTGTAATTCTAGGTGTTCCATCACCCTATTAAATTGCTTTTGTTCATCTTTGAGGAGACGCTTTCAAAGGTGCCTTTTAAGGAAGGGTCGTTGGTTTGTGGTTCTTTACACCTTTGGCCTGAAACCCATTACTAATGCAAGTGTTTTAGCTACCTTAAGGTACCTTTGGATAGTTGTATTATCTTTTCCTTTTGCCTGTTCAGACAGTCACACCATTCTTTTAAGGAAGTGATTAGCACCTTTTGGCCTCATTGTTGGTATGATGTTCCTGTTGTGCAGGTTCTCACTAGTGTCAATTATTCTGGCAAAGGTAACTTCAGGCCATGATTTGTTCTTTTACCTGCTAGATCTTTTAGAGCAGGAGTGTTCCAAATCAAATCAGTGTTGAAGTGCCAAATAAGATCAATAAGTGTATTCCTTTGGTGTTCGGTTTGAAGGTCAAAGGTTCTGTAGCAAGGATATCGGTACAACATAATGGTTCATTTCTTTGTGTTGCTTGTTTCTTGAAGGTAAGGATGAAAGGATACCACAAAACATATTACTCTGCGAGATCTTTGTTACTTAAACAATTTGCATGTCACCAAAGCATGTTCTGTTGTCCCAGCTTGAGGGAGCACTGCTTACGAGTGCCAGGATAGGAACTGTTTCAGAATATCACTTTGCAGCATATTCCAGTATCCTAAGATCCACCCATTTCTTACTGTAACACTGACCCTCTGAAGTCCCTAACATGTGGCTTGTCTCATCTTTGGCTGTGGTTTGCAAAGTACACCCACTGTCTGCCAAAGGGTGTTCTGAAAATGATGCTGTCATTAGTCCTCATTTCCAGAAACCTGTTGACTTGAACTCTCTCTCTTAAGATACTGTTTACATCAAGACTAAAGGGAACTCAGTGTTGCATGGTAGTCCAATGCATTCCCTTTTATTGACACACATGCCCTGGTACAGTGGTGTGATCCTTAACGCTTCAGACATAGCTTTGGTTGATCTACTCTTTATGTATTTGGTACAAAAGTGAGTCTTATTTGTCCCATCACTTAAGTTTCTTGCTAAAATGCTTGGTATACTGAAACACGGTCTTGATCTCTTTCCAACAAGCCCAAAAGTCTTGATCTTTCGAGCAGTGTTGGTGCGGCTGTGTCACAAATTTGCAAGGTCTTAACCTCTTTCAAGTAAGTTTGGTACAGCTGTATCCCAAATGTCTAAGGGCTCAGGTCTTCCCGATAAGCTTGGTACAACTTCTTTCTGAAAGATCTCTTGTGTGTTACAACCATATTTGAAATTTACAAGGGCTTGATCTCTGCCCAGCAAATGTGGTACAGTTGTATCCCAAATTTGCAGGGGCTCGAGCTTTTCCAAGCAAGCTTGGTACAGCAGTATTCCAGTGGTCAGTTCTTCCCAATAAGCTTGTTACGACCACAAACAAAATTTGCAAGTGCTTGATCTGTTCCCAAGAAGATTGGTCTACCTGTATCCCAAAATTGCAAGGGCTTGATCTCCTTCCAGCAAACCTGGCACTGTCATATCCCAATTTGCAAGGGCTCAGGTTCTACCAACAAGTTTGGCACAGCCACATCCCAAGTTTGTGAGGGTCAAATGGGATTGCATGGGCAAAAGTTTTACAATTACCCTAACCTTCTCCACTTTGCACCTGCTCTGTCCAAAGATTGGTGTAGGGAATGGATTGGGTGAATGCTACCTGGTAACACATCATCTCTTCCAAAGAAAGATCAGTGTGGTATCCTTTGGAACACTTTAAACACATTTAAGCTGATAATTATTTTTAACCTTTCTCTGTAGTGAGACATCGAGAGAAAGTGAGAGTAAATGAATAAAGGGTGGGGGGATGAGAGACTGAAAGAGAAAAAGGAAAAATATGAGGGTGCCACTGCTTCATCTCTTGCTTGCTCTGCGCCTCCCTCCTTCTGCAGGTTTGACCAGTACGAGTCTTTCGACTCGCGCTCCTCAGCCCTTGGCCCCCGCGATCTCTACAGATCCGGTAACTATGGTTACGGGGACTCCCGGGGCGACATGATGGCCCAGCGTGGAGGCATGGGCTTCGGGGGGATGGGCGGAGGAGGTGGTGGTGGCTTTGACAACTCTGCCTCCTACGGATCCGCCAAAATGCGGCAGGCTCGAGACGCCTTCTCAGGCTCCGGCTGGGGGGCGGGACAAAGGTCCCCACGCAGAGGTGGAGCGCCAGGGGGGCGCGGCTTTGGCCGTAGGCAAGAGCACTCCTCTATGGGGGGTGGAGGTGGGCGGAGCGGGGGGCAAGGCCACTCCCCCTCAGGACGAGGCAAGCTGCCGTCGCTCCTAGCCCCCCGCATGTACCCCGACAGCGGGGCCTTCCAGCCTCAGCATGGCTCCCAGGACTATCCTGTCCGGCACTTTGGAGGGGGCCCAAGGGTCAACCGACAACGCACCCACAAGAGACCCCTCAACCGAGTAAGTACCTCCAGCAATGCACTGGACTTGAACCATCAAACCCCCAGACCCCCTCACCTCCTACTCCAGCCTGCCAAGCTTGAGGAGTGGAGACATTTGTGGAAATGATATTCTCTTACTCCACCTGCCACTGTCTGCTAGGTCACATCTGCAATTGTCCTGTAAATCTTTAGTAACCTTTGAATAGAAACTTCGGCCACTACTTACTTGATCAGAGCAGACTGTCCTCTTTTTAGCTAATTTCTTTCTCATGGCCTCATTCTTTTGCCCCAGTTCAGATGAATTGCCATCCTACGGGATGCTCTCAGCTCAAAGTTGAGGTTTATTTGAAAGTATTGGTATCAGTACCTCCTGTAATCCCTGAATTGAAGTCAGTCCCAATTATGAATATGAAGCTGAGAATAGCTTAATTATGGATGTACAGCATATAACAGTACCAGGCATGTCAAATGACAAAGTTGAAGGTATGTCCATGAAGGTAAGTGCATGATGTTTCACCCCATGATTGTCTTATGTTGTCGTTGACTGTGGTTATTGTTTAGCCCCTTTCACACTCAACTCAGTGTAAGGTAATTGACGCATCTTAAACTCGATTAACAACTATAGAAAGCTTTTGAGTTCACTTAATCACTGTTGTCTGACTTTGATCTCTTGGTTTGAGTCTTAGTTCTCAAGCAGAGGTAGGCAATTCTAGTCATGTCTTGTGGGGTGTTCGCGGTATGCGGTGGTCAGTACCTACCAAATGTGCACAGAAGGACAACTGGACAGCTGACGACCATCTATGATCAAGCTTGTACTGTGGTGCCTGTTCGATTTGCACAGTTACTCTTATTGACGTGAAGTGCTGGTCCAGCCAGGGGATCATGGGAAGAGTTGGTCAATTATAGCTCCTAGTTTTGCAAAGCAACTTGGATCGGGAGGATGGGGAAGGCAGGTTTACCCACTCTGCTTGGCTTTGTAGATGACTACAACCCAAAACCCAACACAGCCCTGAATTTCAGGTTCACCAACCCCTTTGAACCTTGGAATTGAAACCCTTCCCCTATATAAAAGTCGTTAGCGTGTGAAAGGGGCTTGTGTGTTTACTCAGGCTTTCTGTTGCACAGTTCCTCTGTGTGTCTCTGTCTGTCTGTAAGGCTACGTTCACACAGCAGGTAAAGTGTCCCCAATCTGATTCTCGCCAAATCCAGACCTTTTTTTTTTTTGTCTGTTTTTTTGGAACTGGTGTGATCTACTGATATTGTTTAAACAGAGAAGTCTCAATATTTGAGGTCTGTTACCTTTCTCGCAGTCACCTGGCCTCACATTTATAAGAAATGTTGAGTTGGATTGAAGTTCCTTTGATGTATTGGATTTCAGAATTACATTGAAAAAAGTGGCCCGAATCGGAACTCGAAGGACCTGTTTACACCTGGCATTAACATGCGTTTTGGGTCCGGGTCGTATCCAGTATTTGACTGGATTCTGTGTGACCAGATGAGTTCTGATTTTACTTTATCAACAGTTATATCATTTACGTTTTGCTTCCTGTAAAGTATGTCTTGAAAGATCCTGCTCTGGGAGCCTGAGAACCTCTGAGAATGACCGTAGTGGTTCTGCAAGAACAGTTCTATTAGAAGTATTTTACCCGCACAAAGTATAATACTGCTGTCGTTTACTGGGAACGAACCATGTGTGAGAGGACAGATCCACAGTAATAATTACTTGCATTGACACTGTTTTTTTTTTTTTTCCGTCTCTGACCACCTCTGAATGTGGTTGGAGCGATCCTGTAGTAATCTGATCCCAGCAGGTTGTGTGGTGTCTTCGGGATTTACACTTATGTGTCCGAAATCCGAACGTGATCCGATCACCCAAAATAGATGCTAATGCCAGGTGTTAAGATGGGCTCCAAGCGTAACCGGGAGATGGGGTTGCTGCCAGTGCTGTGGTTTTCCCTGTAACCAGGCTTTTTAAGGGGGGATCCCTCCACCGGACGACTGAACAAAAGGGGTTAAATGGTCAAAACCAGCCCTGTAGGACCGCACCTCAGACTCGGAATTCCCTCTCCGGATATCGGATCCAGTGTGAATGTCGTTCACACAGAACACAACGTCTTTGAGCCACTTTGACCTCCTGTCTGAACGTAGCTGTAGTCTGTTAATCCGTGCTCATGTTGTCCCGTCTCAGAACGCTGTTTGTGTTTCTAGTCTCAGGTGTTTTGAGAGTAGCTGCTGGTGACCTTGCGTGTTTTAATGTGTGTGAATGTGTTGCTATAGCAACAGGTGAAACCCCAACGCGATGGACAGAAGAAGAGGAAGCAGACTCTGACTGCATCTGATGAGCCCGAGTCTAAAATGGGCAAGACCGAAACCACAGGAGACGACAACACTGGTAACAGTAATTTCCCCCGCTGTGCGATGCTGAACCTGTTTCAGGGTCCTTCAGCAGATTCATTCACACTGTCCTTTTGTTAGCATACACTTTGTCCATGTCAGCATTGTAATTTGGGATCTCTGTCTGCCAGAAGAAGGAGGCGATTTGAAGGAGGAGAACGAGGCGGGAGCTGCCGCTGAGGTGAGAATTCCAGCCTTTCCGGTTCGTCTTAAGTTTCACAGGGTTGTTGATAACCTCGCAATAATGCTGCAACGTTTCTGAATTATTCTTTCTGTCCAGCAGGAATCTGAATCGGCAGTTGAAGGAGGCAGTGGTGGCAAGTCGTTTTACGATTATTTATATAAAATGTTTTATCAATGTTTAAATCACATTAAAACTATGTAGAAACAATATGTCACGTAAGAACCACGTTTCTAATGGCGTCAATCTTACTGTGTTGCTTTAGAGTCGGCTGTCAAAGAGGAAAAGGCTCAGCCAAAGACCAAGCCGCAGGGAAAACAGACCCCGCCCTCTGCTTCCAAGCTCCGGAAAAGGCGGGGCTTCTTTGAAAGGTCAGGGTTCAAAGTTTGTGCCCCTCCTCCTCTGGTGAAAATGGCGGCTGGGTTGTGAAATTGTGAAGTTTGGTTTTCTGACCGGTGGTCGTCCCCCCTGCTTGTGGTTTTCCAGGCTGACCTTCGCGTGCTCCATCTGCAAGTTCCGCTCGTTCTACAGTGAAGAAATGGAGGCCCATCTGGAGAGCAAGTTCCACAAAGATCACTTTAAGTTCCTGTCCAACCAGCTGTCGAAACCGACCACGGACTTCCTGCAGGTACTGCGCGTCGCGCACCTTACTGCTGTAATGATTGATACTCAGCGTTCACTGAGCGGTCACGTGATCAACACTGGACGTGTCTGTTTTTTTTAGGAGTATCTGAATAATAAATATAAGAAGACGGAGCAGAGGGTCAATCAGATGGAGAACCATAGCGCCGCTATCTGTCAGGTGTACAAAGAACAGGATCTGACCAGAGGTGTGACTCTCACCGTTTTGTTCTTCAATTTTTGTTCATGTTTTACATGTTTCTTAGTGTGTGTGTGTGTGTGTGTGTGTGTGTTTGTTTCAGACATTGGTATGGAGCATTTCGTGAAGAAGGTGGAAGCAGCGTATTGCGCGGCCTGCGATCTCTACATTCCAATGAATTCCGTCCTCCCGAGACACATCAAATCTCCTGACCACAACTACAACCGCAAGGTACGCACACCCTCAAATCACCTGAGCTGTGCGTCACAATTTCATCCACCCTCAGCTCACGGTGTAACCAGCAAACTGATTGGCTCTTTTTGTTGAAGGACTTTTATCCGTAAATGGACGCCACGTTCAGTGATACCCAAAATTCCAGATCATGTATCCAAATATTATCACCTTTTAATTCAGCGTTTATTGTCTCCATTTTTCCATTTGAATGTGTGTTTTGTTGATCTTCCAGGCGATGATGGAGCAGTCTAAGAGGGCCTGTCTGTCTGTTGCTCGAAGCATTCTCAACCACAAGGTCATCGGGAAGAAGCTGGAGAGTTATCTGAAGGTGCATACGCCTCTTTGTTTGCTCGTCAGGGCTGTGACAGTATACAAGTAATGGTTCGGACCAGACAGTTTATGATTTGGGAACAACAGGTGAAGGAAAGCTGCAGGTTCGTTTTAGCTCATCTGAAGTCATGAAGTTCTTCGCTGAGGGAGCCGATACAGCCTGTAGAACCTGAATTAAACAGTAGATGTTCGTGGACACACACAGACACCATCCTGGTCCTAAAATGGAGGATGTGATGTTTATTTCCAGTCGTTTCAAAGCTAAAGGTGCGATTAAGAATAGAGCGAGACAGCAGAAAGGCCAGCGGGACAAACAAGACTGCAGTTCCCAGTTTACTTTCCTAATGTTGTGATTGGTTAAGTCTGAAGGAGCC
Source organism: Acestrorhynchus altus (assembly GCA_034509495.1). Taxonomy (NCBI): domain Eukaryota; kingdom Metazoa; phylum Chordata; class Actinopteri; order Characiformes; family Acestrorhynchidae; genus Acestrorhynchus; species Acestrorhynchus altus. Next base: position 50,699,458 of record CM067502.1, on the reverse strand, counting down.
GTTGGCTCTGTGGAGCATCAGGTTAACCCTTGTGTCCTTCTGGTCTCAGGGTGAAAACCCCTTCATTGGCAACCAAGACGAACAGGACCCTGAGGACTCCATGCTGATGGAGGTCTCCGGAGGCGACGCGGCCAACGAGAGCCTGATTGAGGATATCAAAGTGGAAGAGGCGGAGCCTGCTGCAGAGGGGGCGGAGCCTGCTCCAGATGCAGTGGGAAATGGGGAAAACCATGAAGATAAGGTTGAGGTGAAGATGGAGGAAGGTGAAGGAGGAGAGCAGGAGCAAGGCGGAGAGGAGCAAGTAGGAGAAGAGGAGGAGGAGGAGGCGGCAGAAGGTGTGGAAGTGGGAGAGGAGGAGGAGGGAGAGGGAGTGGAAGTCGGAGAGGAGGAGAAGCAGGAGGGTGAAGGCGACGCTGACGTCCAGCAGGAGGAGCAGACCTCGTAATCGAGCGAAGACCTCGGACGCGGTCCCTCAGCTGTGACCCGGGACCAGCTGGACTGACGCAGCGTTTCGAGTCTAGTTTAAATATGAGTTCTTATGAGATGCTTCTGAAGATAAATGATAATTTGGCCTGTTTCTAGATGTTCTTTTTATTTGTTTTAAATCATCCTGTCGGAGAGGTTCTGTAGTGATGAGATCTTTGATTGTCTCGAGTCCAGCGCTGGAGGTGTGGCAGAAATGTAGCACCGATTCATGAGATTTTTATTTTTGATCAGAATTCACAAGATGAACTGCCGAGTGTTTGACGTTTCACAGCTGCTCCTCCTGATTCAGTAGTTGGGATTATTAAATACATTTTCTGTCGTAGTCGTCACCTTTATTCCCCACGATGTGACTCTGACTTCCCCTTGTGTTAGTATTAAATGATGAATGGACCAATAGAAATGCTCTAAACGACTTCAAATAAAGTCTTTTTACATGGACTTTCACTGAAATTGAGTTTCCAATGAATTATTCTCCATCGGTTGCTGTTAGGTTGTCTGAGAGATGATCCGTTTTGCCCATCCCAGCACCATATTCAGTTCCAGCCCGAATCAAAGTGGACCCAGTGTCCCCACCCACTCACTCAGGTCGGTTCTGCCCTTCGAGCCGTTATTAGGAAAGTGAACTGGAGGTGGAGCAAGAGCTGTTCTTAAACCAGTGACCAAACCTAATATGACCCAATGCCCACCTGGACGGTTCAGAGTCCCCGTTTCAGTCCTGACCCAGCTGAGGAACCGGGCTGGTTCTGATCCATATACACACGTGTAGTTCCCTCGCCTTTAGTGTCCAGTCTGATCAAATCGAAGGCCTCTGGATCGCCAGCCCCGCCCCCTTCCCTCGCCCTCCTCGTTCAGCTGCGAGACGTGTACTGGTGTGTGTTTATAGGATAGGCTGGTTCTGACTTTACTGGCATGATTTTCTGTTTCTGAGATTGTGATTTTGGAGACGTCATGGTTCTGTTTTTTAGTTTTCTTTTCTCAGATTTAAACCTTCACAGACCGGTTCCACTCCGATTTGCCTCCAGGAGAAAATAAATGTTTGTAAAATCATGCTGTGTGTTTGTGGGCTTTTATTCCCATCTGACCTGTCATTTAATGAAATCATTTCAAACCAGTGCAGGACATTAAAGGGTTAATTGTCAATGAGACAATAGATTGTCTCTCATTAAAAGCCTAAAACATTCGTTTTTTTTACTTTCTTTTCTCATATTTGTTTTTTTAACCAATTAAAACAAGCCTTGTTTAAAACTTGCATTTAAATGTTAAACATCTATAATTTTATATATATAATCAAATTACTCAAGTATATTTTTAAATTATGTAATTTTGATACTTTTTAAATATGTATTTTATATTTATCAAAATTACATACATAAATTATATATTTTTTTATGTAACATTAAAACGTTAAAATTACACATGGAAAAACTAAATATTTTGAATGTATAACTACATAAATATGTACTTATTAAACACATTACACAAGTATAAGAAATACATACTTAAAAGAAATACATAAAAATGACATTTAAAATGTATAAATATGAACATTAATGTACATCTAGTTATACATACATAAAGTATGATAAAAAACTACATATAGTTTATAGTTATTTATATATATATATATATATATATATATATATATATAAACATTTAAAAGTACATTAATAATGTATGTCCAGTTAGTTCATATGTAATGTTTATACATATAAAATACATAAATATATATAAAAAATTAACATTTAAATATTTTAAAGTATAAATATATAAAAATGACATTTGAAATGTATAAATATGAACATTAATAATATATCTAGTTATAAGTTCATATGTAAAGTTTATAATTATAAAACAGTTTTTAGACGTAAATCTTAATATTTAATGATTAAATATTTAAAAGTATAATAAATGTAAAGTTTGAGTGTCACTAAATGTTTTTTGATGTAATAAATTGTTTATATTCATTAGGAATCATTAAATCTGTATTTTAATAAAGTACATAATAAAAGTCCTTTTGGCGACGAAGGGGTTCCTCGGGGGCGGGGCCGTGCGTCCTGCGTCATCGCCGGGCTGTTGCGTCATCGCGTATGTTTTTCGGCGTCGCGGCCGCGCTGACAGCTCCGCGCTGAAGGTAAATAAGTGACCGACACGGCCGCGGACGGCGGTTCCGGGCGGAGCGGAGCGCTGGGCTGAGAGAACCGCAGTGACCCGCGCTGATCCGCACTGACCGCGGCGGTCAGAGAAAGCGCGGCTCCGCTGTCTGCTGGTCGGACTCTGCGCTCGCGGCGGAACTTCAGCCCCGTGCGAAGGTGCGGAGCGTGGACGGGCCGAGGCCGCCCGCTGTGATCATAACGCCGCTTTTCGGCCTTTACGCGCCGCGTCTGTGTCCGTTTGGTTGAGCTGAGTGAAGCCGCAGACAGGCCGTGACAGCGGTTACGCTCCCTGCGCAGCGCCGCGCCGCTCTGCCCGCGATGCGCCGCACGGTGGCGTAACCCGCTCTGTGAATAGCAGGCGGCCATGGCTTCCCTGCTCGGGGTTACGCAGCGCGGAGAGCGGGAACTCCAGTAGCGGACAGCGCGGCCACGCCCACATGCCTACGCCCTCCGCTCCGATTGGCAGCGTCCGTAAGCCCCGCCTCCTTCAATGTAACAAGTCTAAAAAATATTGTTTTATTTTTACGGTCATTTAAGTGTTATTTGTCGTTCATTAATTAATGTTATTTTTTATTATTTTTTTAATTAATTTATTATTTTATATATTTTCAATTAAGATGTTCAGACCAAACCAATGACAGTGTTTTAAACATAGTCGACGAAGGACTATTATGATCAAAATTAAATCGTACGCCATGGAGTCAGATTTGCAAAGAGAGGGGACAGGACCGCCCTCTCGAAGCAGGCGCGTCACAATGACGTACGTGGCTGCAATCTCGCAAGAGCTCAGTCGCTGAGAGGCGGAGCTTAATTCTCATTGGTTAGAAATTACGTGGAAACAAATATGTTCTGTATATTAAAAAATCGTGATTTTCTAGACTAGCTTTTTTAAATAGCACTACTTTATTGTTGTTTTTCTCTGCAAACGTAATAAACATTATTTAAAATGTGACATAAAAATATTATTATTATTATTAATATTATTATTATTATTATTATTATTGTTATTAAAGGACAGCATTGTGGTCACCTCCAGTCACCAGTTATTAAAGTAAACGTGGCTTCAGCTTCGTTATTGTGACGCGTTCATTAGAACGACCGGTTCAGAATCACCGTCCTCTTTAAAGCGGCTTTAACTTCAGAATCGGGTGAATCAGGTCTGATTCCGATTCATTCTGAAGCTCCGCCCCCTGACTCTGAGGTTGCTGTTAGGTCGAGTTATATATGTCTGTATATACGAGTAATGATGATGCTGTTTTCCTTGCAGTGATGTCAGTTATGGCTGTCTCCCTTTTGGCTCCGCCCATCTCACGCCTGATTCCACACTGAACTCTGGGTGGTTCCAGGCCCAGATCTGACCATATCGGAATGGGGGACGGCGTGGAAGCCACTCCCCTTATGCTTAACCCTCAGCCCCCCGAGACCACTAACAGCACCCACCCTCCCAGGGTGACCAATCAGCTGCAGTATCTGCTGAAGGTGGTTCTGAAGACACTTTGGAAGCATCAGTTCTCATGGCCCTTCCAGGCTCCCGTAGACGCGGTCAAGCTACACCTGCCTGTGAGTGTGTGTGTGTGTGTGTGTGTGTGTGTGTGTGTGTGTGTGTGTGTGTGTGTGTGTGTGTGTGTGTGTGAGACTGTGAGACATGTAAGAGTCGTATTTTTCATGTTCTCTCTCAGGATTATTATAAGATCATTAAGAGTCCGATGGATATGGGGACGATAAAGAAGAGGCTGGAGAACCGATATTACTGGAGTGCTCAGGAGTGTATACAGGACTTCAACACTATGTTTACCAACTGTTACATCTACAACAAGGTACACACACACACACACACACTATAAACACAGAGTTTGATGTGTTTTTCTCAAGATTAAAGTGCTGAATACAGTGTTCATTTTTCCTGCTTTGTTTCTGTGTGTGTGTGTGTGTGTGTGTGTGTGTGTGTGTGTGTGTGTGTGTGTGTGTGTGTGTGTGTGTGTGTAGCCTGGTGATGATATAGTGTTGATGGCGGAGTCTCTGGAGAAGATGTTTCTGCAGCAGATCTCAGAGATGCCTCAGGAGGAGACTGAGGTCCAGTCTGTACCGAGGGGCCGCGGCAGGGCCAAACGGGACACAGGTGTGTGTGTGTGTGTGTGTGTGTGTGTGTGTGTGTGTGTGTGTGTGTGTGTGTGTGTGTGTGTGCGCGCGCGCGCAGCTTTGAGGGTGTGATATAAACCTGATATTATCTCTCTCCATCAGCTCCGCCCTCTCTCCTAGCTGACTCCTCCTCTCCAGAATCTCTCGCCTTTTCCGTTTCCTCTGTGACCGAAGTTGTCCCCGCCCCTCCGGACCCCTCCTTCTCCATCAACTGTCTGTCCAGCTCCACGGCGGACGTCACCACCTCTGTCGTCACAACGATGCCCAGCAGACCTGTGCTCCAGACCATCACACCCATCACCAAGGTGAGCAGTGAGGACTGGTCCTGATTCTGATACCGACCCGATTCGTATCTGATTTCCGCTCAGAATCGTTTTAAACTCGGGACACGTTCTGTTTCTCACTCTCTGATTATGATTTTGAAGTGGGATTCTGTACTGGTCCCAGTCTGATTCCGAACTCATCCTGAAGTGGTTCTGATTCACAGCAGAGGAAGAGTCAGAAGAGAAAGGCTGACACCACCACCCCAAACACCAGCGACCAGCTGAGCGAGTCGTCTCCTGTGGCGACGGAGCCCCGTCCCCGGAGGGAGAGCGGCCGGCCCAGGCGGGACATGCCGGACTCGGGGGGCATGGTGGGGGGTCCGACGGTGCCCCCTGGCCCCCAGGTTCACTACTGCAGAGGGTTGCTGAAGGAGATGTTGTCCAAAAAACATGCATCCTACGCCTGGCCGTTCTATAAACCTGTGGACACCAAGGCTCTTGGTCTCCATGACTACTATGACATCATCAAGCATCCCATGGACCTCAGCACCATCAAGGTACACACAGTCACACCCTGATCTGCAGTGGTTCCCACAGGACCACAGATCTTATGTAGGTGGTGGGTCATTCTCAGGTCTGCAGCACACACACACACACACACACACACACACGCAGTGTTTGCCATGCTGTGTTGAGTGTATGTCGTGTGTTCTGCAGATGAAGCTGGACAGCTGGCAGTATCCAAACGCTCAGGTGTTCGCTGCAGACGTCCGGCTGATGTTCTCCAACTGTTACAAATACAACCCCCCCGAGCACGACGTGGTGGGCATGGCCCGGAAACTACAGGTGAGGAGGGGTACAGGTGTATGAGAGTTCAGGGTTTCGGTTATTTGAAGGTTCTCTGTGAGGTTCTCCTCACAGCAATGTTCCAACAGTTAGTGTGAAGCCTTCACAGAGGAGTGCAGGCTGTTACTGATGGGACAAGCTCTTCATTAAGGAAGGTGTATTGAGTGTCCCAAACTTATGTCCCTAAACTTACATGTAATTACCATGTAGTGTAATTACATACTTAATTACCCAGTTCATTACGTTTGGTAGCACGACACACTACACATCCCATAATTCTCTTCTGTGCTTCATAGGAACTTTTCGAGATGCGATTCGCGAAGATGCCGGACGAGCCAGAGGACACGCCCCATCAGCCCTCCCCCTCTCCCACCCTCCACCATCAGCCAGTCAAACAGCAGCCCACACAGGCTCCGCCCGCCAGCTCCTCCTCTGACGAATCAGAATCGTCCTCCGATGACACGGACCAGGAGCGAACTCAGAGATTGGCTGAGCTTCAGGAACAGGTGCTGGGCTGTTTCTAAGCACTTCCAAGTTGCTAAGTGGTTGCTATGGAATCCCCGGTGATTGCTATGGGGTTGCTAGGGGGTTGATTGGTACTGAATTGAATGTTGTGAATGGTAGCGCCGCCACAAGCAACAGTGTAACATGGCTTTGCTCTGTGTCGCCCCCTACAGCTGAAGGCCGTCCACGAGCAGCTGGCCGCTCTGTCGCAGCCGCCGGTTTGCAAACCCAAGAAGAAGGACAAGGAGAAGAAGGAGAAGAATGAGAAGAGGAAAGAGAAGCACAAAATGAAAAGCAGTGGCCTGCCCCCTCTCCTGGGGGAGGAGCTTATCACAGAAGCCACGCCCACACCGTTGCAATCAATCAAGAGAAACAAGCTCGCCAAGGAGCCGACCGATCTGAAAAGGATCAAGAAGCTTGAGTAAGACCTACATTTCCCACGTCGAAGCACGTAGATCTGACTCGATTTGAATTTTGGGAACGTGAGAGGGTTGAGTCCCACCACTAGACAAGCTGTGTGTGCATTTGCACAACTGTGTCAGCAATGGGTGCACCTTAAAATAGCTGAATGCATTGATTAAAAGGGTTGGCCATATAATGTATCTCTGTCTCACTTTGTCTCTCTCAGAAGGAAGGACGTAAAGCCTGGACGTCCACTAGCCGCTCCCTCGTTGGCCACACCCTCTCTGGTTCCTTCCCTGGAGCTGGAGGAGGAGGCTGGTTCTCAGGGCAAGACTGGAAAGCCCATGACGCTGGAGGAGAAGAGGCAGCTGAGTCTTGATATTAATCGGTTGCCTGGCAACAAGCTGGGTCGTGTGGTTCACATCATTCAATCACGAGAGCCGACACTGAAGAACTCAAACCCAGACGAGATCGAGATCGACTTCGAGGCGCTGAAGCCCTCAACGCTCAGAGAGCTGGAGAGATACGTCTCAGCCTGCCTCAAGAGGAAGAGGACAGCAGGTTAGAGTGTGTGTGTGTGTGTGTGTGTGTGTGTGTGTGTGTGTGTGTGTGTGTGTGTGTGTGTGTGTGTGTGTGTGTGGAGAAATTATGATCGATGTTATATGATGTAATAACTACTATAATAATAATGTAATAATATCGGCTGTAGATGCAAAGCTGAATGTAACAAAGAAGAAGACGGGCTCTTCATCAGGCAGCACTCAGTCCAACTCCTCAGACAGTGAAGAGTCTACAGCAGGTACACAAACCTCAGTGTATATCACAATACCTACATTTAGAGTTATTAATATTCACCCTAATGAGAGACTGTAGCTCCTCCTCCTCAGTGTATATCACAACACCTACATTTAGAGTTATTAATATTGACCCTAATGAGAGACCGTAGCTCCTCCCCCTCAGTGTATATCACAATACCTACATTTAGAGTTATTAATATTCACCCTAATGAGAGACTGTAGCTCCTCCTCCTCAGTGTATATCACAATACCTACATTTAGAGTTATTAATATTCACCCTAATGAGAGACTGTAGCTCCTCCCCCTCTGTGTTATTAATATTCGTGAATAATAATTAATATTCGTGTTTGTTTGGTAATAGGACCCGCCCCTAAGCAGAAGAAACCTCCTGCAACTAAAGAGGTCAAAAATTCAAAGCGTCCAGCAGAGGCTCCTCCTCAAAGTCAGACCACAGGGGTTCCGTCTGCGGCCCCCTTCACTTACCCCCCCACCACCACCCAGGCTCTGGAACCGTCTCATCTCCTCGGCAACAGCTTCGACTCTCAGTTCGGCCCACCTCTAGCACCTTCACACACACTCAACACACACACAAACTCACACACACACACACACTCTGAGACACACGGGACGACCGAGACACACCCCTTCCTCAACCACAATCCAGCTGCTCTTCCATCTCCAGGTGAGCACACACACACACACACACACACACACACACACACACACTCACACACACACAGACACACGTCCTACTTTAAGCTGAACCCATTGCTGACACAGATGTGGAAATGCACACACAGCTGATCTCGTCCCTGTAGAGAAGAACTGCCAATAGAATAGGACTCTCTGGAGCAGATAAACACACATGACCCTATTGTCTCCATGTCTAATAGCAGGTGTGGACTAGAGGGTATAAAGACCCCCAGCACTGAGCTGTGGAGCAGTGAATACAATCAAATCCTCACTGCAATGCTCCAGAATTTAGTAGAAAGCCTTTCATGACAGTTACTCCAACAAAAGCAGGACAGATTCTTTAATACCCTTGTTTTCAGGTGGTCCAATGGTTTTGTCCATATAGTGTTATGTCCATGATATTTTGTCCATCTCAACAAACCCATAAGCCCTGTGCACGTCTTAACCCTCTCTTTCTCTCTCTCTGTCTCTCTCTCTGTCTCTGTGTCTCTCTCTGTCTCTTTTTCTCTCTGTCTCTGTGTGTCTCTCTCTCTGTCTGTCTCTCTCTCTCTGTCTCTAGCTCTCCATATCGCCTTGCCTCAGCAGCCCTCTCGGCCCACCAGCCACGTCACGCCTCTCCCCCAAAAATCCTCTCCTCTTCCCGTCTCCCTCCTTCCAAAATCCTCTCCACCTCCCGTCTGTCTTCCTCCTACATCCTCCCCTCTCCCCCTGGCTCTCCCGCTTCCTCCGGCCCCCACCCTGCGGTCGTTACCTCCTCTAGGTCCGTCTCTTCTGGGCCAGCTTTCTGCCCAGCCTCCGCAGGCCCTGCTGGAAGACGAGGAGGACGACCCAGAGGAGACGTCGCTGCCACTCAGTCAGGTACCTTCAGTTTACACCTCACTCTGACGCGACTCCTCAGAGCACGATCTTGATGCGTCTCCCGTGAGTCTTGACGGACGATGGGTCGAGCAAAGCTCTGCTTCAGCCTTGAAGATGCAGTGTGTGCACTTGGAGGAGAAGCTTTTCTCCATTCAAGTTGAAGCGGTTACGGGACAAATTGAACCAATCTGGCAACCCCGCGCAGAGCAGATCGAATCAGAGTTCGATCGAAGAGAACCCCACTCCGCTGATTTCAGCAGGATCTCATGATCCAGGTTCTCTGGCCCGCTCCCGGGAACTCTCGCTCCTGTTCCCAGAACACAGCACTGTGGGGAAACAGCCCAAACACTGCAGAGACGTAACGGATTTCCATCCTCTGTTGCAGGTTCCGTTGTGTTTGCAGCCTCTTCAGGGTGGCGTCCGGCTGACAGCACAGCCAGGCTCAGTCTCAGAGTCATCACAGCAGGCGTCTCCACTGGGTACCAGCTCTGATTACTGGTTCTATTCTTCCCTTTAACCCTTCGAAACCCGATTCTGTCCGATAATTCAGTCATTTCGTTTTTCTGGGGAATGTAGTGCACAGAAAGTCCCCCAGGGGGCAGAAAACATCAGACTAACGTTTTATTAACATACAACACTTTTGTTGACGGTGTCAGTACCTCCAGGCTCCTGTAGATGTCGCTGCACGAGGACGACGGGCTGTAAATACCCGATGTCTCTGATTTGTGGCCCAGTGATCAAAGTGAGCGTCTGTTCCACGTGTCGTTGGAAGTCGCTGCAGAGAAGCTGGTTCTGAAGTACCAAGCAGTTCTTGCTTGAAAGTGAAGGGACATGCCGCACGTCCCCGTCCATCAGTTCTGAGAGTGTCCTGCAGACTGGGATTTCTGTAGACCAGTATGAGCGACGCTTCCGTCCACCTCCTTCCTTCACACTGTGGCCCAAATGACATCACACCTTTTAGCTCATCCTTTTCCACACATCCAACAGGAAGTCCACCACACACCCCGCAGGTATTTATATCTCCATCATCCCCGTGCAGCGCCATCTGCAGGAGCCCGGAGTACCGACCACTTCGATCACCCTCGATGCCGTACTGTAGACCACAGCCCGTACTGTAGCCCTGCTGTAAGCATGCCTGGTTTATCCTGCTCTCTGATAGGTCCGCTGAGAGAAGGCTCCTCCCCCCTGCTGTCAGAGTTCCAGTCCATGGTGCGTCAGTCTGCCCCCGTCGGCCTGCAGCACAAGAAAGCGGTGAGTGTCTGTTTGTGCCGTTCGACACAAACAGCTGGACGGTTGTAGTGTAGAAGTGCGAGGGTCTCCAACCCTGCGCCGCTCTAACTGTGTGCTCGCTGTGTGTGATGGTGCAGGGTTTGGTGAAGCAGGAGAGGGTGTGCTCACCTCCGGTCAGTCCGTCTGAAATGAAACCACATCTTACTGGTTAGTAACACTCACACTCGCTGGACACACTGGACACACTGTCACAGTCTTCAGTCAGGGCTGAGCGGACGGGGACTCGGCAGCTTGACCCGGGGAAGGACATCGGTGGTCGGAGAGTCGTCTCTGATTCCGACGGATGTCCTTCGCAGGGCGAGCGATGACACGTGGTCAGATCTGGTCACTTCTTCTGACCGTCTGGACAGCCGATCTGACTCGAGACGTTGCCTTGGTCACTTTAGTGTCCTCTCAACTCCACAGATTGTGCTGTTTAAGTATGTGCACTGAATGCCTCTCTGTAATTGGCCCATTTCCTCTTTATCCAATCAGGATCGGACCTGAAGCCAGAGAGTCTGGAGGCTCCTGCTGCGCCTCCTTCTGTACAGAACAAAATCAAGCACGAGGCAAAGACTCCGATTGCTCCCAAAAAGGTGTGTGTGCTTAGGTTGTATCTGGGGTCCAAGTGTTTGATACACTCTCCAATGAACTGCTGTCCCAATACTTTTGTCCATACGATATATGCATTTTAAGGAGATGAAGGTGAAGAGCATGGGCTCCTGGGCCAGTCTGGCCCAAAGACCCGCCTCCTCCGGTTCCTCGGGTTCCGCGTTGGCTCGCTCGTCCAGCGACAGCTTCGAGCAGTTCCGCCGGGTGGCGAGGGAGAAGGAGGAGCGAGAGCGAGCGCTGCAGGCCGAGCGAGAGAGGGAGAGAGTGCGCAGAGAACACGACAAACTACGGTGAGCGAGCACTCCTGCTGGAGTGATGCAGGTTACACTCTCACCAGTCAGAAGAACCTTAAAGCACTGTGTAGAACCCCGAGGGAACCTCCTCGTTGATGAAATGAACTCTGTCTCTCTCTCTCTCTCTCTCAGTGAGGAAGTGTGTGAGGAGGTCCGTAAGGCTGCGAGCGAGTCTCACACACCGCCGCCACGGCCGACCCAGACCCCGTCACCCCACACACACACACACACACACACTCAGCCCCGCTCGAACACACCCAACATGGACCAGCAGAGGGAGCTTTTACGCAGGAGAGAGCAGGAGAGGAGGAGGAGAGAGGCGGTGAGACACACACACACACACATTCACACTTCTGTGATACACACACACACACATTCACACTTCTGTGATACACACACACACACACATTCACACTTCTGTGATACACACACACACATTCACACTTCTGTGATACACACACACACACACACACACACATACACACATACACACACACACACACATCTATAATACACACACACACACACACACCTGTAATACACACACACACATCTATAATACACACACACACATCTATCACACACACACACACACACACACCTGTAATACACACACACACATCTATCACACACACACACACACCTGTAATACACACACACACACATCACACACACACACACACATCTATAATACACACACACACACCTGTAATACACACACACACATCTATAATACACACACACACACCTGTAATACACACACAGGTCTCCACCGCAGACGTTTTTAAGGTAAATGATTGAACTGCAGAAATTGTCCAGCAAACCTCGCTATCAAAGGTGTGTTTGATGTGTAACACACTGTCCTCTGTCCTCTGTCCTCTGTCCTCTAGATGGCAGCAACGATTGACATGAACTTCCAGAGCGATCTGATGGCCATATTTGAGGAGAACCTGTTCTGATGTTCAGGCAGGAGCGTCGTTTCTCTCTCTCTTTTGAAGTGAAAGGTGTGTTACAGTGTTGATGTGGACGGACCGTCCGGCTGCGGGTCAAACACTGGAGTAGGAGGACGATCTGTCTGGGTTCACGTCGGAATGGCATTAAAGACATTAAAAGGAGTGAAAGTTATGGGGGCGGGGCTTGTGACTGTTCTTTAACTGTATATGTATGAGAAAAATGGCTGTGAAGTGTGTGTGTGTGTGTGTGTGTGTGTGTGCGTGTGTGTGTGTGCGCGCAGAGGTGGGTAATCCGGGTCCAGGAAGTAAAAATGTGGCCCGGGGTTTTATTCCGACTGTCCGGAGCGGGGTTACCCACCTCTGGTCACGTGTGTTACAATGGAAGCACTTATGCTGTTGTTTATCTTCCTCAGGATCCTTTGCCTTAACGGTTCACCTGTTGCGCGAGAGCAGGAGCGCGAGTGTTGTTTCTCACACAGTGGACGTAAGAGCGTTTGGCGTTGTAGAATAAACACAGATCTGCCGATTCTCCTCACAAAGTTAATGCAGTTTAGATTGAAATGTTTCCTGTTTGATCTGAACACTGAACAAGATCTAGAACCTTCCAGACCAGAGGACATTTTAATTATTTATTGTCCCCGCTGTCTCACCACTGTAGGTTAGAGAAGCAGAACAGGGCCGTTTTTAACCCGTATGTTCCTCGTTTTTCCCCCAATAATGATTTTGTTCTTCCTCTTTGTTCGTTTAGTAGTATCTAGAACCAGGGGGTTGACCTCGGACTTAAGTTTTCCTTGTTTGTTTGTTTACTTTTGTTTTCATAAAGCTACAGGCAGACTCGCTGTTTGCGTCCCCGTAGACAAAGGCTGCGTTCCGATCTCTGTCCCTCGGTTTTGACCTGTATGTCATAAACGTTCCAGCAGGTTGATGCTGCCGGGTACTGCACTGCCCCCTAGGGTGTTTGTGGGTACTGCACCTTTATTTCTGACGATGTGCACAACCAGTGCACGCAAACGCATAGTTAACAGCCAGTACGCTTGTAGCGGTCGCCGGGGGTTTCAGATCACTGGTAAAACTGTGTAACTGGAGCATTTTTGTTGAGCTGTTTTGCGAACGCTGGAGCCCGTCTAGAAGAGCAGAGCAGGTTATTTATTGATCTATGAGGATCTTTGATCGTCTGATCGTCTGATTGGCTGTGTTTGACTTCCTCCTGCTTTGCTTTATTTCCTCGTTGATTTGTTCGGCTGTAGTTTCGACACATTTTAGGATTTTGATTGTTTTGATTGTTGAATATTTTTAGGTGCACGGTTAAGAATTGTGTTTTTGTTTATCGTCATTTTGATGGTTCGGATTCGGTTCTGCCCTGATAGGAGAGTCCGTCGAGACTCGTACTGTAGGCTGATTAGTGCCCGAAGAAATCCGCTTCATTTTTAACCACAAATTCCATTCTTCTCTCTTTTTTTTTCGCTGTTCTTTTCCTTTCTTACGTTGTTTTTTCCTTTAAAGAAATGTACATAATAATAAGAATATCTATTGTTGCAGAAATAACAGACCCTAAGCTGATGGATGTCTCATCTGTTTTAAAAAATCTCCACCGTTGGACGTCTCGTGCCATCCTCACTTTTTCGTCTTTGGTAGAATTTAAATTTTAGTTGCTTGAATTTTGAACATGCTTGTTGTTTGTGTTTGTATTATTGTTGTTTTTCTCATTGGATTCTGTTTGGTTTTGTCATTTTTTTTTCCTTTTAAAGCTAAAGATGGAAATTCTCCCAGATGTGGTGTCGAGATTTATTAAGAATATAAAATAGTATTTCTTTTTTCTAAAAAGAAAAATAAAATTATTTAAACATTTTAAAACTACAATTTGTTTCTACACTTCTTACACACACACACACATTGACACACACTCACAACCAGGCATTACACAATTACTGGAATTTACCACCATCAGCTTCTCTTTTCTTCTCCGAACACACACTGAGAGAGAGACCGAGAGTGTGAGAAAAACTGTGTGTGTGTGTGTGTGTGTGTGGGAGACAGAGAGAGAGAGACTGAGAGTCTGTGAGAGAGAGAAAGAATGTGTGTGCAAGAGTGCGACAGAGATTGAGTTTTGAAACGAAAGTTCACCTGGACTATCAATCACGTTCCCCCACCAATCAGGTTGGGCTGTGGGCGTGGTCTGTCCTACCCAGGTTGTACAAAGTCCTGTAAAAAACACCACGCCTTTTTCTTTCCCGCCTGAATTCCGGATAACCCCGCCCCCTGCGCTGTGATTTGCTAGAGGGTTAAATTGCCATGGTGAAGGGACACGTTTATATTAAAGTTTTAAGTAATGTTTGTATAAAAAATGAAATATGTAACTTAATGATAATAAAATATAATATTTAATAAATCATTTAGTTTATACATTTAAATGTGAAGGTGCTCATAGAGCCACTCTTATACACCCTTTATACACCCTATATACACCCTATATAATACACCCTGGCCCACCCTGCTCTGTTTTCATCCACAGCCGTCCAATCAGCGGCCAGCTGGCTGACAGACTGCTGCAGCGGCCAATCAGAGCGTGAGAGGGCGGGGCCTGCCTCAGATCGGGTGTTAATTGAAACCGCCCCCCGCGCTCTCACTTCCTCCTGCTCAGGTGAGTCAGTCGCGCGCGCGGACGCTCAGCGGGGGATCCGGACTGAACCGAACCGAGCAGAACCGCCGCCGCACGCGCACAGACACCGGGCAGGAGTGAGAGAGGGAGCAGGAGTGCGCAGGAGTGCGCAGGAGTGAGGTGGAGTGAGGTGGAGGGGTTAAAGCGGTTCAGACGGAGGTTTGAGGAGGTGAGTCGGTTCACCTTCAAACGACTCTTTAGAGGACTCGCTGCTGTGGGGGGTTGGGGCTGTTAGGGGGGCTGTTGGGGGGGTTTGGGGTAAATAAAGGAATTTAAAAGCATTAGAAGTTTGGAATTCCACAGTGAATCCGGATTAGAATCTGAATTAGAGTCAGAATAGTGAATCTGAATCATCTGCAGACTCACTTTTGTTAGTCGCTCTGGATAAGTGCGTCTGCGAAATGCTCTCTCACACACACACACACACACACACACACACACACACACACACTCTGACCCACCTGTACACTCAGGTGTGTTCTACCTGCTTGTTTATCTGCAGGTGAGGCTTTCTGATTGGACAGGCAGTAAATCAGCCAGAACAGCCTTTAAAGCAGGATACTGATCCAGATTAATCCACATTAAAGAATCCACATGGAATTAAAACTCAGGGATTAATAAAACAAGGATTAGCTGTGAGACCAGTTAGAAACTGGGATTAAAATCCAGACTAGTAGAACAGAAACTGGAGTGTTCAGAAGAAGATTAATCAGAACTGGGATTAAAGCTGCTTCCAGGGATTTTAATCTGAATTATTAAAGGAGTAAAGCAAGAAGTACAACTTTCTTCACTGCAAGATTAATCAGAACTGCATTGGAATGTCAGTCCTCTCTGAATATGAGCTTTCCTTCAGCTTCCTGACCGATTAATGATCTGGATTAATCTGAGAGTAAAGCGGGATTACTGATCTGGATTAATCTGAGAGTAAAGCGGGATTACTGATCTGGATTAATCTGACAGTAAAGAGGGATTAATGATCTGGATTAATCTGACAGTAAAGAGAGATTAATGATCTGGATTAATCTGAGAGTAAAGAGGGATTAATGATCTGGATTAATCGGAGAGTAAAGCGGGATTAATGATCTGGATTAATCTAGTACGTATAGTACTGAAATATAGTTTATATGGTACTAAACATGTTCTTTATAGAACAATACATGTCTGGTGTTGAGGGAGTTCTGTAAATCACAGAAAATGGTTCTCTATAGTACAACACAGGGTCCTATACATTACTGAAACAGGTTCTATATAGTACCAGTGCTGACAATACGTGCTATATAGTACCAGTACTGATAAGGGTTCTAGATAGTACTCGAATGGGTCCTGTTTAGCACTGAAAATGATTGTATATAGTTCTGGAAAGGTAACAGTAAATGGTTCTCTGTAGTTATAAAGGGCTCTTGTAGAAGACTTGTGTAGTGCAGTAATGAGATACAGTAAGACGGGTTCTAGATTGTGCTTCCTTCATTACTTGCATATAGGGTTGCAAAGGGGCTGGAAATTTCCAGTAAATTTCCAGAAGCTTTCCATGGGAAGTTAAGCTGGGAATTTTGGAAATATTGAAAGGAGAGGAAATGAACGGAGCTCCGCCTCCAGGTTCATTCACCATGTAAAACAAAAATATCACAAGTCTGGTTTCTGCATGTTCTGCATTTTTGCCAAAACCTTTCATGAAATGGCCCCTTCCTGGGCCTCGTCAACGTCCTCCATGTTCACCTCCTCCACCTCCTCCTCCTCCTCAGTGTCACTGTCCAGCCTTGTTGAAGATGGTTCTGTGTCAGGCACAAAGAGCCTTAGGTTTCCCCGAATGGCCAGCAGTTTTTCCGTTCTCTCGTTTGTGAGTCTGTTGAGAACCGTTGTGTGTGTGTTCCCGAATAGTGACCAGTTGCGCTCAGAGGCTACTGATGATGGTGGGATTTGGAGGATGATGGAAGCTACAGGTGCAAGGGCCTCAGATCCACCAAGTCCTTCCACCAGGTGGATGCAGATATGTACTGGCATGACTGCCAGATTCCATCCCCTTCCTGAAGGCCTCGCTTGGTTCGGAACTTCGCCAAACTGCCCAGAACTTTGCCTTTATCGAGGCCCAGATGGCCAGACATGGCATTGACGTTCTTAAATCTTCAGGACTGTGTATCTTCAATAGTCTTGTGCTTTGGGCTCAAAAGTGTGGCCTCCAGGGTTTAAGCAATCATCCAGGCATGTGACGGTGTACAGTGCGTGCAGGGGGCGTGGCCTCAGTAGTCTTGCAGTAAGCCGTGCTGTGTGCATGGCTACAATACATTTTCCCCAAATATATTTATGTTCCCTGCTGAGGGCCAACCTTTTATTCCCATAAATTCCCGTTAATTCCCATAGAAAGTTTCCGACTTTGAAAATTCCCAAAATTGTGCAACCCTACTTGCGTATCATTAAACTGGTGGAGGATACATTATGCAGGGTGTTGTGCAGAAAAAATTAGTCCCTAAAGAAAACCGTATTGGTTTGGTTATATTTGTGTAGTCATGGCGATGGACGCCTGCGTCCATTCATCTCCCTTGTAAAGACGTCAGAACTGGTTACTGGATAATAAACACACGCTTGTCCCAGATGTGTGCTTACATGTCCTGACGTGTTTGAACACAAAACCAGTGCTGCCAGTCTTCCTAATGGAGTTCACTGCTGCGGGGGTTCTTGGCTGGGTTGTCTCCACTCGTTGTAGGCCAGGGTGCTAGACGTAGTGCAGGGTGGGCTGATATGGGAGCTTGTAGGTTGATGTGAGATGTTTTCTAAACAGTCCCGACCGTGATGGCCTTTGCGTTTTCTTTAGTGTGAGTTCTTACGTACACACTGTCCTCGCTGGAGATATCCATCATTCCTTTACAGTTTATCGTAAGTGGAAATTTATTTCCAGAGAATTCCAAGAAGTCCATCGTAATGACAGACAAACAGAACAAGGGTTCTACCAAAGTGTGCTGGGTGAGAGGGGTCCTTCATGATGCAGGTGTCCCATTTCTTACATCTGGACATGTAAATGTCTGAGACCAACAGCCTTCACCTTCTGCGGAGCTTTCCTCCTGATGTTGGAGAACGCCCTCCACTGCACATCTGTGACAGGAGGTGAGGACTGAGTGCCTCCTTCCTCTGCATACCTCGACTGACCTGCGGAAGTACAGCCGCTGATGTGCATTCCTGAGCAGACTGGAATTGTTTTTACCCCAGGTGAAGTTACTACTCAGGTGCACACCCAGTACCTGTAACTGGAGACCACTTCCACAGCAGTTCCTCCTTTGTGCAGGGTGGGTGTTGGTGTGTCTGCCCTTCCTGAAGTCCACAATCATCTCCTTTGTCATCTTCACACTGATTCAGAGATTGTTCTCCCTGCACCAACCCTTCAGACGTTCCACCTCTTGCCTATAGCCGGACTCATCACATCTGTACTCATTTACGTATGTTTGGACAGCCTGAGGGGCAGCCAGGGGAGCCTGAGGCTCAGGAAATGTAGAACTTGGATCTGCATCCTTCATCTAAAGAGAGACTTCAAACCCTACACTGAACAAGTAGGTTTAAATTTAACATCGTCCCAACGACTTGAAGGTTTTTCCAGGGAGGCCCGTCCCCCTGCTGAGGTCTTCTGAAGTCTGGGAACGAATAGGAAGCCAGCTCCCTGTGATCTGAGTGATCGAGATGCTCATAAAGGTGGATTAGATGTTGCAGGTTCTCAGGCACGAGTCCATGTAGGGCTTTTAAAGCAGGTAAAGGAATTTTATAATCTGTGCGGAATTTGACCGGCAGCCAGTGCAGCGCTGATCAGATCGGACTGAAGTGGTCAGATGTTCTGGTCTTAGTCGGACCTTGGCTGCAGCATTTAGAACTAACTGACGTCTGTTTAGGTTCCTGCTGGAACCTCTTGATGAGTGCATGTCTATCACTTCAAGGTCAGATTATTGAAATGCGCCCTTTTTCTCGCCACTGTGGGACACTTTAAAGGATAAGATCCTGGAATACTTGAATTTGTCTTCAGTTGAGATGTTGAAATGAAGTGGATTTAAATGTGTGGATCTGACCGTGTTTTGATCTGTGGGTGTTTTTGCTCATAAGGACTGAAATCCTGTTGATCATCCAGAGTGTTTTTGAGCTGAAAATGCAGAAATTTTATGACTTATTTCTAACGATTAGATTGATAAAGATATTTATGATTATATTAAACTATTTAAAGTTAATGCTACAGGCTGAATGGGTGGAGCCTAATTGCTGTTGGTGGAATGGGTGGGGCTAAACAAATAAGGCCAGCGGTTTCTGTTCTTGCCTGACAGAACCTTCCATCTCTCTCAGCTGTGGTTTTAAACAGCCGATTAGAAGTCATGTGATCAGGCACTGCCTTCTCCTGCTCTGTACAGATAGTAGAACAACTGGTCACTTTATTAGAAACAGCCACCTTGTGCTGAGCGTGAAGCCTCTGTAGGTTGAGCACCTTGAGGCAGGTGACCCTCAGGTGCAGTCAGCCGTTGCGTAAGCCCGGTCGTCTCGGACGCGTCTGGCAGGTCTGAACGCCGGGCTGAGAACATTCCAGGGTGGGTTCTGCTGTCTGTGTTTTTCCCGATGTGCGCGGTTTGTCAGTCAGAATGATGTAATCCAGTCACGAGTTAATCCGTAGAACATCCCGGGATGCCTCCCAACATTCCTGCCAAACCTCACAGTAACAGAATTGACACGGTTCCTTTCCAGTGAAGCAGCCTAGAACCCATTCAAGAGCTCATATCCAACATTTTAGAACTGCAAGGTCTACTCAGGAGACACTTTGCAGATATGTAAATGAGCTTAGTTCTGTTTGGCTGTACTGTTTGTGCCTAAACTGAAACATTCCTTATAACGCATGGATGGGTGGAGCTAAACTGCTGTAGGCTGAATGGGTGGAGCTAAACTGCTGTAGGCTGAATGGGTGGAGCTAAACTGCCGTGGGCTGGATGGGTGGAGCTAAACTGCTGTTGGATGAATGGGTGGAGTTAAACTGCTGTAGGATGAATGGGTGGAGTTAAACTGCTGTAGGATGAATGGGTGGAGCTAAACTGCTGTAGGATGAATGGGTGGGGCTAAACTGCAGTAGGATGAATGGGTGGGGCTAAACTGCAGTAGGATGAATGGGTGGAGCTAAACTGCAGTAGGATGAATGGGTGGAGCTAAACTGCAGTAGGATGAATTGTTTCCTAAAGAATCATAAATTCAGTGGCGTTTGAGCTCCGATGATCCACTGAATCATTTTCTGAAGAATCATAAATGAGAGATTAAAGTATCTGGACAGCAGTGACCTGCAGTAGGACTGTGTTGGACGTAAACTGGACCGTAAACATTACGGTTGAGTTTCTCAGAGCTCCTCCCCTTTTGCTGAGCATGACTCTGCACTGAAACGGTTGGACTGATGTCATTTCCCAAGTGTGTATCTCGTCACTCTTCTCATCCACGTCCGAAGAGTGACTCAGGAGTGGACTGAAGAGTTTGTAAACAAGGGAGCTCCAACCCCCCTTCAGGATCGCTCAGCGGTGACTTCAGACGTCCTTCCGTTCAGTCTCACAGAAAATCGTATTCCTGATGAAAGGATTTGAGGTTGTGGATCGGTTTACTGCCCCCAAATTGGTGTCCAAAACTTCTGTCCAGTTTAGTAAGTTCTGTACAGTGTAAAACAGGATTCTGATTGGTTCTGGCCTTGACTGTAAGATGGTTGCTGAGATCTTGTTATTTCCCTGTTCCAGGAGCTTCAGGTTGTCATCATTTTCACATTCAGCCTTAAGCAGATGTTTTAACATCTGTATCCAGGTGCTTGGTGAAAACATGTAACATTGCCAACACCACTGGCTGCAGCACAGCCCTAAAGCACAATACATGCATTCCCATGCTTCACAGTTGGCAAGGTGATCACAACGATCTCCTTTCTTCTTCTTCTTGTGGGTCTCTGTCTGCATGATGTTGTACACCACGATGCTGAAAGGAGCAGTAAGAGAAAGAGTGTTTCATTTTAAGGGACAGAAAGAGGTTGAGGAGAACATGCACTACATGTCCAATAGTTTGTGGACACCCCTTCTAATGGATTCAATTCTGGCAATAAAAAAGGACTTGAACATGACCCTATTGTCTCCATGTCTAATAGCAGGTGTGGACTAGAGGGTATAAAGTCCCCCAGCATTGAGCTGTGGAGCAGTGGAACTGTGTTCTCTGGAATGATGGAACTCCACCCAGTACTTCTAGATCGTCCAACATCCTGACCTACCAAATCCTCGCGGCAATGTTCCAGAATCTAGTAGACGGTCTTCTCGGAACAGTAGAGACAGTTACTCCAACAGAAGCAGGAGACACTCTTTAATCTTCTTGATTTCAGAAGAAACAGTGAATGAGCAGGTGTCCCAATACTTTTGTCCACACAGTGCAGCTGTTTCTAAGGCTGCCGTTCTGGAAACAATGACTGGTCAGCTGTTATCTGGCGGAACGAGTGCAGATGGAGAGGAATTTGTGGTTCTTCCTCCTTCGGGAATGCTGGGTAGAACCGGTCTGGGACCAGTATGGACTGTGACTTATCTCAGCCGTTCTCTTCCCTCAGACCACGATTACCAAAACCAGCTGGAGGTGGAGGAAGAGCCGTTGTTCCGCAGATGACCAAACCGAATGTGAAAGTTCAGGTTGAGGCTGTGGAGAAACAGGTTACGCTGTTCAGTTACGGTGTGGGCCGCGTAATGTCAGTGTAAACACCAGTTCTGTCCACTTTAAAGATCAGAAAAGCAATATGAACAATAACACTGTCTGTTCATCTGCTGAATTGAACACAAATCGGGAGTCAATGTGACCTCCTGTACATACAATGTGAATACAATGTTAATGAATAATGTCCACGCGCTGCATTGAGGGAACAAGGTGTCTCAAAGGGCTGCCGTTAAAATACGAGCTTGTTTTCTTACTCGTCACAAAAAACGGACTGAAGTATTTCTGTGAGGATGGTGGAGGATTTCATGAATGAGACAGAGAGACACAGACAGACAGACAGACAGAGAGAGAGAGAGAGAGAGAGAGAGAGACCGAGAGACAGAGAGAGAGATGAGTGTGATGGGTGGAGAGTGCACTGGTTTAGTGTAATAACAGACTGGGACTCATAACTGGTGTTTAAAGTCCAGCACCGCCCAGCTCACACCGACATACAGATGGCTGTGGACAGAGAGGAGTATGGAGGGGAATGTGGGGGACAGAGATCGGTATGCATAGGGATGTATGCAGATATGGACAGGAATAGCTATGAATGGGTGGAGTGGATAGGGACGAATGGATGGAGATGGGGACGGATTGGATAGGGGCGAATGGATGGAGATGGGGACGGATTGGATAGGGGCGAATGGATGGAGATGGGGACAAATGGAACAGGACGGATAGGTATGAATATGGATAGATTTGTAATCCTCTCCGTATCCCATCCAGCATTTTCAGCTGATATGAGAATATCAGTGTCCTACTCTCTCTCTCTCTGTCTCTCTGTCTCTCTCTCTCTCTCTGTCTCTCTCTCTCTCTCTGTCTCTCTCTGTCTCTCTGTCTCTCTCTGTCTCTCTGATTTTCTCTCTCGCTGCAGGACTTTCTGTTCTGGCAGTTTGGAGTATTTGGGTTGAGATTAGGTTACTGTGTGTGTGTGTGTGTGTGTGTGTGTGTGTGTGTGTGTGTGTGTGTGTGTGTGTGTGTTGGACAGGAAAAGCAGAGAGAATGTGGAAGATAAAGCCGTGTGTTTTTGTGGTTCTTCTCTTTGTGCAGGAAGGACCTTCAGTGTGCCGTGTTGGAGCTCAGTCTTTCCTCTGGCTCTTCACGCTCTGTCCGGCTTTTGACTCGAAGGGGAATTTATTTCTCTATAATTTAAGACGTGGACAGACGTGGACAGACATGGACAGAGTGATTCAGACTGGGTTTTTAAACACTCCGTTTTAGAATGGAAGCCATCTGAACCTCTTAGAGCTCCTCACAGAAAGGTCTTGTAGGAATCAGAGGCAGCTTCTACAGGGAAGCTCAGATCCAGCCCTGAATTATTCAGAGAATTTTGAAATATCGGTGGACGTTCCACGGGAATCTGTGGTGTGAATTAACCCCAATGTACGGTTTGTGTCTCCTCAGGTTGGATGAGTCTTGTTCCTGAGGAGTCTTTGAAGCTTGGCTTTGGTTCGTAGGAGAAACACATCAAAGCCCAGAACCTCGCCGTAGTCCATTAGGACACACCCCTTTCCATCATTTTAAGGAGAACATTGGTGTGTCAGACAACACGCCACACCCCACCCGACTTCAGCGCCTCGGACTCTCCGGTGGTCCGGTTCTGACCTCCAGTAATGTCCAAAATGGGCGTCACGGTGGCACCCAAGCCAATCTGCTACTACAACGAATCGGTCAAGTTCTTCTACGATTACACTGGCAAGAACATTTCGAGTGGCTGGCGTCCGATTGACAAGGCCGTTGTGGGAGTTGGACTGCCGGTGTGCGTCTTCGTCATCTTGGCCAACATGCTGGTCATGACGGCGATTTTTATCAACCGAAGATTCCATTTCCCGATCTACTACCTGCTGGGGAACCTGGCAGCGGCCGACTTGTTTGCTGGGATTGCCTACATGCACCTGATGTTCCACACGGGGCCAAGGACCGAGAACCTCAGCAGAAGTCAGTGGTTCCTCCGACAGGTGAACATGCATACTTTGAAATACACACTAGCACAGGTGGTCCTACACTGTGGACAAAAGTATCAGGACACCTGCTCAGTAGCTGTTTCTTCTGAAATCAAGGGGATTAAAAAGACTCCTGCTTGAGTAACCGTCTCTACTGTCCAGAGACTGCTTTCTACTAGATTCTGGAACATTGCTGTGAGAATTTGTTTGCATTCATCCCTAACTTCCCAGAACATCCCAAAAAAAGCTGAACGAAGGTCCATCCTTCCAAAGAACAGTTCCACTGTTCCACAGCTCAGTGCTGGGGGGCTTTATACCCTTAGAGAGTTCTGTTCTGTTGGCAGTACTTCTCTACAGGGACTAGACCAGCTGCGTGTGCATTTGCACATCTGTGTCAGCAATGTGTGCTGAGTATACGGTTTCAGTAACTTCACTGCTGCTGCTGATCTTTAAATGTTTACAGAGGATTGTAATTGAGTGTTCCTTGTGTTTCTCGTAGGGTTTGATCGACACGAGTCTCACTGCTTCGGTCATTAATCTGATGGCCATCGCGCTGGAACGGCACCAGACCATCTTCACCATGCAGTTGCACAGTAAAATGACCAACCGCCGGGTGGTCCTGCTGATCCTGGGCATCTGGCTGGTGGCCATCCTGATGGGTCTGGTGCCCTCCATGGGCTGGGACTGCATGTGTAACTTGAGTAAGTGCTCGAAGATGGCGCCCCTCTACAGCCGT